>JAOYFF010000045.1:8490503-8504087 GCA_025773925.1 Cryptomyrus ogoouensis | reverse complement strand
GTTCTCCCCAAGCGAGCTCGATGGGCCGAATGGCCTCCTCTCGTTTGTATAGTTCTTATGTTCTTATGTTCTTATAAAAAGCAGAGCATGACGTAAGTCAATAAATACACATTTATCACACATTGAATTGTTGCTAGGGTGTGTGTAGTTTGGCTCATTCCCATAATCCTCTTGCTCACCAGGGTGACCTGACCAACCTGGTCCACGGCAGCCACTGTTCCCGGTACCGGCTGACCCGCATCCCGGGCACCAACGCCTTCGCCGGCATCGTGAACGAGACGTGTGACTCCCTGGCATTCTGTGCCTGCAGCACGGTCGACCGTTTGTGTCTTAACTGTCACAGGTCAGTAGGGGGCGCCAGTCTGCAGCACGTCTCACAGACTTTCCACTGATGATGCGTCTTCTCTAGCATGAACTACATGTTCGGTTTGCCCTTGCAGAAGTAGGAGCTTCCACCTTTCATCAATCCAATCGTCATTTACTCGTGCGTTTATTTAGAGCTGCAACATAATAACGCAGCCTTCCCCCCCCCCAGGATGGAGCAGAACGAGTGTGAGTGCCCGTGTGAGTGCCCCCTGGAGGTCAATGAGTGTACCGGCAACCTCACCAGTGCAGAAAATAGGTGAGCTACTTAAAACAGACAGACGGTTCTTCTAAAAGAAGTTATACTGGGGTCAGGGAGAGAACTTCTGTGCACGACTACCAAATGGGGAAAAAATTCATATTTGCTCATGAGTCAGATGTCTAACCAGGTTTGAGTAATGTCATATACTTACTGGTGTGTGATTGTGAGCCTGGGATGTGTGTACAGGTGTAATGTCTCGCGTGTATGTTGTCATAGGAACCCCAGCTGTGAGGTGTACCAGGAACCCCCCTCCCTGTCGCTCGTCGACTCCTGCCAGCAGGACCTGCCCCAGTGCATCAACACTCACTGCAGCCAAAGGTTTACTAGCAGGTGAGCCCCCCCGCCCCGCCTCAGTCTCACGCTATGTCCTGCTACAGGAGGGTTGCTCAAATTTCACCGGCGGAAACAGTGACGTGTGCAGCTTATTTATAGGAAGGTCTCACAGTGACTTGTGGGGAGTGGTGGCTCAGAGACTAGGGATCTGTGTCGGCAGTCGGAAGGTTGCCGGTTCAAATCCCGTGAATGCCATGAGTGATTCTACTCTGTTGGGTCCTTGAGCAAGGCCCTTAACCTGCAAAATGCTTCACCCTGGGTATGACGTTAACCTACATCCTGCCCCGCAAGCAGGTCCTCCAACTTTCAGGGAAAATGTGGCAGTTTTGGTGGCAGGATTGGCACTCCAGCCACTGGAAAAAATTTCACACGGTTCCATTCTGACTAGTGTGGTGCTGAGACATCACCTGCCACACGGCTGCACTTGGGTTCTCATACCTGAGGCTTGTTGTGTGGTGGATGTAGCAATGCGTTGCATCAGTGTGCGCTCCTTAGCCTCACAGTAACTCTGTGTGTGTGTGGTCAGCCGAGTGACCGCGATGCGCTTCTGTGCTTGCAGTGATTGCTTCGGCGTGCTGGACTGCGAGTGGTGCATGGTGGACAGCGACGGGAAGACCCACCTGGACAAGCCCTACTGCGCCCTGCAGAAGGAGTGCTTTGGAGGGATCGTGGGAGCCCGCAGCCCCTACATGGAGGGACTCGGAGACCATGGTGAGTTTCCATCCACAGGTTTTGATAAGCCCAAGAAAGCCCAGGAGCCTTCACATCCCCCAGTCCTCACTACCATCTGTTATTCTCAGCCTGATCTTCACTGATCTCCAGCTAGCATCTCTGCAGGCTTGGGTTCTTGTATCAACACTAACTTTAAAATAATCCTGTTTGTGGCCCTCAAGCTTTTATACTGACGGGTCATCAGGCTTAGGGATTTAGGGGCACTAACTAGCAGTTTACTTTGCCGTGCTGCTTGCAGGATTTAGTGATGCAATTTGCTCACTGCATTCTGTCAGAGATCTTACTGATTTACAGCTCAGCAACTGGAGTACAGTTCATACCTGCATTTGTGCCATGTCCTCCCCGCAGATGACGAGGCCGCCTCTCTCAGCACGATCAAGAGCGCACCAGTCGGACCAGTGGCCGGCGGCATCATGGGCTGCATCATGGTTCTGGTCCTGGCCGTGTACGCGTACCGGCACCAGATCCACCGCCGCAGTCATCAGCACATGTCCCCATTGGCCGCGCAAGGTGAGGAGGCAGCGCCAGCAGCCAGCTCACCTTCTCCACTCAGCGGACCGACACACGGCACCACCTAGTGGCAGGATCCTGCTCCTCGTGCATTTCCGTATTCATTTAAAAAATAATTGTTAATGGGCGAGGGTGGTCTGTTGCTTAGGACACTGCACCTGTGATCAGGAGGTCGTCTGTTCAAATCCTGTGGTCGACAGGGACTTGAGCCCTTGAGTGAGGCTCTTACTCCCAAACTGACCCTGCTTTCTCAAACGAAATAAATGTGCGCCGTTTTCAATAGAAGTATCTGCTTAATAGCTGAAAATTTAAATGAAAATCTGCTACATTTAGGTCAATATAGCAGAAGTGACTGTAAAAGGGGAACAAAGGCTGGCAGGACCTGTCGCGGTGTCTTTCAACAGCGATGCTCACGGAGGCGTCCGGGGCCTGACATGTAGGGCAGCCGTGCATTCTGGGTCGTCGGCCTCCGTGCAAGGGGCCGCCGGTGGAGACGAGTAAATTAACTGAAGCTTCTGTGAAGAGGCTGACCTCCCCCAGACGAGGTCCGGGGAGTCTCTACTAATGAGACGAGGAGCACAGATTATTAGGTCAGAAATTACAGAGATCGTTACAGAGAAAGTCTCCCTGTCACGCCTTTCTAGTTAATACTGTATCGACGCCGTTACGCTGTCCATGTAGGGGCGGCCAGGAATCCGCTTCAAAAACACGTCTCACATCCCTGCACGTGAGAAGAATTCATCTGTCATGCACCCCTCCCCCCCCCCACCTGGGAAAAAAGCCAGCTCCTTTAGCATTAAAACTTGACATGCTTTCATTTGGCCCCATTTGCTTTGGTACTGCACACATATATTTGTCTCTTGTCCTACAGAGATGTCCGTGAGGATGTCCAACCTCGACAACGAGCGAGAAGAGGACAGCCACGAAGACCGGGGAATAAGTGAGGACAACTTTTATTTTTTAGCGTAAACCTTCCCTTTCTGTGCATTTTAGGATACAGCGAAGAGAAAGAGGGCCGTGGCAGCGGCGGAAAGCCTGCCAGACACGATTAGATTTTGTTTCTCAATCAAATTGAGGGCAGTTTTTATTTCCAGTGCCTTTTAGCTCTTAGGCCAGACGGTATCTGATTATTCCATCTTGTCTGAAGTGCTTCACGCACTTTGAGTATTTTGAAGCACCTTGAAAAAGCGTTGAGCTCTCAGAGGGTCAAAGATGGGTCTCTCCGCATTTGAAGCAAGCCGAGTAAGATCGGTGACCTTTGGTCCCGCTGCCCGCGGTTTGGCGTGACGGAGATGTTGTCTGCCCCCTCCAGTCAGCAACACACGCTTCATCGCGGCGGTCATGGAGAGACAGGCACACAGCCCCGAGCGGAGGCGGCGGTACTGGGGCCGCTCCGGGACAGAGAGTGACCACGGTAAGGAAACCTCTTAAGATGCCGCGTAGTTTATGCGAGTGAGGTCTGCCAGGTAAGAGACTGCGTGGTTCAGCTGAGGAATGCAGCACAGTTGTCCCCCTTCCCGAGAGCACGCTGTGTGTGAATGACCACACGCACAGCCGATAGACAGCAAGGCCAGCCGCTCACAAGCCCTTTCAGGGAGGGATTTTCAGAGCAAGAAGCTTACATGTCAGCCATTCAGGGTCCTAGTCTTAAATCCTTCTTACATTTGCAGTGACCATTTGCTGAATTTTAGTAGATCTCAGACCCTTCAACCAGAAACGAAACCAGCAGCTGGGGATAAGCGGCAAAAGCAACATGGCAGCAGGAGTGAAGTCATTTGAATGAATGAATGTTACATTTATATAGTGCCTTTCGAGACACCCAAGGCACTTCACAACATAATGGGGGGCCACTTCAGCCACCCCCACTGTGTAGCCCCCACCTGGATGATGCAACGGCAGCCATTCTGCACCAGTACGCTCACCAGACAGTAACTAAGGTGGTGAAGGGGCAGGAGAGAAATCACCGGTTAGATATATGGGATGATTAGGAGGTCAGATCTGATGGGGCCACAGTGGGCAATTCCCTGTACTCCTAGTTTTAGCTATTAGGGTTAAGGATGTGTGTTGGAGTGAGATGTTTGCAATATTAGGATTTGAGTGCTCCTTCATCTTTGCTGGCAATTAATTCTGCAGGGACCCTGTTTTTTTCCTCCGAATTATTTTTATTATTATTTATTTTTGATGTTTTCAAGCTATGTCTCAATACATCTCATCTCTCAGTCCCTTTGGAGGCTTTCAGTGGTTTCATCAGAACTTTTTGTTTGGCTGTAAAGTATCCTGCTTGTTTGTCTCCCTGACGGATACGGTGTGTGTCCTTGTAGATGTCAGTTTTCTGTGGATAAAACTTGACAGGTCGGGAAGTCACGAAAGAAACTTATCGTGAATGTAACCTTTTAACCTCATAAACAGTCACTGGTCACATGATGCCGGAGGAAATTTTTAACCAAATATGGTCGTGTTCATACACATTTAGGCTACAGTACTATGAGTCCTCAGGAAGACAGCGAGAATCCCCCCGGCAACAACGACCCTCTGTCGGCAGGCGTGGACGTGGGTAACCATGACGAGGACCTGGAGCCCGACACGCCCCCCCAGACGGCAGCACTGCTGAGCTACAAATTCCATCCATACCGGCAGCCGTCGCATCTTCCGCTGCACCACTTGCATCGCCTGCAGGCTGCTGTCACCGTGCACAGCGTGGATGCCGGGTGGTGATCTGCGAAAGGGTGCCCCTTTCCTTCCAGTAAGCTACTCTGTCATTCAGACCCCTCGGGGTCCATGGAACCAAATGGCGGCCATTTTGCTGTTGATAAAAATGACTGTGAACAAAGCACAGATGGATATTTTACGGCATGGTACGAGTAAAATAAATGTTAGACGAGGCCAGTCGCTTCGTGGACATCGCGGCCGCAAGAGATCCGTGTGAACCGTACTCCTCAGATTTTAGGTGAGGATAAAAATGGTTATTTTTTTACTATTTATTTAACAGAACTGAAAAAAATACCGTCTGCATTTTCATTTAGCACAGTGCTGCCTAAAGGCAATTTGAAAAGACATTGAAAACGGCAGAGGCCGTTACTGTGGTTATTCCCCCCCATCTCTCTATTGTACTTGGAGATTTTCCATTTTAACTGTACATTTCTATGTATGGAACATGAAGGTGAAAAATTTGTGTAGAAGCAGCTGATAGTCTTGGAACTGGAGATGTTCTTGCGGAATGTCCCAGTGCAGAGCGCCAGTGTCGTCCAGCTGTAGTGTTTTATGGGTTTCCCTCCGTGTCCTTGGGCTCATGTTGAACTTGGAGTTGTCTGTTGCGTGCTCCAGTTTCGCCGTTCCATAAAGCACTGGGGCAGCCGGGTCGAGGTCGATGCAGCCTTCCTTTATTCCCCTCAGTGAACCGCAACAGTCCCGTTTTAAAGAGGTTGACGGCTCCATCCAGCTTGGATTCATCCAAAGGTATCGGGTACAAAAAAACGTGGCTATTTTTAGCCTGGCGTTTGCAGAAAGGTTCCTGAAAGGCGCGTAACAGAAGCAGCTCCGGCTGCCACACGAAGAGGATTTTCATCCAGTAATGCATCACTTAATCCCACCGATGGAACGTTCTACCACCACTAAGTACAGGATAATGATTTTGTCAGTGCTCCAGTCTGCCGGAATCCTCTTTGTCCTTTCTGGCATTGAGGCAACCTATGTTTTTATTTTTTAAGCACTGCTAATCTATGGTTTTAATGGAGAATATTAACAGTATTATTCACTGTTGCGAGCAAAGAACACCTAGTGTATGTTAAACGCTAAATTACATTGTACTGGGAAAAAAATGTGTAAAGTTCTTTCTTCCAGTGGAAATAAAAGAAATTAAATTTGTAATCTGCAATATTCCCCTTGGCTTGGGATGCATTGTCTTGTCTGTCTGTATTCCACTGATTTCCCTTTTTAATTGGTCCCTTGCGCATACTTGAATTTTGAAATGACTGTACCAAGGTTGCATTGCATCTGTTTGCATCTTTTTAACTCGCTGTTTCTGACGTGTGCAAACCCACATGCAGTCGCCAGATGCATCCCAGGCCAGCTAAGAGGTATTTGTTGTTTTTTTTAAAAGGACAGTTGTCAAGGCATAGTGACAGAGTGGCTCCATTGCACAGCAGTGACCTCAACCCTCTAGGGTCATGGGTTCGATTTCAGTTGTGTGTGGAGCTGGTGTTTTGTGCCTTAATCGTGTGGCTTTGCTGTAGGTTCTGTGGTTTCCTACCATCATTCTGCCATTTTGATTGTCTTGCCTGTGTGTTTGTCTGTCTGATGAAGCTGCATCCTCTCTTGAGCCACGTTTCCCAACCCAGTCCCTGGGGACCCACAAGTGCTCCATGTTTTTGCTCCCTCCCAGGAAGCTGGAAGGGAGCAAAATCAAGGATTTCCTCCGGGTTTATTGAGGTCCGGACTGGGAAACACTGCTCTAGAGTCTATGTAAGCAACATAGCTTGTTGTTTTGGGAGTAGGAATCTGGTTAACAGGAACCAAAAGCATCACACATACAATGTTTCTGGGAAATTAATGAATTATGACGGTAAACAAAATTAGAGATTCCTGTGTTGGCTGCTAAGTGTTATAATTGGACAACAACTTACATGGGGGGATAAACATGTACGTACCATCCTTTGCTAAACAGTAGCACAGAATCAATTCACACATACTGATCAGCCCTTATTGTGTTGCTCAGTTATTTTCTACACTGCCTGCATGCACACATTTGCCAATTTGCTGCTCATTCAGCATGATAGTCACACATCCCTGTCCAGGGAGCCAGTAGTTCCACTTGGAATATTAATGCTTATATTTGGGGGAAAACAATGTTGTTTAAACAAGAAACAACTTCTGGAAATACAGTAGTGGCCGAAGCTGAATTAACAGTTGTTGTTGTTGTGCGAATTTAGAGTTCCTACGCTCCCACACTCCTCTCTTATGGAGGAGTGCAGGCAGAGGTTAAAGGTCCCTACAACATGTTTACATAAACGCACACCCGGAGAACTCGGTGGGCTGCTTTCCCTGAGCTTTCAGCAGCAAGTGGCAACAACTGAATGCATCCCATTCTCTGTTTCTGGAACTACCATTTCTATGGGGGCCCTTCAGCGGGGGGTCTGCGAAGATGGCACTGAAGAACGGGCTTCACTCCTAGTTGTATAGTTGTCAGAGTGCTGGACTACAATAAAGAAGTCGATCAAGTTAAAAAGTGGCCGCACTTTGCCGCACAGATTTATTTTACGTTTGCACACAACAGAGATGTGTGTTGGCCAGTTGCCTTCCTCAGTGTGCACATAATAAGGTTAACCTGCGTAAAGGACTCGAAATTGTATCCTAATGTTAAAGGTTTGTGAGCAATAATATACATTTAGCACTACGGAAATACAGATTATATAACCTAGGAACTGCCATTCTGGAGGAGATGCCGTACGGAGCATGTTATAATAGGGATTGTATGTGAAACCACTATAAGGAGTGAAAAGAGGTCTTTTTTAAGTGGTCGTTCTTAACGTGATTTGCAGTCGAATTTCGCGACAAATGCATTTGCAGAACCGCTAAAGCAAGACTACTTGGGCGAGGTGTTACACTCGGAAATCGTTTTAATCTGCAGTCAACAGATAGTCAAGGTGCGAATTGTAAAGAATATATATATAAAATATACATACAGTCGCACAGTTATTTAATACGTCCATAGCTAATGTCCTAATGGAAAAAAAATCCATGTCCTCCTTATTTAGAGAAGAAAATAAATGTGATTTGTGGTTAAGCAGGTTGGGATGGTCTTGGGCCGCTATTCCTGCTCTGAACGATGGGGGTCGCCAGTCCTTCAGCGCGCACGATTGTTTCAGTTACACCGTGATGCTTGCAAGCTTATACCTTTCCACCCGCCGGAGTAGATTGAACGACTGTAAAACGGACGAGACCCTCCGCTGCTTCCACTTACTTGCCATCGAGCTTTTTCAAAATGGCGGCGACTTCCTCCATCCAGCCGCCGAGCGTGCATGCGTTAATGCAGGAAAATGCACTGCTACGAAACTCCGACAGCCTTGCCGAGAGTCGACAGGATGAATCCACGGCATCCGAGGGACTGACCCTGCGATCGCTGCACCATCTACCGCCAGAGGAAATCAGCAGAAGGCTGGAAAAAACTCACAGGGAGCTAAGCAACAGGAGAAAAATCTTGATCAAGAACCTACCTCAAGACACAACTAGTCAGGTGAGTCATTCAGCAACTACACGACTGGTTTAAGGTGTTAAAGTGCACCACTAAAATGAATGTTGGTAGGGGCTATAACTTGAGTGAGTATCTTTATTTGAAAGTTTCTTGTATGTGTAGGAAGTTTCTTCCCTGTTGAGAGATGCGTTTCTTAAGTTGAGAACGTAGTTCGAGCAAACTTCTCTCATTGCGCATCCCCTGAGTGCAGCCGGCTCGTGCGGCGCTGCCGCGTTCGCGCGGACGGGCTGGACATGCACGGACGTCCGCAGCTCGCGGCTGCACTCGCCGGCTGCTCGCGTTGATCTGCGCTCCGCCGCCGTCTCTCCGCCTAGATGATATTCGAGCCGCACTCCCCCTACACTGAAAGAGCGGACAAAATGACTACGTATTATTGGTGACTTTTCCCCTTCATTAATATCCTGCTGGGTTAATACGTTACGTTGTCATTCTATGCTTTGATATATTTTTAATTATTGATATCTTTATAAATGCTGTTACCCCGGTAATCGTGAATGGTTTCGTACAAAGTTCGTGATACTTGTCTTTTTCTCGTTCGGTTACAGAACTAAAGCCTTTAGTTTGCCAGGTGCGTCTTCCCGTCAGCATGACGGACGCGAATGACCCTGCGCTCTATGGGTTGATACAACATGGCGATTAGCCGGTGACTCGCTTAATAAACGCCTAAAATGGACACGACACGATTCAGGGGTTTAACGTACGCCGGTGGTGTGTTTTTTTTTTTTTTACTGCAGTGCCTGTCTAGATAGGGAGCGCTTTTTTTGGAGCGCTGTCGCCTGTTAAATCTGCAAAAAAAACGGGGCGTTTTAGGATGAGCTGCCTGCTTAACCCCGTTAATTAGACTGGAGGTCTGGTTTTCGCATGAAATGAACGGGGCCATAGTGGAAATAATTCGGTTCCAATTGTTAGCATGGGAAAAGAGCAAAAACATTGTCTGTTTAGGCTTGGCTGATTATCAAAGCTGATGGTTAAAGTTATCTCAACTTTTCCTTTGTGCTGTACTAACTTTGCATGCATAGATACTCCATTCCTGTATTACAGGTGGCGTGATACCGAGTATGTGAATGAGAAAATTGGTGAGGTAAAATATGGTTCCTATACCATTTGAAAGAGCAGTCGGTGTGTCCTCCCCTGCCTAATATGGCTGTAGTACAGTCATTTTAGAGGCTGTTTGATCTAAAAATGGAATTACTGAGAGGTGTGCCATAAGGAGGTGAGCACCTTCCCATTTGAGACTGGTGATCAGTTTAACAGATTAATTATTTAGGCCCCCTTAGCTGCAGGTAAACCTCATTAGAAGTTGAAAACTCTGACCATGGACACAGAGGCTAGCTGAGTCATTTATATAGAGCCCATGTTTTAAGTTAATGTGATCGTTCTGACAGCCTCCTGTCCTGATGGTGATTGTGTGTGTGCGTCATGCTCTGTCTGTCAACAGCAGATGTTCGCTGATCTCGTCCTTCAGAACTGTCTTTGTTATGCTTGGAAAAGCCCACCTCATCTCAACAGTTAGGCATAATCGTTGGTGTTCAGTAAACCTGTCGACGCACTGTGTTGAGAAGCACCGCTGACAGCCTCAGACTGCAGACACACATGCCCTTGGGGCGTGTGCAGACGGTTTCCACGTCTGCCTACAGACGTCGCCTCGAATCACGGTGTTCCTTTTGCCCTGTTGTGACCTTTTGATGAAGAACTGCTCTGTCGTACTCAAGTGTACTGGGCTACTGGCAAGAGTCCTGGGTCTCCTCCTCTCTGTCTGCAGTAAAAAATGCTGTCCACACCAGGTTGGCACAGCAAAGGACCGTCTGCCCTTTTTGTTACCAGAAAGCAAGACTACAACTATACAAGTCTGCACCATCATCTTAATTGTGCTGCTTAGCATTTGACTTGAGGGGTTCCTTTCAGGTTTGTCAATGCTGTCAGTCCTAGGGAATACCTTATTAAACTTGATTGGTCTGTCAGGCTTCGAAAATGTTCATCGAAAAGCAGGGACCAGGAATTACATTTCCCCCATGCTGATGCTGATGTTGATGGCTGCTGCAGCTGTTTCAGATGTTTCATGTTGGGGGAAAAAAAATTGAGACCGATTTAAAATTTTAGACTGTTTGCAAAAAACTGGTAGAATAAACCTAATATCAAATCAGTAATGAATCTTTTGATGCTGGTGCTGGGCTTTTGCATTGTTTGAAGTTCCTGGTTTTTTGTTTGTTGAATAAGTTGCAAGAAACACATGTATTTAAAAAAGGAACTGAAATGTACCTCTTGGTTCCAGCTTTTGTTTTCTTGAGGCAAAACAAGTGGGAAGGTTCTTGTGTTTTGGCAGTGCCATAATGCTTTGTCATGATTAAATATTTGGTTGGTTGTATTGTGTTCAATGGTATTGTTCATAATCAATGTCTAGGTGACCTAATGGATCAAGTGCCCGGGTGTGTCAGTTGGGTGTGGATGTGTGGTATTGACTGTGTAGTTTATTCAGTTCGTGTAAGCTTGGAAGGCTAAATGGTAGTGTATTAATGTCAGATTTAATGAACTTTTTTTTGTCTTTGCATGAAAACTCGGGTTGTCTAAGAAATTCCTAAATCTTCATGCTAGTTTTTTTTTTAAGTTATGACTGACAGATTTTTCTGTGCGTGTTTAAAATAAAACCTTAAACCTGAATATATGATAATGCTATACCAGTTTGAAAAAATATAGAAAATATATCTTTTAGTGTGTGTTTTTTCTCTTTTATAGTTTAAAATTAACATTCATTATTAATCAAGACTACGCTGACATGCAGGTCTTGATAATTTTTCTTAATCTCTTCTTCCAACAGGAGGTCCATGATGTCTTGAGATCATATGAGCTGAAGTACTGTTATGTGGACAAAAACAAAGGAACAGGTAATAATCATTTATAAAATGCCAGATATTTTCAGGTAGAGTGGAATAGTTAACTTTTTTTTGGCTTGGATACAATCAGAAAGTGAAACTGTTTTCCCTCTCTCTGTGTTTATCCTAAACCATTAACAGTGCATGCGTTCCATCTTTAAAATACACATTTTCAGACTTTGGTAATGCTGATTACATTTTCATGTTTTGCCATTTTATCAAATGTTGTGTTTCTTTCCAAGTTTTGTGAATTTTCAGATACATGTCAATTCCTTAATGTCTTTGCGGGCCAGCATTATCTGGTAGTTGTCCTGATAATGTTTCCTTGTTTTGTTTTATGTCTGAAAATGCATGTGCATTTCATAGCTGCCACTCCCTGTATGAGTTCCGTCTTTTCGTCACCTTGAAATGAGACAGTGTGAATGGTTAACATGCAGCAGGGATTTACACAAGATCTTGTCACGGTGCAAAGGCGCTTAACATTGAGCCCTGGGCCCATGAATTCGGCATTCTCAGCTAGGTGCCGCCATTGATCAAAGCTACGTCACTGCTTTCCGTTTGGCAGCAGAAAGCAGTGTGGCCTGGCTATGTGGGAATTCACCACTCCCGTCTGCTCGTGACGTCCCTGAGGTCATATCAGTGGCTGCTGACGCTCATCAACGTACAGCACAAATACTGGGATAAATTCCAATGGTGGCTGGTTTTGTCATTGGACTTGCAGCTCAAATATAACCTTTTACAAAACTTGGTGATATCTGTATCAAAAAGTAATAATAATCCAGTCCAATAACCATCCAAGCAGATAAAGAATAAAGAATTCATTGCTCATCTAAAAAACAAAACCTTACACTGCTAATTCTTATTTGTCAAATATTTTCTGGGCAAAATGTTGAAGGGGAAATCTTATAGAGCAGAAAATGTTTTCGCTGCTTTATACGTAGCTCATGGGGGCGTAACCTTGGTTGGCTTGAAATGTATGAAGAGGTCTGAAAATTAAGCTCGGCCACTCGCCTGCAGTGAATAATTTAGCCGGAAGGTGAGTGTACAGAAAACCGAACACAAGCCCACTGGCTAGTAAAGAAAATTCAATGTTGGATTTCTAGTTCATTCTTACTGATCTAGCTTAGATGGTCAGTAGCAAATATTATTAAGTTCTACCCCTGCATATGACACAGTGTTAGACTATGTCAGAGTAAGTACTGCATAGATATACCTCATTACTGCGCCTGGCTCTAAGATTAGCAAACGAAACAAAGTGTACATATTATATAAGAGCCAGGTAACAGTATGGCACCGTGAGGTGATATCCCACCTCGCATATTTCACTCCTTGCGTACCGCCATTTTAAAAGTGCAGAGACACCTTCTGTGAATAAATTTTTATTTTAGGAGTGAACTCTGCCGACACGTCCTTTAAAAACATCAAGCTAAACGCCCGTCGGAGGTCGAGTGTTTGCTGATCAACGTTGATCAGCGTTTTCGACTTGGTACTTACACAAGTTACAATGTGCAAACCAAACTGCCCTTTTGCTTAAAAAGCCAGCAACACCTTTAGTGTTCACTCTTCAGAGGTAAACCGCTCCAATTAAGCTAAAAACAGCTTATGTAACGGGATTATGAAGCACTGGATGATTAGTGACATACCAGAATTACGATGTATATGAATAAAATTATCCCATAGCTAACAAACTAAACGGCGTCAATAAAGCTGCATTAATTTGCCCCCGTACCTATTTTACCCATAATGCTGACAGAGATGGCTGGATATAAGTGGTTGTTGTTGTTGTTTTTTGTGTGAATCTGAAAATGTGTTAAAATATGAATTCCTGACCGTGAATAGGGTGTGTGGTCTCACCTTTTTAAGTGTAAAACCTTAATAATAGGTTCTTCATTGGCTTTGTCCCCACTGGAGTGCTGCTGTTAAAGCTTGTTGAAATGCCCCCCTCCCCCCCCCGCCAGTGCGAGCACGCAGACACATGCACACAGGTGTCACAGCCGTTGACAGCACGTCATGGCAGGGTGCCAGGTGTGCAGCTCCCACTGCATTTTTCTCCAAGTGACAACTCAAACAGAAAAAAAAAAAATAATCGGTAAGGAAAAAGGCGAGCTCCTCCTCACTGTGTCCCCAAGCAGAGAATGGGAGGGGAAGCACAGGCTCAGGGGATGCTGGGGAAATAGGTGTGTGTGTGTGTGTGTGGGGGGGGGGGGGGGGGGCCCCCATCCGGATAAAAAGGGGGGGGGGCGCGGGGTGTGCCTTTTTGTCAC
>JAOYFF010000045.1:8477918-8490403 GCA_025773925.1 Cryptomyrus ogoouensis | reverse complement strand
TTAAAGTGCAGCGAAATGCAGCCAATGTGATTTTCAGGGATGACTTTCAGGCTTTATATTTAATTCCTCCCATTTTATTGAACGAAGTGTCTCATGATTCTTGCTTCAGTAAATGCTAAGACTGCCGCCATTAGAATCTCAGGTTTACAGTTGGAAATTTAATATTGTTACACCCCCACTAGCTGAAGGAAGCTGATGTACTCCTACAATGAAGGACCAGGGTGCCGTATTGGAAATCATATAGAGAAGGATGTTCATGCAGTCAGTCATAATCTGCTCTGCTGCTTCTCCCCTTAAGGGGAAGTAAAATCTGGCTCTGGCTTCCACGGGGACCCCTGCTGGGACCGCGTGACATGGCAGGCGGGGCGGTTGCATGCTATTGGGGGCTATATGGGTTAGGGCGGAGCTTTTTCTGGCTGTGTGCACGTGCCACAGCCTGATCCCAGAGCCTGTCTCAAGCCATCGCTATCATCGAAAGTGAATGATGGCTTCTGATGTTGCACAAATCCGATGTAACACACTCCCTCAATGAGCTTCAGGAACTCTTAATATAGAAGCAGTAGTGCACAGTTTTAAACTTAGCTACTGGGGTTCATCTTCACCCCCCTCCCTTCAGAATGGTTCGCTCACCAACAATGGAATGTCAATTTTTTTTTTTTGTCTTGGGTCCCTGGTCAGCATGCTGAGGTGTCTGCCCTGTTATCGAAAACCACGAGTGCCAAACAGGCTTCTTATAACTGAACTTGGCACCTTCCTAATTTAAAAAAAAAAAAAAAAAACTAGTACAAGAACCAGTAGGGAGATATTTAAAGATGAAGCCCTGTTGCGGTTGCCCGGTATGAAGCCTCGTCGGTGTGGCCCTGTTGCGGTTGCCTCGTATGAAGCCTTGTCGGCGTGGCCCTGTTGCGGTTGCCTCGTATGAAGCCTCGTCGGCGTGGCCCTGTTGCGGTTGCCTCGTATGAAGCCTCGTCGGCGTGGCTCTGTTGCGGTTGCCTGGTGAGCCGCTGCCTCTCCACGTTTGTTAATATTGGCCATAAGACACCAACACGTGTGGAGGGTGACAGTGTTTTTTGTGGGGAATTAGCGGCTTCTCATCGCTGCGATGATCCGGCGCCGTGCCTTTTTCCGCCAAGGCGTGGGAGTCGACCTCGTCCCACTGCCCGCAGAGGACAGCTGGTGCCTCGCAGCAGGAGGCGGTTATTGGGAGTAATGGGGGGGGGGGGCGGGGTTGTTATGGTAAAGAGTTGAACTGTTATGGAGCGTGAGGCTGCGGGGAGAGTGGCAGCTCAGCCTGTCTGCTTGGCTAAAATACCCCCTGGCCATTAGGATGGGGGAAGCCTGATTCGAATGTACGCATGGTTGGCGAGAAGCTTGCTCCTGCTACATGTAAAGTGTCACCCGGTGAAAAACCAATACCTTTAGTCGTTACTGAGTCTGTACCATTACAAAGTAGGCCTGGCCTCCTAACAGTGACCGCTGCTCTGTGGCTCGTGTGGGACCTGCAGAGGAAATGAGTTGATTCCCTGGACTCCTGGAGCGACGTGGCAGCCTAAAGCTGCCGTGTTTGTTTGGAGTTTATTATGGGCTTAGGTGGATCTGACCTGGAATCCGCACTACATGCTTTCGGCTGTTGCTGCGGCTTTGAGACTGTATTTGTGGGTGTCTGTGTGAATATCAATAAATAAGTATACATGTATGTATCTAACATGCTCAGAATAAGCCCAGAAAATTGCCGCCTTAAGTTAAGAGCATTAAAAGAAAATCCCAGTGAAAACATTTTTTTAGGTTGTTATAAGTAGACTAGCTTCATCTGTGACTGCAGTAACTGCTTCAGAAGACTGCATCCTGCATTATTATTTTTTGAATTGCATTTAGTTGGCTCTCAGTGGGTCCTGACTTGTGGACATCTCTGTATAATGTAGCCTTCTATTAAAAATACCGTGTGTTTTTTTTTTTTTTTTTTTTTTTTTTTTTTAAAGTTGACGGGATGTTTGGGGAAAGGACTCTTGAACACCTGGCTTATATGAATCAAACGTTAACCCTAAAGAGGGCAACACTCTTAAGAGAATCATGTGTATGTTAAACGAGGACCTTTGGCCATTGTTTGGACTTCTGGACTGTTAAGGTTGAGAATGTCATCGTCATCTCCTCCTCCCTCCTCTCCTTCCCTCCTCTGCTGCTACCTCTTGAAGCACCTCACATTTTTTACTTCTCCTTCTTTCCCATGGGTAATTAGAACTGTAAACATACTTAAACTCAGCACGGTGATGGAAGTGTCAGCTTAGACGTGTCCAAAAGATTCCCCGAACAGGAGTAAGGCAGATCTCGTGCGATGAAAATACGGGGTGAGTCTGGCACTACGACGGGTGAGGAGACCGCTAAGGAGGAGCGTCTGCCTTGGGTGACAGGGCTGTGAGGTTCGATGGAGTCTGATGATGCAACGTGGCTGTAAGCCGAAGACGCTGAAGCACAGGTCCACCACCATCCCTGCCCTTTAACTAGCCTTCAGCGCAGCGGGAGCTGAGCTGCTCTCCGGCCTTCCCAGCTGGACAGGCTGCGAAGTTGTTTTTAAGTGTGGAAGGGCAACCTAGAGCCCAATTAATTCACACATTCTGTTGTTGTTCGTCACATACTTGGTCATCATCCAGGTTTTGACGTTGGATGGTTGGTTGTGCATATTAGGTATGTGTATATATATATATACATAGTGCACTACATATTTTAGCAGTCCTTAAATGGGCTCTGTCTTCAGGTGCATGCCTGCCTGTCTGCCTCGTGTGTGGATCAGCACAAGTCTGGGCATCCTTAAGTGCATATTAACTTTGACAACCTTGTCCTGCTTGGATGGGCTGTTAAACGACTGTTTGAAAAGCCTCAGTATCTCAATTATTACTGTTCCTCAATTCTAAGCCCCCTCCTGCTGTTTTCCAAGCCGTTGTCCTCCCTGTTTGTACCTGTTCACAAAGCACCTGCAGTATTTTTTTTTTTTTTCTTTGAAAGCTTAAATTATTAGGCCTCGAAACAGTTTCTTCTCCCTCCACTGGTGCAGGAAGGCTGTAGTGAGCGATGGCTGCTTATCTGAAAGCTACTCGCTCATATTTTATGGGCTTATGTTTCCACGAAGTGTAGGTGTGCGTAGCAAATGGAATGGGGGTGAAGTGGGGGGGGGGGGCGGGACTGTCATGGCTGAACAGGTAGTCTAGCAGAGGCCAACATTGTAATGGCGCTCGGCTGAGTAACTCTGAGCGCGGGGTGTCTAATAAGGTGCCTCCTCGCCACGTTGGCGTGCCGTCTGCGTTTACCGCCGTCACCCGCGTTGGAGAATGCCGTTGGCACGTGTAATCAGGAAGCTCACCCAGACACTTAGGGTTGGCATCCTTTGTCGCCGTTAGTGCCTGCCACTGTTTCCCTTTCTGTTCTGTTTGTTTTTGTGTCCCCTCCCCCTTAGGGGCGGGGACACAAAAGGGGGCTTATGAAATATGAAATTCTGTATCCCTCTAAACTGCTGGGGGGGGGGGGTCTCGTTCATTCCTAGCCAGATTGGATCAATCCTGAATGGATAGTCACTTGCGTATAAATGTATGTGCTCAGACTCTGTGTCCTGCGTGTGAAATGTGTGGGTGGGTATCTGCCAGCCGCCATTATCCAGGGCGCCCCCCCCCCATGGCTGCAGCGAGTCACTCGCCGTGTCGCCCACAGCTTTCGTGACACTGCTGGACGGCGAACAGGCCCAGGACGCCATCCGCTCCTTCCACCAGCGCAGCGTGCGCGGCCGCGAGCTCACTGTGCAGCTGCAGCCCACCGACGCACTGCTCTGCATCACCAACCTGCCGCACGCCTTCGGCGCCGCCCAGTTCGAGGAGCTGGTGCGCGCCCATGGCAACACGGAGCGCTGCTTCCTGGTGTACAGCGAGCGCACCGGCTACTCGAAGGGCTACGGCTTCGTGGAGTACATGAAGAAGGACTCCGCGTCGCGGGCACGCTCCGAGCTGCTGGGCCTCCTATTCGGCGACCGCGCCCTCATGGTCCAGTGGGCCGACGTCAACCAATTGACCGCCGCCCACCTGCACTCCAAGTGCCTCTGCGTGGACAAGCTGCCCCCGGACTTCTGCGACGCCGAGAAGCTTGCCCAGATCCTTGGCAAGCGCCATAGCCCCGTCTTCTGCCAGGTGAGTACCAGCACCTCCGCTTGCTGTCCTCCAGTCAAAGTGAACTTTACCGTCATTGTGTGCATGTACAGCAAAACGAGGGAGTAGGCGCTCTCTGCAAGAATCACACAGTAGAATCACACAGTAGAATACACAACATAACATTACACAAAGAAACAGTGCTACAATTGGTCTCCAGTAAAATGCAAGGGTCATTTTGTTCTATTATCTGTATAAATATTTTTAAAATGTTGCCACAAAACTGATTATGTTCATCAAAGTGTGTCAGTCTAGGCATTTAAAAACCTCTCCTAATGTCACCCAAATATTTACAGCAACCATCCGATACACCAAGTGACCACTAGCCTACCATGTTTGGCTAATCAATACCTCATTGAATTATTCATTTAATTACTTTATTAATTTAGTGAGCTGGTGGTATGTATGAATATGTGGAAAGGTTGGGGTGCCGTGAGTAGAGGTTTGGGAGCCTAAGCGGTGGCATTCTCGAAATCCAGCACGATATCAGTATCTTTTTAGAGAAATTCTTATTTTTTTTATTGTGTTACTGTTGATATAATAATGTTAAATTGTATTGTTTTCTGAGCAAATATATACTTACTGTCTAGAAAAAATAGCTTTAAACATAAGCTTAATAGCTTTTCTTTGACTGCCTAAGACTTTGTGTGTGTGTGTGTACACAGGACTATGCAACACACACACACACACACACACACACACCATACACACATTTAGACCAGGGTACTGGTAGGGCTACTGAAGTTTCCTCACAGCAGCATTACTACTGAAATAGCAGGGCACAGGATCCCAGTCCATCACAAGGCCTGTTCTGTGGGGGGTTTGAGACGCCACAAACAAGGGTAGTTTAGAGTCATACCTTGATGTTTTTGGCGTAATGAGAGTTGAGTATTTTCCAAAGGGTACAGTACGCCATCTTCAAGCGCCTGTCCCAGGAAGCTCTACTCTAAATCCAGCAGCTTCATGCTAAGCTTCCCAGCGATTTCCTGTGGCTGCCATACAGTTTATATTTAATATATATAATTTTTTCTTCTACATAAATCCCCCACTGTCCTCCTGACGGCGCTGATTGGGTGTTTTATGGGCCGCTAACTGCTCTCGGTCTCGCTCTTTAGTGGCAGACACCGCAGTTGAAGGGAGTTTAGGGCCAGAAGCAGCTGCTCCATGTTAACCCAGATGTGCTGGAGAATGCGCTAAGCAGGGTTTACGCTTAAGATTAATTTCAGAAACATTCTCGCTATTCACTGTAAGACGAATAAAGCGCGCCGTTTCCAGTGGTAATGGTGTAGTACCATCAGCTACCTCCCGCTGACCCTCGAGCATGAGGGACTGTGACATCTGGGGCGTTCAGCATATTAACAGCAAGTATTTGGCTTTCTGCAGTCCTGAGGTGTGAATTTTATGGGTCTGTACGGTTCTTAGCTGAAATGTGTTTTCCTTCCATTCTGATATAATTTACGACTTCTGTCCGGCTTCCAATAGGTCACACGTTCCAGGATCTGGGATTTTAAGCTTTTAACTGCTCTCTTGTTTGGCGGGGGTGCTGGGGGGGGGAGGAGGTTCAACCTGCTGGGTGACGTAATGATTATGGAGGGACTTGGGCCTGATTTTGTTGTTTTCTTATCCCTTCTGATGGGACCGCATGCCAATCCCCCCCCCCCCCCCCCCCCCCCCCCCCCCTATCCCGGCGGCTGCTTTTGAAACAGTCACAGACTGTAGTTAACAGCAGGAGTCTCGGATGTTGAAGAATTCGCTCGCAAAGTAGCCAGCAGACTGAAGACAGTGTGGTGAGAGGCTCCCAAGGAAAGTAACAAAAGAGAAACATAGCGGAGAGGCACAGTCTCGCCCAGTAAACTGTAGTGCCCACCTATCATAAGAGAGATTTCAGCCAGGGGCGTGGCCATGTGTGGGCCAGCCAAACAGACACACACCAAATGTAGCCAATCAATAGTGATTTAATAGAATCATCCGTCGACACCCCCTCCCGAGTTGCCATCCAAATTGACAACCTTTTGCCATTCCCACCCCCACAAGACCATTGATAAAATCAAACGCTGGTGCCCAGCCAAGATAACCCAATGCCCACCCCAGTATGGCATCCTGGTCATGTCGCTGCATCGCGCGTGTCCGATAAGCAGTCACAAGGGCAGTCAGGAGCTCGTCGGGCTGACCACACATACAGCACGGCCTGCTTCCCTGTAGATCCGAGCTCGGTCTAACAGTATGTTTGTATCTCCCCAAGCGGGATTTTGGCCACTCGGCTGCGCTCAGATATTTCTGAAAGTGTGCCGGGTCCGTTTTAAGATCCCCCGCCGCTCCACGCCGCTATGTCCCTTAACTCCGAAGGTGTCCAAGGACGACGTGCCCACGCTGTAGCTCCAGAAAACTCACGCTGTGGCAGCATTTTGTTGGCTGTCCTGCCCTTTTTCAGGGCTACCGAGCGGCTGCCATGTTTCCGTGATTCACCCAGATTGCTGTCAGCGCTGCTGTCACTCTCGCCGCCTGACTTAAGATCACTGCCAGATTTGCTGCATGAATGCTTTGCTTAGGACAGGTGCCTCGTTCTTTTTCCTGACTTCCACTTCGGCACTGATGGAGCTGTCTATTCCCCTTGCCTGTCTGGAATGGCCTTTGCACAGGTAACGACTGTGTGGCTGATCTCTGCTCTATTGGTACACGCCCTGCAACTTAAGCGTTGCCAGGAGGCGGTCTGTGAGCCAAAATGGCCGCCAGAAAGAGATCTTCCTCCTCATTGTGCTTTGGTGCATCTCCCACCTCCGTTCTTAGGCCTGGCTGTAGTCCCACAGCACCCCTTGCCAGTTTAGTTTCATCTCTTGCTTTCCCTTTCTCCTTTCCAGCACTCACTTCAGCTGACCTCTCTGTTGAAAGGACAAGAATGCATGACCTGGGGAAAGACACTTAGTCTCTTCACACACACATACACAGACACACACACACAACCACATACACACACACACAACAATTTAGACACATGCAACAGATTCAATCTGGAATTTTCCCCATTGTTTCTAACACACAAGCTAAGAAGCAGCCTTATCCATTAAATGGAATTCCTACTGGCGTCTGAAATGCCAAGTGGGACTTTAACCCATTTTCCATGTGCAAAAGGAGGGGCTTTAACCCACCTTCTGCTGAATCCCATCCTGGGGTGGTATGTGACTGTGCAGGTTAGGACTTCACGTTCATGATTGGATGGTTGCTGGTTCAAATCCCCTGGTGGGCAGAGTAACATTAAGTTGGCAATATTGATCCTCAATGTGCTCAGTTCAGATCTAATTCTAGTCCTTCCACTATTCAAACTAAGGAAACTCAACACCTCTTCTCAAACACAATTTCCACAGTTCCAACAAGTCTGTGAGTTCCACCCAAACCTTTTTGGAACCTGCTTCCCCAAAATGCTATTCATTCTCTCAAAAACTATTCTGCAAAAAGAGGCTTTTGTCACCAGCTCACCCAGGGCCCCCATCATCGGAGCAGCCTATGGGCAGATACCCTAGCTGGGAAACTTATTAAAAAGGCGTTCCTTTACAGGTGTGACCTGCCGTTGGGAATCTCCGGGGAAGGCCCAGTTCCTCAAACAGCTTGGTATCTCAGTTCTTTTTGTGATGCCAATTAACTGTCGAGAAATTCGCACACAAATAGCCAAAAAGGATAGTTTATTTGAAAGGCTTAAAAGACACATTGTGGCTTCTCCAGTCTCCTCTCCAGCGATAGAGCTTCCACTTTGTCTAAATAAGGAGTGTAGAACTGTAAACTAGAAGGATCATCAGGTGGCATGAGAAGTCTGTGAAGCCCTTTTCCACACACTTTTGTGATCTAGGGCCTAACTATAAGGACTAACGATTGATCATTATTAATTCATCTTTATTGATATTACCAGACATCAGTTCTCAGGGGCTTGTTTATCAGTCATTAGCTGAGGACTGATGTCTGGTCATTTGGATTTGTTTGTCCAGGAATGACTGAACCTCAATTGGCTGTTGATAATTTTTTACAGGAAAGTCGCATCATTTCTTTTATTAATTGATTTAAATGCAATAATCACACAGTCAGTATTTCAGCTGTACTATCGCTCCCAATACTGTTACTTCGGACGTCACCTACCTCTTTCTTGAACAAATAGTCGAATTCAAAATGTAAACCTTGAGCAGCTGTGTTGCTACTACGCTAAATAGCTTTTGGGTTTATAGATTAGACTTTTAAGTTTGTGAATATCATATTCACTTAGAATTATATTATTATAAAGTAAAGTACTATCCATTTTGCCATGTAATTTGAGCCAGAATCCCCTCTTTTGAGTAAAAGTGGCAACTGATAGCACCTAGTAAAAGTGCTCACACTGAATAACAAGCTGTTGAAATTATTTATGTTTCATGTGCCATGTGCAAACCTGTTTATAGGCTGAAGGGACACAACAGTGAGCCAAGCCAAGAAATCTGTGCCTGAAAGGCCTGTTTACGTCGTCGTTATTGGTTTGGAGCATTCTCAGGAAAAAGACTGCGTGCATCAGCTGTTCGGACGCAGAAAGTGAGGATCTAGCAGGGTTCTTTTGGTGCTCCCATATTAAACCTCCTTTCTGTTATTTGAGATGCTAACTACTATTCCCCCTGCTGCCTGACCATGGTAATGAACGAGATGGGCCTGGCTGCACATCCACTGTGAGGCGTGTCCACTGATGGACTGGCAGTATCTGTTTTAATCGATAATGTGCACTATTTAAAAACTTATTTAATAGTTGTTTATTGTATTGGTGCAGTTCGTCCTTATATCCATCTGCCAATGAATTTGTGCTTTAAATAATGCTGTAATGTTACAGAATGATTGCTTAAAGGAAATATTTCTTTGAGTATGTTATGCTACTGGTGCATAATGTCTGCTTAACTTTAATGTCTGTAAAATGAAACAGAGATATGGTGGGAAGGGGAGAGTGTTACATTGTTTACGTTGCTTCAATCTGTCGGCAGCAGAATTTGAAAACGGCACAGCGTTAGCCCCGATGCATGATGGGAAACCTCCAGATTTGGTTACCAAATAAGCGCCGTGTGTACTTGTGCACTAAAAGGAGGGGAAAGCAATTTGTAGAGGGAGTAAATTCAGCACTGATTGTCATAGCGTCAGTGCTGTTGGTGCACGCGTGCCAGCGACGCACGGGTCATGAGTTTAAATCCCATGGAGTGCACACAGATTATATCCCCTTTACTGTAAGTCATTTTAGATGTCTGTTAAATGAGTAATATAGTGCATGTCTTAGCTGTGGTTTCTGATGCTATGCTACCACTGTCCTGCTTCCTCTTCCTCAAAGCTGGCGCAGGATGAAGGCAGCCCCGTGAGGGGATTCGCCGTGGTGGAGTATGAGACTGCAGAGCAGGCCGAAGATGTGCTGATGGAGATGGACCGGCAGCTGGTCGGGGGCCACGAGATCCGCGTGTCCTTCTGCGCCCCCGGCACGTCCGGCCGGAGCACCCTTGCTGCTCTGATAGCGGCGCAGGGCGTGGTGAGTGGCTCCTCCTGCTGGTTGCTTCAGGAATTGGCCAAGGCGCTATTTGAGGCCAAATTACAGAGCAGACAGAGGCCTGGCTGACGATACGTCGATAACAATAAAAATATGTCCAGCTTACAGTTTCCAAATTTACTAAAGCCAGAGGGGGCTTTTTTTGGTCAGTGTCCAGGAGGTGGATGTCGGTTCGACGTCCAGCACCAGAAATTCTCTGATTACACATAGGAATGGACAGGGCTGCCCGAACAGTTTTGAACGCCAGATAAATGTAATGTGATTCTCCATCACCTGCTTCTCCTCCAACGTATTGTGACAATGAGGCATTAGCCGGGATTAATCTTTTAAAAATAACATCATCTTCACAGCAACCGATTGAAACTGGATCTTTCCCTACAACAGCGCTGTGGCCTGGGGTGCCAGGCCAGCCCAGTAACTGGTGAACCATTCCGAAGTGGGCTTGAGTTTCTTCCAGTCGAATGACCTTTAATTAGGCCGTGGAAGACGTCACTCTGTAGGCCTCCAGTCTCTGGTCTGTTAATAGTCGAGATGGAGATGGACATCCTCCGACACGCTGCCAGCGCGATTCCGCTTCGTGCTAAATGCACGCTCCGCGCTTGGTGTCAGTCCCGGAATGCCGCCCGCAGCCCAGGAAAAACACACTATTTTTGAAATCATCTAGCTGCCTGCTCTCATGCTCGTCAACACGGGCGCTGTCTCCACTCCGAAGGCGCTCCGGGTCCGCTGTGCTTCCAGTTCTGCCTGCCACATGTGATTAGGGCTGCGATGGGGATGGGGGGGCATTGATTTGCTCTTCTCGAAGGATGGGGGGACAAGACTGCAGGGATGTCCTAATGAGGGAGGTTCAAGTGTCCCAATATAGCGCGGTCTGCCTGCCGTTTCCACATACTCAGGTGCCACTGACATCGCAAGTCTTAAGGTCTCATTGAGCCAAAGTGGCTCTTAAATTGATTTCCCAAACCGAATGACTCATTAATTCACATGTGCTAAATGTTCTGGTTCAGCCTGAATAACCAGGCTGATGTTCGGATTAGGGTTTCGGTGGATGTGACAGCCAGACGCTCGTCTGTGACTCCGCAGTCACTGTGCTGCACGGCTGTCAGTGAGTGCTCCCTGGCTCTGTCCTGTAGGCCGACGTCTGCGGGCTTCTCCCTGTGTTCCCACAGATGTCCAATAGCAGGAGAGGCCTGCTTCCTGAGCCCAGCCCAGCCCAGCTGCTGGGCAGCATGAACAATCCAGCCGCCCTGCAGGTTCTGCTCCGGCCGTACCTGACCGGGGTCAAACACACAGGTGAGTGAGTCCGGCCCATCCGTTATGAGAACAGGGTGTATGGGAAGTCACTGGTGCCTCGAATTACTCTTAGTCTTTGGAGACAAATATCATATTTAGTGTTTGGTCTATTTAGAGAAAAATGTAAAAGTTTCTTCTCTCTTTGTGTTATTTGTGTTCCTTCAGTGAGCTAAAATGATTCACCCAGCCGTGTGCTGAGTCACATCCCAAAATGAGGGAAGGTGGGACCAGGAAATTGAAGGGCTTTCGGCTCATACCTTTAAGGAATTCCACTGCTAATTTTAGCAGCTGATTAAACGAGACGCTTCTCGGTCGTTCTGAAGCCCGCTGCCGTCTCGCTTTCTTTTTAAAGAGACGGCAGACAGATGACACTGACCTTCACCAGGGCCTGTGTGCCGCTGCCTGTGTTTTACCCCCCCGTTCCCATCTCCAGGGAAGTTTGCACAGCCACAAGGCCTGCCCTTTCTGCGGCCTCCGTTCACATCAGCACTGGTCCAGTTGGGAAAGGTTCAGCAGGTAAGATGTGAGATCTAACTCCAGGCTGGGATCTTCATGTGCACAGAAGGGAGGGGCTGTAACAACACATTATGTAATAATGCTGCATTATGTGATAACTCGACAGAATGTAACAGATTAAATGATGGTAATTATAGGGTAATGTTGCTATATAAAATCATAATACAGTCTACAAATTTTGCCGAGTTATTACACAATGTGGTGTCATTACGTAAAGCGTTAGTGTGACAACGCATTGTGTAATGACATTGCATTATGTGATGAGAATTTGTTACATTTTGTTGCATTATTATATAATGCAGCATTTTTTACATAATGCGTTGTAACAAGGATACCTAAAGGATCACACAACATGCCTGCACTCAGAGGCCTGACACACCCCCAATTCCCCATCTGCATCCCTTCTGCATGGACGCATCCCATCCACGCCTGATGCATGTATAATTTTCCCCATCTATGAGCTAAGTTCTTCGTACATTTTTATACTTTTTTTAAAAACCTGTTTCTGAACTCGGGCGAGGAGCCGGTTTATAACATGTCTCCCGTAAGAGTGAGCTGGGTTCTGCCGAGTCACGATGAAGACTATGAATACCAGCTCCTCTGATCGGTGAGCTGGCCGCGTTTCCTGTATAGCGGGGGAGAGGTTTCCGTAGTCAGCGGTTTGGATGGTGATCTCGTGGTCAGACCTATAATGAAATGAGAGCAGCATGGTGTGTCGTGGCACCCCGTTTGCGCATCAGCACCTGGGCATGTCCGAGGCCCCCCCCCCCCACTGAATGCGCTCTCCTCGCTACAGAATGCCTTGCTGGGGAACAGTCTGATGCTACAGAATCTGCTTCAGATGCAGCTGGCCCAGCAGCAGCTGCTGCAGATCAAAGAGAAGCCTGTCAGCAGCGTGAGTGTCTCCCTCCCCCCCGGGGGTGTCTGTGAAGGCGCTCCTCGCTTGGCAGCCCCCC
>JAOYFF010000045.1:8429101-8471746 GCA_025773925.1 Cryptomyrus ogoouensis | reverse complement strand
GGTTGTTCCCTGCCTTGTGCCCTGTGATGGGTTGGCGCCCCATCCTGGGTTGTTCCCTGCCTTGTGCCCATAGGCTCCAAAATAGGCAAAAGACCCCCTCCAACCCTGAATATAAGTGGTTTCAGAAGATGGATGGATGTACTGTTTTTTACAATGTTTGTAGTACAACCATAGTCTCTTGAAACATCTTTTTGTTACAGTATCACCCTTGTTAATGCAGTATCACCCTTGTTAATTTCCTGTTGAATCCACATTTATCATGTTAATATCAATATTCCATGTTGAATGCATGTATGTTTACCTCATCAGTACTGTATTGGTCCTGTGCCTCAAGCTTTTTGCATAAAGGATTCCAGTTCTGTAGGATAACTGAATGAACACCAAGTTCTGCCGAGAGTTTTACTGTTTTCACATTAGATGTTTTCTTCCATTATTTTTTTTGTGAACACGTGTGAAATTTTAGGTTGTTCGTAGTTCTGATTCAAAGCATACCAATTAATTGAGGACAGTGGGATTTTATTAAACGTTTATTTAAAAGTTTATTTACATGAAGCACCTATCAAATTAAACATTTTTAAGCTTAAAGTAAGCATTCTGTTTACTTAGCCAATGACATCATCTGCAGCTCATTTTTACATAAACTCTTGATTTGTTGCCTGAGGTTCATTGTCTGATCGGACGCCTTACAGTGTGCGCAGCTCATATTTGTCACATCTGCTTAACGTCTCTCCCAGGCTTAACATCAGCATGAGTGGAGTACATGTGATATGGTATAGTGATACTTTCAGATGTTTGTTTTTCTTTTTTCTAACCTGAAAACGGTACAGTGTAAATAACTATAAGGGATTTCTCTAAGAGATTCAGGTCTTCAGGCCTTACAGTATAAAAAACGTCTTTTTTTGTAATTATTTTTTTAATCTGTTGTCTCAACTGTATCTTCTTTGGATCTTTTATCTTTTAAATCTATAATGGTTTGAGACAGGTTGGAATTCTTGGAAATACAAGTGCTGTTCGCCAAGGTCATTCCATTCCTGGGTCTAGTATTTCCAGATAAATTTTCCAGAGCAGATGAACCGTGGCTATGTGAGGGCACTAAGTGCTCTTGATGGTTCATCCACAACTGAGAAACAATTATTCAGAAGCAAATTAAGCAGTTTAATAGATTTGACAGAAAATGACACACAGACCTTTCATTTATTTTATATAATATATTTAAATGATATTCTGTGATGCCACGTAAAAATGGATTAATGCCAATGATTATAGATTGCACAAAAGGTTTCCTGCTTTGAAGGTTGCTGAAGTTTAAACAAAAAAAAATGAAATACTATGTGGATCTGAACTAACTTGTGGATCTATTTACAATTTTATTCACTGGCACTTCCGATACTCATCTGCTAAATGTAACAATTTCTAGTCTTCCTGAGACTTTAAACATTGATAAAGAGAAACAAAATAATAGTGATAGCTGTGAAAGATCATAATTATCATATTCATTCGATGCTTTTCCACGTCAATCCTGTGGGCAAGTCAGGGCACCTTCTCAAACTCCTTGATCAGACCCTTAAAGTCGATCCGCTCCTCTGGGGCACTTTTCCAGCACTTCGTCAACAGAGTATAGACCTGCATTGAAAGCCAGACCGGAGCCGCTTAATGGAGCCTTACTGTGGACTTTGTGTGATAGGAAAACTTATACAGTTAATACTTTTAAAATGCCCTTTAAAAAGATCTTAGGAGTGGAATTTGAATTAGAGGTTTTCTAAAGACATACAGTGCTGGTTTTGTGCTTGGGCTACACTCACTTTTTCTGGGCAGTTTGGTGGACAAGGTAGTCTCTTCCCCTCCTCCAGAATTTTCACCAGCCTGGTGACAGTCATCTGACCTTGGGTTCGCCCAATCATGTTCAAGAACACCTGCGAAGACAAACGGTGGGAGGGTCAGAAATGCTGCTTCATGGCTAAATGCTAGAGGAGCTGCAGAAACTGTTGGTTTGCATTAGTGTGTAGGCAGTGAATACCAGAGCTGCAGTGGGTGAGTTTGATTTGTTGACATAACAATACAGTTGACCACCATATATCATTATGTTAACATTGTTCCTTTACTTCATCAGTATTATGTGACGATGCCCCCACTGTCAGAGTTTCTGTGGCAGACGTGCGCCGGTGGGTTTTTGAGGAATTGTCTACCTGCATAGGACTTTTCTCTGGCTCACAGTAGGTCAGCAGCTCGTACATGGTCACCCCAAAAGACCAGACGTCTGAGGCGCGGTAAAACTTGCAGTGCAATAAGCACTCCGGGGCATACCTGAAGGAAAACCACGCAGCCAGAAGTTCACTTAAAATGCAGCGTTTCACCCGGGGTGGCAGATATCTTGGTGGTTTTCTCACAGTTGTTAGAAGTGGTGCTTTGTGCTGAGCAGGATGACATCAGCCCAGATCAATATCCAACTGCTCTCACATTTACAATCCAGAATAGTGTTTTTCATTGTTCTCCTTCTTTCTTCTGGCAGTCTATTATTAAATCAAGTTCACAAATTGCCACAGCCCAAACCGGCTCGGTAAGACTGCAGTGATTTTCTCATTGAGGTCTCTGAGTTTGTGACCCCGGCCTCCAATGAGGCCACCTTTGGTCACTGACCTCTCTCGTTCTCACCAAGATCAGTTTCTGAGCCACCCTCCGGTACTGGCACCTAATATTCTCAATGAGGTCACCTATAGTTACCGGCGCTTCACTTACAATGATATCCCTCACTGGTCCTGGCCTTTAGTTACAGCTGAAGTCATCTACAGCTATTGACCCAGCATTATAGACCACTAGGTCACCCACGGTAATCCTTGGCTATTGCCTTTCATGCTACTGGACTCCTACCAGAAGACGGGACTGTCCAAGTCGTCCTTCACGGTGTAGTACCCCTCGTTGTCCTTGATGCTCTTGGTCAGCCCAAAGTCTCCGATCTTGACAGTTTCCTCATTCTCTACCAGCACGTTTCGAGCAGCTAGGTCTCTGTGGATGTAGTTCAGAGACCCCAGATAGTCCATTCCCTGGAATGAGAGAAGACTGCTTCATGAATGCATGCTTTCCATCACCTCGCACAGCCAAAGGACAAATCCAGGAAGGGCTGCTACCTTGTCTGCTGCCTGCCATGACATACCTGGCATATTTGAGTTCCATAACTTATCAGCCTCTTCAAGTCCATCTGGGCCTTCTTGCGGGGAAGGTACTCCTTTAGGCTTCCCGAAGGTAGGTATTCCATGATCAGCCGTATGCTTCTCCCCCCTAGACAGACCACAGCGACAGGGCCAGTGCTAAATACTCGCTAAATTTAACTTTTTCTTCTGTATGCGTGACAGGAGGAGGACTTGGTAACACGGAATGTTATCAGCTGAAGTTTAAAAGTACTGCTGCTTATATCAAATTATTTTGCGTTCTTGTAAATAAGGTAGAGATGTGAGAAATCTGAGCAACGGGGAGTGAAGCAGACAAACCCGTGACTTGAAGGTGACAGAGTCCTGCAGGGGTTCAGGAACCCAATTGTGGACGTGCATTTTACATTTTCAAAAATGTATATAAAATTATAGCCTACTTATTTTTAAAATACGTGTTTGCCATTTAGAACCGTGGTCGACCTATGCCCTATTAAATTGCCCCTGCACCCTAAAAAATTTTTAGATTTTAGGATATTTTTCATACGTTCCACCAAAACTTTCGGATTACCCGTTGGGTACCTGTGGGTACCCCAACCCAGAGAACACTGTACTTAGCCTCAATTGCCCAAGTGATAATATCTAGCTTTATAAATAGGTAAGACTTGTAAGCTGATGTAGATGAGAAGCAAGCAAGCAGGGCTGTCTTTCTACATTAATGAGGTTAAAAAAATGTGTAGAAAGATCAAGCTGGATCTGGTTACCCTCTTCACTGCAGATGCCTTTGTACTTGACGATATTTTTGTGGTAGAGGTCCTTCAGGATGTCAATCTCACGCCAGAGGCTGCTGCTCTGGTCCTCCTTGTTCTCGGGCTTCAAGGACTTCACAGCTACCAGCTCGCCGGTGCGGTCGCCCCGCGGGTCGTACATACACAGCTCCACCTTGCCGAAGTGGCCCTGCGGCACGGCGGGAGGGAGACTCCGTTAGAACGTGGAACCTAAACCTCTTCATTGAAAAACATGCGCCTCACATTTCGTCAGGTGTCCTTTTCTAGTGACTGTGTCTGGATTATGTATAGACACATTTGCATCATGTGTTTGGAACTAGATTCAGGTCCTGTTAACACCCTGTATTTGAGTAGCTTTTACTTAATAGATTAATCCTTCGCATACAAGTGAGCTTTGGCCATTTCCATGTTCCCCCAAGCGTGTAACAAGTACATTATGTTTACTCTAGAGGTAAACTCGTTTTCCCGGGATCTCATTTCTTTGAAATAAGCACCGTGACATTTGATGCAGCCAAAACATGCCAGAACAGTACCACATAACCGTCACCTCCTTCCTTGCCACACACTGATTCAGACATCAATTGACGCTGTAACTTGCCTAGGTGCAGTTTGTTATTAAAACTCTGTGAATGAGTCACCGTCCTTGCTGGTATCACCAGTCGAACCACAAGTCAGGACGAGACTTCGTCACGACCATTTAGCGGCAAATACTTTGCCAAATAAGGGCACTGCCAGCAGGAAAAGACAGCTCAGGAAATCACAAGGTGGCTTGGAATCAAAGGACTTGCCCGTACCTCTCCGAGATCTCTGATCTTCTTTAGGAACCTCTTCTCAAACAGGGTGGGGTCCACCTCTTGGGCTGGAATGATCCCAGAGGCGATGGATGGGTCTGCAGGACAGAAGCGGACCCTGGTGTTTATTTTGAAGGTGTTTTATGACCATTTATGATGGATTGACTGCTAACGGGGACTTACTCTGCTCCTCCAGCTTGTTCAGGTCCCTCACAATCGCTCGGAAGAAGGGCCTCTTACGGGGGTCGTAGTTCATGCACTGTTTCATGAGGTCGGCCAGCTCCTTGCAGTCTGGGGTGGCCAGGCTGCACTCTGCGGCATAGAACCTCTCTTTCTGCTCGGGTAGAACACAAAGTGTTATTCCTTTGTACCTGCCCTGTCCTATTCTTACGGCTCCGGAGGATAATAATTAAACGGCTCCTGCTAAACCATTTAGAGCTCAGATATGGGAGTTAAATGGATTAAAGGTTTATTTGAGAGAGATGCTTTAGCAAACTCCAGGCCTCCTCTTTAAGATGTTAAATCTGTGGTGGGAAAACACAGAGGAGGGCTGAGCCGTACCTCTGTCAGCTTTTTTTCTTTCAGTGGAGCCTCGCCGTCGTAGCAGATCTCCCACAGGGTGGCGCCAAAGCTCCACTTGTCTGCTGCCACGCTGAGGTCCTTTACATTCCTTAGGCACTCTGGGGCAATCCAGGGGATGCGGTCCACACATTCTGGAAGCGGGGAGGCACACACACCAGCATTAGCCAGTTTGCCTAAATTAAGGGCTGTGTAGGCCATAGCAGAATGTCAATGTTCCTTTCTTATGCAACCCTTCTGAAACATCCATGTTCTGGAAATATCAGAAATCCTTGGCTTATTAGGGTAATACAGCTGTGTTTCAGGAACCCCCCCCCCCCATGTGCCCTGCCCTACCTGCCCTGGTGAGCACAGTGATCGGGATGCCCGGATCGCTCAGCTTGATGAAGGGCCCGTCTTCGCCTTCTAGGCCGTCTCGGGCCAGGAGGATGTTTTTGGTGCAGACGTAGCCGTGGACCAGCCGTAGATCCTCCTGGGGGGGCAGATTTGAGTTGGGTAGGTGAATGGCAGCTTGTGGTACAGAGGGTTAAACTGTTACATCTGAAGTGGCTCATGGATATAGCCAGTATCAACACATTAAGGCACATTACACTAATGCTTAAAGGGGCCCTAATTTTTATTATTCATAATTGTATTTTTATAATTTACTTGCGTTAATGTTCCAAAAATATATCTATCTAATTGGTTAGCTTGCCGTACGTGCTCTGCCCCAGTCTTGTGGTCTGCAGACAGATCCTTGCAGGTAGGCAGCCAATAAGGATTGTCTTACGAGGTGACCTCACCATGTCACGGAAGTAAGAACCAGAATACCAATTAGGCGTTTCAGGCAGATTAGAGAAGAGTGGTGTCTGTGGTGAGAGTGTACTTTTTGGTCTGAACACTTTGCAGACCATTTACATGCACATAAAGCTATATAACACATTAAGGGAAAGGGAAAAACCAGAAAAGCATAATGGGGAAACTAATGCAACCAGAAAGTTACTGGAACTGTGCATAGATTCTTCTGCAAGACATTTAAACTGCATAATTTCATTAAGAGATCCAGCTCTGTGTGTAGGTGCGGTGTCCCAATCCACTTCCCTCCCTCCCTCGGACTTTATGCTCTTCAGGAAAGGCACGGTCCCCCCCCCCCCCTCGGTGGGGCTCCCGTCTCACCAGGTAGCTCAGGGCGCTGGCCAGCTGCTTGGCCACCTGGAACTTCCACGGGGTGGTAATAAAGTGCCGCTGTTTCTGCATGAAGAGGTCCAGCGGGCCCAGCTCCACAAACTGCTCCACCATGATGTCTGCGAGAAGGGAGCAGCCGGGTCACATGACCACCTCATGCTTAGACAGATGAGCCTTGGTGCTACTGGTAGGTGGTCTTACCAGATACTCCAATAAAAGTGTGTTAGACCAGTCTGACTACAATAATCCTACCTACTTCAAGTTGGGTTTGTTATGCAAGTTGTCACCTTCATTGCCAAACTAAATCAACTTAACTCGTGAATGCACACTGTTCTGCTTCTTACACCTGCAGCTGTTTTTCCTGACAGGTTATGTTATAAGTGTTCCAGAATCTCGCTGGTCGGTGAAGCATGGAGCATCTTTTAGCTGAGACTCACACTCCAGTTCGCGGACGCACAAGCCGTACAGCGGGACGATGTGTTTATGGGACATCTGCCGCATCCTGCTGGCTGTCTCGAAGAACGCCTGCCAGGTAGAACAGGATAGGTGAGATTTGGTTGTGGGACGCTGAGGGGGTGGGGGGACGCTGAGGGGGGCGGACTCACCAGGGAGATGTCTCTGTGACTGGACCCCAGCACCTTCAGCACCACCTTAGTCTCGCTGTAGCTGCAGTAGCCGCTATCCTCCTCATCCTCATTTTTCACCTTCATGATGCCTGCATAGATGTTGGTCCTGGTACCCCGACCCAAGTGCTCCCCCTTGTGGTGGGAATGCGCATGAGCAAAGGCAGTTAAAGGACAGGACATATACACACACAAAAACATGCTCGTTAAGTATGGCTGTTTGTGGGGATTCCCATCGATGATAAACAAATTTTGGCACTATTGATTTTACTAAGGCAGTGTTTCTCAGTCCAGTCCTTGGAGACCCTCAGACAGTCCATATTTTTGCTCCCTCCCAGCCTTCAACATACCTGAACCAGCAGGTATTCAGTGTTCCTGACTGACTGGGAGCTGGGAGGTATTAAAGTATCGCCTAATAAGAATATTCGCACCAAGGCTGCTTTCTCAGATTTTGCCATCCTGTCAGGACACTCGCGGATATGCGTACTGCCACATAAACACCAACGCCTACTTGTGGCGGGTGTCACAGATAAATGCATCCTCGCACGCACACGTACACACACACACGTGAGGCACACCTGCACGATCTCCTCCTTAGGTATCCTGTGGAATATCAGCTGGCTGAAGAGATGATCCTGTGTATCCTGGTCTCTCTTCTTGGTCACTACCAGGAGGTTGGAAATTTCTGGAACAAACGCGGGGAAGTTAGTCACCGAGACAGCGGCAGGTGTGGAAGTGCACAGCAATGAGGTGAACCTGAGGAAATTCAGCCCGGTCTCCATTTTGACCCTTCCAGTTAACTGAAGACGAGAGGAAGAGGGGCCTTCCTCAGGTTTATGAGGAAGTCAGAGCGACCGCAGGGGTGTGGGGTGGGAAGGTGCAGTGTGGCATCGGCCACAGTGACATTCAGAGACATCCTTCTGCGCAGCTAACTCGCAGCCGCCCCCCCCTCACAGTTTACGGGAGTGCTCTCTGACGCAGAAGGTAACTGAGGCTGCCGCACTTCACCAAAGTCGCAGGAGGAAGTCGTTTCTACACAACAGAGTCGTCCGCTTCCTGACTCGCGTCTAGAGTTTCGTAACCTCCACAGCCTGCTTCCGAAGAAAACGGGTGTGAGTCGGCCCCTGGAAAACTGCTTTCACTACTCTTCCTGCTCGGGGTGCCCCATGGTCGCCACAGTAACCTGTCTGTTAGCTACTTGTTACTCCCCATCGGAAACACAGCAGGGCCCCCCATCCAGGTTATAACCTTCAGCTCAGTGCTCCCGATTCTATTACATATGTACATTTAATTAACTAGCACCCCCCCTAGAGTTACCATTGTCATACATTTATATACCTGGATAAACATATACTGGCCTACAAACACTCTAACTACATATTTAATCAAAACTGAATTATGGTTGAACTGGACCTCTTAGGCTCTGTTTTATCTTGTGACAAAATATTTTGGTTCACCTATGCTCTGTTTTGATGAAGACAATGTGACACAGTAGCTACAAAATCCACTCTAAAATCTAGGCAATACACCCTTTTCCTCAGGTTACTGTGTCTTGCCTCCAGGCCAGTACAGTCCCCAATCTATCATTCCCGCCACGCAGTAACAGTTGACAACATCATCAGCCGTCACGCATGATTTCAATGAGACAGGATTTGTCTCATTCACTTCCTGGGTTCTGGGCAGTATGATGCAGTATGTTTGTTTTTTTTTCCGTTTATGCACTTAGCAGACGTTTTTGTCCGAAGTGACGTACAATTGAGGCAAATGGCACGTTGCAAACGTACGTGCTGTCGAGGAGTCAACTAGGCGTGAGTGCAGCTAGGCTGAGCTTCCAATGAACGCCCAGGTACGAGTGCGAGCAGTATGGGAGCAGGAGATACCAAACAAGGCAAGAACCTAATGAGACTATTCAGGGGCCAGAAGTACAACATAAGAACATTCAGGGAACATGAGGCATCAGACCGGTGGAGCAGAGTGTTAAGGTGAAAGGCTGATTTGTTAAGAGGCTGTTATCTTTGGGGCTGTTTGTCGGTTAATGACTTGGCCTCATAATGTGAGAGTTGCTGGTTAAAGTCTCAACAATGTCACCTCTGTAAAACACTAGTGAGTTGGTGGGTGTGAACTTCCCCTGTAAAACCGGACGGACAGTCATGCACCTCGGGGCTCTGGGGGGCAGCAGCGTTTTAGCTGGAAGCTGACATTCTCTGTCCGCAGGCACTGTCCCGCCAGGTAGTCCATCAGCTCTTTCAGGCTGCTCTGCGAGGTGTTTGTTCCACATAACCGGAATCCTCCCTCTGTCACCTCGATCTGGAAGTTCTTGTACTGCCGGGTCATCTTGGACTCACACAGGTCCACCTGTAATCGGCCGTAGGGGTGAGGGACAATATTTAAATAAATAAAAAAATAAATAATAAAAACAATGGGGATTTGTTTGAAAATAGACTAGAGGACATAATGACAAGAGACATATTCTAATTTTGGCTATAGACACATTTTTTTCTTGTTGCTGACAAACAATAAAAAGTTCCCTTCCTGCGGCTTGCACTGCAACCAGATGGTATCTCTGGCCAGTGTTAGCTGAGCCTGTTTGTTTACTGGCTGGATGCAAAATGATAATGTCACTGTGCTAGATGTTAACTGTGAAATGTAGAGGTTTCAGTATAAGTACACCTCATTAGTAACACTGTTGTTGATCAGACCAGCTACATCAATGACCATAACCAGTTCCCGAAGCCTTCTGTCTTCTGGTAAACAGTGATAGCTAATTCCTGACCGCTGCCCCCAGATCATATGACGTCAACCCCCCCGACCCCAGCGCATACGTCGTTGCATGTGACCGTCATGAGGATGTGGCTGTAGTCTGTGCAGCTCCAGCGTAGCACATACATGCCATCCTCATTTCCCTCCTGGCGTAGCTTATGAATGGCATAGTCGGTCCTGAGAAACAAGAAAAAGGAACAGATGCAATAATTAAAAAAAAAAAAAAAAAAAAAAACATGCGACGACCACTGTCCGGAGGTTTCGCTGCAGCATGTCGCGTAATGGAAAACTTTTCGGCGGTTTTCAGTTACTTTTCAGTTACCGCTCAATGCAGTCAAAACAGCTGATGATTTAAAAAAAAAAAAAAAAAAAAAAACATGGAACGCTGCTGATCAGTGACCACACACCCATCCACACATCCTTTGTGGTAATTCTAGCTAATTCTTAGATCCGTCTTTGCTGCGGTGGGACGACGCTGCAGGTGGGAACGGATGCCATCCCCCCAACTTACGAGATGGGCCCATGACAGCCGTTCTGCAGGTTCTGCACCACCGAGGAGGGAGCCACCTCAGTGCACAAGTAGTGATGGGCATCCACAGTCAGCCGGAAGTAGCCGTCCACCAGGGCAACGAAGGACAGCGCCTCAGCGGGGAAGGCCAGCTGCATCTCCTGTAAGACGCAATCAGTGCCCCGTTAGCTATGTCTCAGCGCTGTGGTACAACAGTGAGAGCTCTGCTGTTAAGCACCAATCCATGTCCGTCACCTACTTATCGTATTCAGCGTCTCGTGGGTCTAGAGACTATTCCAGAAGCTATGGGCACAAGGCAGGGAATAACCCAGGATGGGGCGCCAACCTATTGCAGGGCTCACTTACACACACGATCATATCTATGGATAACCTGGCAACTCTAGTTCATCTGGTGAGGAAACATTCCATCCTGGCTGCTGCTTCTCTCTCTCTCTCTCTCTCTCTCTCTCTAGTTATGGTGACCTTAAGGATCTCCTACTAATGCATGTCATACATATCTCCTCCTTGCTTTTCAACCACTGTGATGTCCGTGTTCCGTGCATCTTGGTTAAACCACGGACATTAGCTAAAACTGGTAGAAGCCTGTCATGTCTTCCACCTGTGTGAGAACTTACCATCTTCATCTCTTGTTTGTAAATAGTGACTATGGACTCCTTGATGACAATGTGGGTAATCTCGTGAAAGTCAGAAAACAGTTCCCAGCTATCCATGGTCTCCTCTTTCTTCTCATTCTTGTTTTTCATCTTGTTTTTCTTGGATTTGTTCTTGTTTTTAAGTAGGAAGGAATTCTGCACAGATAGAGGGGGGGGACCTAAAAGCTGATACACTTGCAAACCAATTTGTATATCTTTCATTTAAATGGATGTACATGCTGGCACTGGAATATAATTAAATTCGCTCATCAAGCATTATGGCAACTTCTAAAATGTTCACAAGAGCCCTTTCTTGTGCAAACCAAGGTCATAATTGGTATCAAGGCCATAAATGATACACAATCATATAAGGCAGTGCATTGCCTAGTCCTGATATTCCCATAACTTTATATATTGAATAAATGTAAGAAATTAATCATTTGTGACTTAGAGTAGAGGGAAGGGTTACAATTTGTGTGTTGTTAATGCAATGCTCTACTTACACTGAGTGGCTTCTTTCGCCAAGAGATGCCGTTGTTCCCAGACACTTGCACCTCGTACACTGGTGGGTCACACTCGTTGAAGGCAAACACTGGAAACTTCTTGTTCTCCTTGGAGAGCTGCAGTATGCTAGTCTCGTACACCTCCTTGCCAAAGGACCGCGTCAGGGTCTCCAGGGTGGACAGGTACTTGACCTTCAGGTCATGTGTGGTGACGTGGCCGTCCTGGATGGTCTTGCTGTTGAACTCATTGAGGAAGTTCTTGAAGACGTTGTTGATTCGAACACGGGTGAGGAAGTTGCGCTGTTTGATGGTCCTGTTTAAGCTCTCTGGGATGTATTTCTTGTAACTGAGAAGAAAACAAGAGGGGTCGGTTTCGTTCTACTCGCCTGCATAGCCTGCCAAGGTCAGCAGCCTTGTTTTTGTAATAAATATGGACATTAGACTCAATCAGTCTCAAACTCGGGTTCAAATTACTAAGCCAACTGCAAGGCCAGCTTCAGTAAAGGCCCAGCTGTGAGTCATTCTGGATATTGGCAAGTTCTAAGGCAATCAATGAAGAGAATAAAATTTCCCTTTCAAAGGACTATTATCGGTGTGTGAGAGGGCGTCCCTCACCTGAGCTCTGCTGGTATGCTGGGCAGGGACATCTTTTTGTTGATGGCGTGGTGCGAGATGGCCAGCACCGCCATACCCAAACATTCGTTCTCGATCTCGTGTACCTCTTCCTCGCTGTGGGAGCTCTTCAGCGGGGCCAGTCCTTTTACAAAGTCATACTGCCCCTAAAGGAGAAACAATGCAACGGAGCAAGCTGGTTAGCCGTGATGCCGCCAGTGACCTCCACCCAAGCAGATGGGACCCTCAGAGTCTGCAGCTGATCCGGCTGGTGGAAACTGTCAGTTGGCCGACTCGACCAGACACGTAAGGAGGCCCTGTGGTGTCATTCGCTTAGTCATACCAGAAATCCCCCCTTTAAATGTCAGACTTGGTGGGGGGGGGGGGGGTTGCTGAAGAAAGACAGACAGAATTCTTATACTGGTCCCCAATACCATTTAAGGCTGTAGATGGTGCGTGCGGGAAGTTACCTGGGCAAACAGATACTCCAGGGACGCAGCGTCCAGGAGGGGAGTTCCCTCTGGGCTCTCCTGCTTGGCACAGCTCTTCTGTTTGTTCAGGGAGTACCTCCAGATGGGAGACTCATTCTCGTTGGTGCCGTGCCAGTTAGTGAAGTAGAACCTGGACCGAGAGAAGCTGTGTCATGCGGCGAGTTTCCCTTCCGGTCACCCGAGATTCTGTGTGACGCCTGTGTGTTCTGGAGTCAGCGGCGGTACGTGCGTACGTACGAGGGCGTGTACGCATGCTGGCGGACAGGCACCGCGCACTTTTGCTCTCGGCTCTTAGGGAGATTTCCCACTTCCGTATTTAAGCGCCACCAAAAACCTCCACATGCAGTTCCTTGCCCTTTCCTTACCAGGCCCCATGAATCATTTTAGTTTTCACGGCTGTGAGGAAACTTTTTTTTTTTTTTTTTTTTGGTTCCCCCCCAGTAAAGGCATCAGGACATGCATGTGCTTCACACAGGAGTTACATGCGTCACTTTCAATGTGACATAAGTCCCCCCACCCCCAACCGCACGGTCCCCACCCCCGCGGCCGACACTCACCTCATACGGTAATGCAGCTTCACGTAGCTGTCACCGATTGTGAAAATGTGATTAGGGGGATACCAGATGTCCCTGTATTCTTCATAGAGGGCGAATAGGTTGTGACAGAGGGGAGAAATGCCTGAAGGAAGTGAAAGCATCTGTAAATTATCATCGCTAAAACGTTTCTCATTTTTATGCTAGGTTTGACAGGTGTCAAACCTGGCATTAAGGTGTCCATGTTAAGTGTTGTTTTACCATCTTGTTTGTCTGTTTCCAGGATACACCCTTTTGCCGATTTCGCGAGCATGCTCTCCTGCACGACTTCCTCTGCTCCCCCTCCCCCTCCCCCGCACACCAGAGACAGTGATAAGCGGCTCTGCGACTTTGGCCTGAGGCTGGAGCTAGTTTCCTGACGACATCTTGTCGGCTGTCTCAAGCCGGCCCGACTTACGGCATCTCTTGGCCGCCTCGAGGCACAGGTCCTCGGCCGAGTGGCTTCCCTCCTGGATCTCCAGTGGGTAGATCTCCGGGGTGTAGAAGTGGATCCCCAAGCCGCAGGCTGTGACGAGCACAGCAGTCTCGGGCCTCCTCGCCTTCCTCATCTTCCCGCAGAGTTGCCGGCCCAGTTCCATCGCTGTGAGTCGTGACATCGAGCCCTGGAGGGGAGGCAGGGAGGATTGTTCCCGCTGAAGGCCAGCGACCGCCCTGGGTGGGATCTCCCACCCAATGTGTTCCCTTTTCATGTCGGCTCAAGGTCAGTTTCCAAAAAATAAAAAATATGCATCCTCAAAGCTACAATGCTAACAAGCACTGTTAATGCTGAATGTTTATCATGAGGGCAGTGTGTAGCTCTATGGTTTCCAGTGCCCAAGATCAGAAGGTTACAGGTTCAAATCCCCTAGCAGGCAGAATGATTTCCCTACCTTCTCAACTGTGCATTTCTGTTAAATATATAAATTAAATCATTTCACTTGGTAGACACAGAAATCTGCATTTAACATCTTAGTTTTTCTTATACTTGGTCTCTATCAGGGACAAAGCTGGATTTTTGGGTTAGCAAGACAACTTGTTGGACTTAAGGTACTCTAGGCTAATAAAGTTCAGTTAATCTGGGGTACCTTAAATTCGACAAGTTGCCAACACAAAAGTCCAGTTCTGTTATACATGAGGTCCTTGGACTCCCTATAGCTTAGCATCCCTTTTGGAAAATAATCACAATAACTTTTTGATGGAGTGAATTTCTTCGAATAAAACCTCTGGATTTCCATGTATATTCTCATTCACATCATACACTATTTATAATTTCATCCATCTTCCATAACATCTTTTTGAGCACAGTGAGCCGGCAAGCTATAGAGAGAACAGGGAACAAGGCAGGGGACAATCTGCACGGGATATAAGAATCCAGAAGAAACTGTAAGTGCTAACCACAGTCATGACACCAGTTTCTGTTTATACTCGTATGAAGAGTTGTGTATTTGCGAGGGCAGACTGCATGAGTCCACAGACCCGACTGGAAATCGATCTGAATACAACAGGCAAAGGCTAGTTCCCTACCCACTGTGACTGTCACAGGTGTTAACAGCGTGTAGCTACTGCCTCCACGATCAGTGCCAGCTGTCACTGCGCACCACACCAGCATCTCCACAAGCTCTGCACTGATGGCATAGATTGAATCAGTTTCCAGTCAAGCCGTGTCTTTATGCTGTAAAACGTGAGGGATCCTCCAGGCCTGTGCTGCTTGTGAGATGAAACACCAGCAACAATCAAGGGCTGGAAATGCTTTCGCATGAAGCGAGCATTTAATTCACTATGTCTACCTTTGGGCACCGAATCGGCCACCTGCTGATCGCACCCAACCAGACTCCTGGGTGAAACACAAAGGATTCTGTAAGGAGATGTTGTAAAGTTCCTGCCAGGGAATCCCTCCCTCAAGAGCCTGTCTTAAGTGGTTTCTCCATTCCACCAACCTGCTCACTTTCACTACTGGTGCAGATCTGAGGCCATTCGAACTCAAAGCAATCAATTCACTATACTTATTGCATGTGTTCGTGGTGCAGGAGAGATTATTCAAAAGCAAACTTTCTGATATATGTAAGCCCATTTTTCTGACAAAAACCTAAGTGGTGTTAGGAAGTGGAGAGAATTACTCAAAGACTAGGTGATTTGATATAGCTATTTGGATATTCATTTATCATAATTCTGCAATTTGCTGATGTTCCATCCAATTAGCATCAAGTTTTTCTTGTTACTGCACGGATCTAGATCTGGATCACAATGACTTTAACTGGGTAAGTGGTTGGTGAAACTAGACTGGCCGGCTGAATGCATTACAAATACATTATTGTTTATTTAGGAACCTTTTTTGGACCCTGGGTAGGTAATTTTAAGTCCCACATGGCTTCCCCCAGCCCTGATACTGACGTATTAATATCAATATTACTGCAGAATACCCTGTACTGTCGAAAAAGAACACTCACTGCATGACTGATCAGGCTTTTTTTTCCTCTTCATATAAGCAGGTCATCTCTAATGTTATGGGGTGACCTCATTAACCTCAGTGACAACCGGTGCATTATTCACAGCCACCGCTGCGATAGCTGCGGAAATCGCTAGCGTGTCTGTGGATGGACGTGCTTTTGACCGGAGAATCGAGAACCATTTATAACCCCAAGCTTGGACTGCAAAGCGCGTCGAAGTTTGTCAATTTTTTTTGGTACACAGTTGGTACAAATTCCTCACTTTGCTCCTACCATTTACATCAGGCCAACAACACATGGAGCAATCGGGCATTTTGGAGGGGGTCCTACAATACAGGTATCTGCTGCTTTTCAAGAATTGGAACGATTATTCCAGAAGAACAGTGCAAACTTGTAGTAGCTTTATAGCTTCTCAGCTCACTGCTGTGACCCTCCAAACTAAGTGAAAATATGCTCTCCACATAATTCTGAAATATTTAGAATTCATATATCATTGTTCTTTTCTGCTGATTTATGTTAAGTCTTATAACAGTAATGATACAGTGAGCAATGTTCTTGGGCAATTGCCAACCAAGTGAGAAAAAGGGTAACTCACCTGGATGTGGATGATTGCAGAGTTGCCCACTGCTGATCTAAATTTTTCAAATAGAAATTTGTTGCCCAATATCAATGTAAAAGTGCCTGAGCAATAGTGGCCAACAACATTGCCCGTCAACATTTGTTAAGTTGCCCTGTGTATCATGATCCTACGTATTGTGGGAACATGTCAGCCTACTGGGGAGGTGTGTAGCTCAGCAAGTTAGATGATTATAAGTCACTGGTTTAAGTCTTAAAGTCAGCAAAGTGTATTCACCGTTGGGCTCTTCAGCAAGACCCGTCACCCCTAATTGCTCCAGGGACTGTCTGACCCTGCTTTCAATTGTACGTGAAAATTGTCCTCAGCAACCCCCAGACAGTGCAGCAAAAACGTAGACCCTTTGGGGGGTCCCCAAGGATCGGGTTGAGAAACACTGCTTTATGTAAAATCGTCTTACTAAATTAAGTAATTAAAATTGCTATGCCTTTAAACCGGATAAGAATCCAAGCCTCGTAACATCCAGTAGTGAAAATCATTTGTTTGTCCCAAAAATGTTTGCTGCCCTGGCTTGGATTAATTCCCAGTGGTCAGCCTGTTGGCTGGATAATGGGAGTATTACTGCTGCCCAGGGCACAGGCCAAAGAATCCACATTAGCAAACACTCTGGCTCCCAGCACAGTCCCACTGCAAGCAACAGCTGCATCTGCAGCAGTGGCATAGGATTAGTTACACAAGAAAAGGCCAATGGATCTCATTAAGGCATTACCCTGGTGTTAAAGGGGGTTAGAATCCTTTATGAGACGAGCACTTTTGCATTCCTCTTTACAGTATATTCTTTAAGGATTATGTACAAAAAGCCATTTTCAGTATCAAACATTAGTGAGCAGTGGTGGCTTAATGGTTAGGGAAGCGCACTTGTAATTGAAACATTGCTGGTTCGAATCCCCGACCAGCAAGGCACCACTGAGGTACCCTGAGCAAGGTACCGCCCCCAAGCACTGCTCCCCGGGCGCTGAATTAGCTGCCCCCTGCTGTGTCACATATGGGTTAAATGCAGAGGACACCTTTCGTCGTTGTGTGCTGTGGTATGTCAACAATAACCACTGATCACCTAATTCTAGTAGCACTGTAAGAATTTGGAAATTTTGGTAACACTTTTCTTTAGGGGCAGAAATGATATAGTATTATACTATTACTTATGTATTAATTAGCCACAAATTAAGTGTTAGTTACAAACTGATCTCATCATTAATAAATTGTCACATCTTTTATCTCATGCAAGTGCTTTATTTGTTACTATATCAGTTAATTCTGTAATTTTTTGTGAACTACTGAAGGAACAAGTAATGAACAAGGGGAAAAATGGATCTCGTTTGTTCATCATTAATGAATAATAACACATCTTTCATCTTAAGTAGCAATTATAGTAGTTTATTCAGTTCATGATTCATACTAAGTATTTGCGTCCCCTCAGAGGATTACTGTTTGTTTTTTTTTTTTTTAATAACTAAAGTCAGAATGGCAGAAAAGTCACGTTTAGACTACCAGTGTGTGTGTATGTATAGATACACTTCAGTGTAGCATACTACTAGACAACTGTAAGCACACTACATTTTACTGTTGATATATCTTTGCATAACAAAATCTTGAGGAGGAAAAAAATCCAATAATCTTCAACTGCCTCATACGTTTTGAATTATGAGACTGAAAGCCTGATCTTTTGTAAGAGTTATGCAATAGCACAATTCACAACAAAGCGAGTCCATAGTGGTTTGAACATGTATAGAATCTGGAGGTTTTTAATGTTAGAATGCTATACACCTTTAAATATTTCACTGAAACTCGTTTGGGAATACAAGTGTTGTCCATCGTTCCACCTGCCAGCCACTGACATTTCATCAGGAGACACTTTAGTTCAAAGTGTGGTACAAGAGAGAATAGCTTGGGTTCAGATAGTGGGCCAGCCAGTCAGCCAGTACCCATGGAGCTGTTAGGGTTAAGTGCTTTACTGTGATATGATTACTATGCTGGCCAAGGAATTCAAACCCACAGCCTTCCAGTTCACTGGCACAGAGCTTTAACCGACTAAGCCATGCATCGCATCTGGTACAGGGCTGCAGGTTGTTGCAATTGTTATTTCATAATTAATCAATTTTACACTGATAAATAGGACCTGAAATTAATCCATTGCAAAAAATTCTGACTCAGCAGTCTCCTTGAGCAAAAAACAAATGGTTAATACTTAAAGGTGAATAATTAAAAAAAAATATATATATATATTCAGGCAGAACCAATTGCTGGTCAGGACTGAACTTTAACATCAAATAGCTATCATTGCAAAAAACAAGTTTTTTTGTTAATGAAGAAGAACAACAAAAGTGAGTCATGGTACTTTTCACAAATATGGCCATACATAAATGTGGTATTTAGACCTTTTAAAATCAAGTTAACAAAAATTACTTTTGCCTTGCCTTTCAATTAACATGCCAGCTTTATAAAGATATTTTAAGTTAATGAATATCCACAAAAACAGAAACCTTCATCGACATATCTGATGTACTAAATCTATCACAAATATCTTTATACATCTAGTACTGGTTTTTATCTCAAATGTCTCTGACATGATAGCAATGTCTAAGAAAACTGCAGTAAAAGTGATTGTAATTATGTACAGTTTTCTAAAACCTTTTTCCCCTACTCTTAAGTAATTAAACTGTTGTGAGTTAATACCCATCACTGTGGCTCATCTGTGTTGCGTTATAACTGTTGCAGATGCTAAAAGCATTAGTCATTCGCTAAAGAAACGTCATTTCTGAGATCATATGACGCAACATGTTCCATTTCATCAAATCACCTTTAACTGTAGTTACTTAGTCTGCCTAAGAATGGTTTGAAACACTAAGAAACGTATGCGCTAATATAGCATTGAATTTTAACAAAACAAAAACCAGTTTGTCAATGTGTATCTTGTCAAAACCAACTCTGCATCTTTATTTCTCACAGTAACCTGTCAAGCTAGTTTTCCCAGTTTATGGGAATATGGGGGTGAGCATTGCTGATGTCAACACATCAAACAGTAAATTATATTACTAATGCAATAATAAAGCTAATGTTTCTCTGATTAAAGTTGTCCTAACATTGGTTCCTACCCATGTAATCCTAGGGCTTCAGTTGTGCCTGAAGAGTGGATGCTGAACATCTCTCAATATTGTATGCTGCTGTCTTTAATGACTCTGAGGCAACAAGCAATGGAAGACGCGCTTTGGGGATGTATGGTAAACCAGGTTCTAAACTTTACATTGTCTGGCTGAGGGATTCAGAACCACAGCTGTGACTTGAGCTAAAGAATATTGTTATGTTTGAGCAGGTCCATAGGGAGTCTAAAACAATCATTGCTGCAGGGCAATGGAAATTCACCTTCTTTATGAGTTTTCTGCCAATGCCTTTTAGGCCATTTGATGTATTAGTCACTGAGACTTATCTAAATATAAGTGCTTTAACATGCTTTTTAATAATGATTTTATATTTCTCATAGATGTCTTGGGTTGCAATTAGATCTACAAGGGGTACGCATTAGAGGGTCCATTAGCAGGATTCAAATTATACTAGCATGCTAAGCACGAACGAGGCAGAATGAGGCTGAAGTGCACATGATTTATTTTTCTATTACAATCAGGAAGCTGGCTGAAGAACTTCAGTATATGGTGTTGAAATTGAATTTGTAGATACATATCACAAGATAAATGACAGCCGGAGTGCTACCATAGTTCAGTTCAGTACTTGATTAGTTTCTGTATTGCTAGTACTACATTTCATACAAATGAATACAATATGAAATAAAATAGAAACATGTACAAACAGCTATATTTATTAGGAGTAGCTAAACCAAAAACAAGTTAGCCTGTCAGGCTTAGGGTTAGATCAACTGAAGTGGCATTTAAGTTCAAGTCACCCTATTGAGGGGAGGTAGGGGGCTTATTCAGGAGTGCAGTTGATGTACCACATTAAAATTGTTGTTGTACATGAAAGCTCATTAAGTCATAACCTTCGTTTGTCAGAATTACCTCTGGTCAAACAAAGTTTAAATACATCTTCTGAAACAGGGTTTTTTCAGGCTTAATACAAATAAGTGTATCACTGGGTGCAAGCATTAGGAAGACTTTTGTTTTGTTGTCAAGCACTTTCTCTCATAAAAGCACATTCCCAGATATAAAGCCTTCATTCTTAGCCGCCCCCCCCCCCCCATTTTCATAATGTATATTTTTCTCCCCAATTTTTCTACCAGAATTAGTTGTCCAAAGACATTGCTTGCCTCCAAGACAGCTTCCTGGATATATTCTGTGTAGTTTTCTTTGAAAAATGAGTCACACCCCATATCCCTCAGTATTAGCAGACCACAACCTGCAGGAACATGACCATAGTTTGGAATCACTTATGAAATTGCAAACCCATAATGAAATAATGCAATTTGCTGCTACAGAAATCCCAGTCACCACAAAAGAGATTTTTCCTTGCAATCAGTCCCAATCAAAACTACTACAAAGCTTTCAGACAAAGCATTCACTGAGTTAGCTGTAATGTAGCTAGGCCATCTTGTTTTAATAATTTAATTCCCTAATATGTTTATTTACAATAATGATTTTATTGTACATCTTTTCTTTTAAATCAATACTTCACGCTTGGCCTATACAGGACTCTTTAAACCATTCCCATATCAACCTTTACTATGAAAATGTTGGCAATCAGACCAGTTACTCACGGTACAACATATAAACAATTAGCAGGTGCTTTTGTGCAAAGTAACATACATGTGAGGAAAATGCTGGATAAGCCAGTGTCTGGAGTGGTTGGGGTTAGGGAACTTATTCAAGAGCTCAACAGTGCTGTGGTTACTCTGCTGGCAAAGGGATTTGAACCCCTGACCTTCTGGACATGGACAAAGGCACGTAGTCTACTGAACCGCACACCCACAGCAGCAATAGCAGTTCCTTAGTACTGACACTGTAAGTGCAATAACAACGTTTACTGCCATAACACTGTGGCCATAAACTGTTTTCAAAGCCAAGTCTTACAAAAAATGCTTTTCAGGAACGAATACCTGCTTTGGTTTGCTAATAACAGAAAAGATTATTTCAAGCAATTTTTTTTTTAAATCTGAGTTAGAACCAGTTAGAACTAAACATTTTTTCAGGTTCACTGTAAAAAAAAAAAAAAAAAACGCAAGAGTAAACCCCAGATGACAAAAGTGAAAGTACCTCTGTCTGTATTACTCATTAGGTTAAAAGATTTAGTTAAATTCGAACTAGCACATCTAACGATAAAACAGTAAATGGATTACTGGGATAACAACACAAAATGAAATATTATATTGATTAATACAACCAAACCACGCCCGAAATAGTATCGTCATACGAAATTCGTGTGAGAACAATAATTCACGTACACTTTTACATAGTACAGTATACGTGATCACTCTTCTGTCGATTGCACCAGCAGCAGCAGCTTTTAAACCCCTTTTCAACCAGGAAGGCAGTACTATATCAGTCTATACCAGTTACTGAATGACAAAAAGAAATTATCGAATACTATGATTATTTGTTGCAAAATATCACATATTAACATTTGAATAGAACAACAATGTTTTATAATGTATTATTACATAATATAAGCATCGGGAAAGAGCTTCTAAAGAGCTGTCAACTTTTTAACGCGTCTTCCTTTTATTCTTATACATACTACAGAAGTTCGCATCTTTGTCATCAAATAACTGAAAATTAACAAATGATTTTTCGGTTTTCTTCACCCCCTCATCCCTTTATCTTTTACCTTAATGGCCTTCGGTTCGCTACTAAAGCCGGAGCGGCGCACACGACTCCGACGACATTAAGCCGCGAGGACAGCCGCCCCCTCCCCGGATCCCCCGGCCATTTCTGAGTCGGGCGGCGCAATGGCTGCTGCCTCGCTGAGGCATCGTTTTCGCTTCCTTATTGCTGCGAGTGACACGAGCTCTCGTTACATGACAGGCCGATTCGTCGTTAAGCCCCCCTTTTTTAATTAATTACTAAGGGGGGATTTTTAAAACAATCGGCTTCCAGGCACCCAGCCAAGTACCCAAATGGCTTCACAGCGACTTCAGTCCCTTTTCACGGTGCCACTTCAGCGAACATGGACGGCTTTTTTTCCACCTTTCGATTTTAAATATCAGAATGATTCGGTTTTGAGTTTTTTCAACCCAACAATGCTCCCTTTTTAAAATCTACACAACGCCTTTTTAACAGTATAAGAGGAAACGTGACAAAGAAGAAGAGAGATCAATCGCAGGGATTATTAAAAAGCCTGCGAATATGAACTTACCTACTTCCGTATCTTTATTGCCATCGACAACTTCTCAAGAGCTCTCAGAAAAACTATCCCAGACTCGTGCGCCGATAAGCCTGGGTGAACGTTAGAAATGCGTCTTTATCAATATCTGTGGACTTTTTCCCCCATAGAAACGCGTTAAATCGTACAGAAGAAGCAATAATCCGCGGGTGACAAACTGTGTGCCCCGGTCCGCGAGGCTTTCCTGTCAAGCGTCGTCTCGATTCCCGAAAACAGGGCTCCACTCAGTCCGAGCACGATGTTGATTGGATGCCGAGCCTGTCACTCAAAGCGATCGGACTTTATTAACCATTGCGTGACCACGTTGGCGCTGGAAGGCGTTCCCCGTTCTCCCTCGAAATCGCCGTGCTGTGTAAGCGGCCGAGTCACACCAAATGGATTCCTCCACGCATCTGTGCAGTGGGCTATTTGGATGCGAGATGAAATGTACGAATGACCGTGCTTTCGAGTACAATGCTTTATTTTTGTTAGGTTTGCTACTGGGTTTTTTTCCCCGTATATCTCAAAGTTACAAATTATTTCTTTATGTGCTTGGTCAACGCAACGAATAACGTGTTTATTAATAATAGTAGTAGTATAGTCTTAGAGAAAACACGCGGCACTGAAAGCACTGTAGTTTTCTGTACATGCTGTAAAAGATTGTCGGTGTTTTCCTAGTGCAAAAAAGGGAGTTCGGGAATTTATTTCTGTGTCCGTTACGCCAGCTTTTTGCCGTGCTCTCTTACAAGAAAGCGGAATCCGAACCATGATTAAGAGTTAAGGAATTTCCCCTTTGCATTTCCTGGGTTAGGTTATCATTAAATTAGCACCAGAAGTTATGCTATAAATATGGCTTTGTTTTTCGTTTACCGGTAAATGTAGTTTTACACGGCTCCATGGTTCATAATTTCCATGACATCTGATATTTTACAACTCCTCATTGGCAGAACATTAACATCTATCTGTGCATTTTCTATTCCTCTTATCCATCTGAGGGCTACGCAAGTGCGACGGGTTTCTGAAACGCTGGCGAGAAGCTGGGTATATTAGGGCCCGGGCACATGTTTCACACTGGGGGAGGGACTTCCCGTTATTTCCATATGAGTATCATCGGCACGTCACTACCAGAAAACATGGTTTGAATTTCCCATGAAAATTACAATGCGTCGTGCGGGGAACGCTAACAAGAAACGGAAGCAAATGTGACCGACTCTCGCCGCAACGTAGCCTGTATCTGAACTTAATCTTCATTTTTGTAATACTAAAGAACAGCTAGGTACAAACACGCATTTAATATGTAAATATACATCTAAATATGACGTTAGGTCGACAAATACTACGTTATATCATCGAAAATAGAATCCGCTTGTCTGGCCGTATACAATTGTTAATTTCTTCTTGAAAAATAATTTTCTGTAATTATAACAACGTAGACACGTGTGCATTTAATGCGTCCTATCTGTTAATGCCGTCTTTGAATTTGCAATCAATTGGGAAAGGAACAGGACATCCGCGGCAAAAAATCATTTGACCCGGAGCAACACTCGAGAAGTTACACATTAATAGATAATGAATTTGATACAGAATACATGCAACTAATATTTGCAGTGCCTGTTGTGTTTTCCATCTAAATACATGTCTCTTGAATGAGTATTACGTACAGCATTTACTGATATTTTATTACACGTATATATTTTTCATTTCGTATATTCAGTTGATTCCGTTTCATATTGTCAATATTTCTGACTATATTTTGCAATTTATATTTTTAAATCTTAAAATCACACACATTTAACAAACTTCATGTTGACATCTCACATTTTAAAGTTTTATTTATCACATACACAATTAAACTTAAAATCTTTATTGCCAAACTCCACCAGATTGTGAACAAGGGAGATTTTATATATATGGGACAGAAGTATGCAGACATAGTATTAGACATTAACAAAAATCTTAAATATCCACAGTGTCCAACTGGCAGTCGAGCTTCCCTTCATTTTTAAATGCGTAAAATTTTGAGTGCTTCAAAAACTTTAATAATATACGTCTTATCAATAAACTTCACTGTATACGTTTATACAAACTGCTGACACAACTATAATCTATAATTACTGCTTCAGAAGTGTTGCCATTCATCCACAAAGCAACTTGCCAACTGTAAAATGTACACAGAAGGTAGCAGGTGTTGTTAATGATTTGAGACTGAATGTCATAGTAGTGATTTAAACGTTGCTGCCATTTGGTTCCCTAACAAGGACAAATATATTAATCAAGATTTAATCTGTAGTGATACAGAAGTCACATTCAGGATCATTTGTAGAATTTAATTTATTTGAAAATGAAACCCGAAAGGTCTTTTTTGTTCCAGCTGGCATAAAGGAACTCACATCACCCAACAAAATTTTATTTACATTTTTTTCTTGTTCACTCTCCTCAAATATTTCATCCCAGTAGTCAGGAATTGAAAATACTTCTATTTTCTATTTTGAAGAGTGTGTGCATACAGACTAAACTTCACCGCGGGACAAAATAATAAAATAAATGCTGTTGTGCTGATTCTGTGCACATTATCCAACAAAATCTGCAAAACAAAATAATTCTTAAATATTAATGTGCAGCCTTGTGTAGCGGCTGATTCTTTGTTTTGTTCAAACTTGCCCCTTCCTCATTTTCAGAAAGTCGAGGAGGAAGTGACCTTTATGGTGTTTTTGGAGTCAGTCAGTTTCTGCAAAAGTTATAAATTCCTTTTGGTAGTTTAAATAAGAAAATGTTTTCATGACTTTGAAAGCAAATTGTACTTTGTATGTGACAAGGGCACATGGATGGTTTAAAAAAAAATACACACATTGTTTAACACATACAAAAGTAATAGGGCTAATTCTTTTCTGGAATGATGCTTTGAAGACAAGATGGCCGCCATCCTTCAGTTATCACAGTACTGTACCTTTACTATGGACAGCATCAGCACTGTGATAACTGAACCAGGGCGGCCTGTCACATCAAGTCTCCGCTTGAATCCTCCCCAGCTGATGAATGACAGGAACCTGTTTCAGCAGTCTTCAAAAATGAAGTCGGAGTCATTTTTCAGGGTGACATTATTGCAATACCAGCGAGCTTGTAATGGATTCAGTATAGTTAGAAACACAATAAAATTGATGTGAGGCACATTCAATAATGTCATCAAATTAAAATTACATTGACAGGCAAAAGCATGTGTATACAATGGGAGGGATGACAGTCCATTGTAGTGAAAAGGAATTAACTCCTAAAACTTAAACAATATGCAGTTTTAGCTAGTGAGTGAATTCTAAGCTATAGGGCATTAGAAACTGCATTGTAAGAATCAGCGGATTTGAATTAAAAAAATCATGATGATGGGCATCTTACAAGATAAGACAATATGTTGTTCTTAAGTCTACAAGGAATACAAAATGCATGAATTTATTTGAATCTAGTGCTACGTCCGCGTGCAATAAGCTTTCTTAGAGAATTACTGGGTAAAAATGAACTTATGAGGCGAACTGTTTCCTATGGGCAACCACATAGAACGATGTTCAGGGGATTTTGGGTGGGAACTGTTAGTGTCAGTCTACCATAATAAAAATATGATGAAGGGTTAAAACATCGTGTACACGTTTGTTTGCTCAAACATCTCTGGCGAGCACACGAATCGGTAATTTTCATTATAACCATGCACTGTGATTATTTTTAATTTGGGCGTAATGCATTGGGAGCGGAGGTTTTAATTTTAATATTTTCTCCAGACACTTCCATCATGAACACGCGAAAAACAAACGGTACTCAAAACGTTTGTTATTCATGCATGTGGATTATATGCTACTGAAATGCAAAATAACGTATTAATGAGACTGGGAGCAGTGGCAATTATTTACGACTATAGCGTTATATTATGCGAAAACAATTATTTATTCATGCAAAGAGAGGTTTACGTCAGACTTGTTATGATTATACTCTGCTGGCCCCGCCCTCATTGCGAACTTCTTCCGCAGCGAGCCAGTCGCATTGCACACAAAAGAGACTCCTCCCCTTGCGACCACGCCCCCTGGTTACTCCTTCTTGTAAACAACTCGATTAGCTGCGTGTGACATTTCACGGGACGAGGGCAAAAATGCCCTATTTTAAAGCATTTGCGCAATATATTTTTTCAAACGCATTTGTTGTTTACGTGCACTGTAAATACAGATTGCTTCTCCTTAAACTGGGGTCTTAGCCAAAATTTTTCTACACTTAAAATGCCTGAAACTGAAAAGCACGCACACGAAAACAGACGTACGCTGGAAGACAACTTGACTATACTGCAGAACAAAACAAAATATGTACAGTCGATTTGCAAAAGCATAAAATATATTGAATGTTATAATATTATTACGACTGAAAGCAGTTTTGACTTTTAATGCACGCATTTAATGCATAGACTCGTCTAAAAACTCATGGTTACGTACAGTACACTATACTGTGCTGTACATAAATAATGGTTGCTTTTCAATATGCATGTAAAATGCAAGCCTACGCTGAAATCAATTAAACTGCAAGTCGTCTTCTTTCATGCAGTCAACAGCTAACGCCCAACACCGTACACACCCCTTCACTGCAAAAAACTGTAAACAAACCTCAAAGCCAGCGCAAATACCACTATTTACCAAACCATTACATGTAACTTGTCAGAGGTTTCATCTAACAGATCTGGCAACACCTTACCCGCAATTTTCTGTTTCTTGTCCGTGTTTACGTGAATATTTTAATGACGCAGCAAAACAACACTGAACAACGTGATTGTCGCCATTTTTTGTTATTGAAATATCTCGGTAAGCCATGTGACAAATCAAAAAAGAAGCTTCCGGGTCCTGCAACAGAAGTCCTCCTTTTCGTGTCTTCTGCACTTGTTTTGCACAGTTTGGAGTTGGATTTTATGAGGACCCAGCTGACATACCTGCTGCCACTTCAGCGTTACAGAGAGCACTTTTCACCCGATCATTCGGACACACTGGTGTGCAGCGGGCGAGCCTGCGTAGCTTTCAGTATGAAGACAGTAAACTGTCATTGGTTAAATCTGCCAAAATTTAAAAAAAAAAAAAGCGCTTCCCTCCTTGCGCGACTGCTTCAGACTGTGTATGATCTGTGTTAGACAGGTTAAGCTGCTTTGTATACAGTGAAAAAAATTGCTAACATTGCACTTATTACCGAAGCTAAACACAAAATGCAAATTCAAACTCATAGTTTCACTGAAACAGATTAAAACAGATCATTCCTTAATACAAACAGCATTCGATAAGCCATTTTAACCGCCTCCACTAGTGCAGTTTTAAGACTACCTTTTAAGTTGATTTCAGCCTTCTTGTCTGGTCTAGTAATTTGAGTAGGAAAAACAGCTGTGTTGGACTATGCTGGTAATTGCCCCTCAATATGTGAAACACATCCCTTCATTCAGTTTTATATTAAATCTTCACCACATCCATTCCCATTTATAGGTTTGTATATTATGGCATGAATGTTTACATGGATGTTTATAGAATATCATTGTAAACTCTGTCCCTACTAATGCGATACACACACACATACACATGTGTGCACACATATCATATGTCATATGTCATTGTTAGGAAGTTTCATGAAGCAATTTCAATTACATGCTTGAAGGTTTTATTCTTGAGGTTTTGACCATCAGATCAAACTATGGTGATGTTCAATCAGGATGCAGAAGCACCTGGAAAGGGGGTAAGAGACAGAGACTGGTACAGGTCTGCAATATGACTTATCATGTTATACATTTTGGAGCATGTTTACAACACTCACTGGTGTTCATAGATACTTATTTTTTTCTAGTACTGGTTTGAAAAAGTCATACAATGTGTGGGCCTACATTTGTTATTGTAACAGGTGAGTGCAAATGTTGTCTGGCATCTTCAGACTTGTTTGACGTTTGTTTATGGCATCAGAGTGGTTTTCTGTTTACTTTGTAGTTCTCTGACGGAAAGTGACACATACCTGTTAAAAAAAGTAAGAACCAACATCTTACCTTGTCACATTGGGTTGAAGCGTGTGTTTCCACAGTGCCTACAGTTTAATAGAAGTATGTATTAGATAGGTAAACCACTGATTAATGGCAATTTTTTAGCCTTCATTTTTTTTGCATTCAGAGCTCGCTTCGCCCCATCAAAGCTCATATTTCTGCCTAATATCAGCTAGCAACGTAAATAAGTTCTGATCTCTAACTATAACACTAATGCAAACATCTCTATCAAGATGCAGAAAGACAGGTGGACTCATACAGCCATTTTGAATTTATTTCTATTTTTTTATCTTAAGAAAGGCCCACACACAAAAAATAAGTTATTACGTCACAATGAAGCCACAAAGTGTCATATTGTATAGGTACATATACTTGCTCACAAATGAAGAGACAAACAGATAACCCTAATCCTGGAAGATGGAAAAAAATTTAGTTCAGCCATGACGTGTGATCTTTCCCTCTTTCGGGGTTAGGCTTGGAAAAATGAGCTCCTCTTGTTTTTCTAATATAATTTTTTAGTTATTTCTTCATCTCGAAAATATTTTTTTTTGTGTGGAATGATAGATGGAACCGCGCCGCCTTGTCTATTCCTTTATCTATATTTAATTTAAAATACAATGTATTTCTGTTTGCGGTCTCCATGTCTTTGTATACTGGCGCTGGGTAGGCCAATCATTGCACCAATAATCGTGGATGTACACCTCAAACGCCTAGCCCATTCGCTCCGCTAACATCTATATGAATATTGCCGGAATCAACAATCCAGTCCGTGTTTTTCACCATATATAGTGAGTTAAAATCAACTCCGTTTTTGAATTACTGATCTATTATATATTATACATATTATTATTATTATGAGGACACATCCGTTATACTATAATATGGAAGAGTGCGTAAGAAGCGGACACGCTCGCTGACCTTTGACTCGCCGTGAATGACAAAGCAAAGGTCAGCAGCCTTGACATCAGCTGCTGTCCCTGCGATTCTGCGGCTGGAGACGCGGCGCACAGGACGACGATGAAAGAAAGCTTTCAAATAGGTATGGCGATTTAAAAATCGCTTATATCTCTGTTATGAAACTGCAGTATGACGGTGCCGGTTTATGGTTCCGCATTGGACGATTTATCACCAAATGCGTCTCGCTATTATTTGCCATGTCTAATTTAAATGTACTGGGACAACAGTCAGTGAAGCGAATATAGGGGATGCCTTTGATAGGTTTTGAAATCGATGCAAATTGTAGGCTACAATATTGACAAAAATGTTTATTTTCATTCGACGTTAGGTTCAATGAAAACAAAACGATTCGTGGAAATAATTCCGCTGTAGCATTTTTTTTTTTTTTACAAAACCAATGTTATAAACTGGATCACTGGATACATCGGTTTATTTTATTTGCCTGTTCTGTGTAAAACACGTTGTGGTTTTTATCTGATGCTCTGGCGCTTTTGTATCCTGTACGTATCATATAGTCTTTGCAGCGATGCTCCATTTTACTCCGGAACATACAAGGTGAAAGATAGATGAGATGTTCATGTAATGTTTTGGCAAGGAGAATCTTTTTTTTAGAGATCAATATAAATATTAACCGTACGATCTGCACCTTTTATGAAGATCCTGGAGATCTGCAGCTAAAATACATTTTAGCGGTTCACATATAGGATCATATGTGAAATGGCGACGGTACCTTTTTACATTTTTGCCATTCTCTTCAGCTTTATCAAAGGCGCAGGGGATGTTTCAGTGTATCGTGCAATATTTACACTTTATGGTTTAAACAGGAAAGAAGTTCGATTCTTGCCTTTATCGCATGAGCTCGCCTGCCGCGGCTCCGGTCGGGATACTCGGGTGAACCTTTAAACATTTATGCGCGCACGCACCCAAGGTGTGACCATTCATTGCGTCTTTCTAAGAAACAGCCTTAACGCATTTCAGTTTAGTTGGACTGGATTATAATCTGTAGTTCTAGCAGTCCATATTTGTCCTCAGGGCGCAGATAACGCGACTTAATGATCAGAAAACTTAATATTGCATCCCTTTGGGGTCCCTCCAGTCCAGCACCTGTCGAGCCGAGGACATGACCGCGCCATTCATATTTAAGCATACTGCTGTGTTTGTTCATAGACGACAGGACGTCCAAATAGGCTTTAATTTGACTTCGATTAAAACCGACAGGACTAGAGTATATATTGATGGATTTATTCTGACATGAAGTACTTTTAAACCAACATGTCTGTTTTCTGACATTAGTATTACGTATAGCATAAACGGAACAGGAGCCGGTGTTAGGCTGCGCGACAGAAGACCACGTAAAACTGCTTGCAACTCTAAGTGTGTCAACCTGGATAATGAGTAATTCATCCAAGTTAAATTTCATTAGATTAGATTAACTTTATTGATCCCAGAAGGGAAATGCTTGAATTTGAATTTCTTGAGTAGTTCAACTATGAACTAGACGAGTATATTCCTGCACTGGTCCATAGCTTGTTTTATAAATGTAGTATTTTATAAATGCAGTCCCTCTACTGAATTTAAAAATAATCAGAAATACACAATACAGTTGTATGTATTGTATGTTATCTGTATTTTTCTATAAAGGTTTGGGGTATTCCATATGGTGATTAATCACACTACGGTAATACTTTACACAAGACTTGTTACCGGTGTTGATGCTCCATGACATAATTGTGGAGCATTTGTCTGCAAAGTAAATTACTCTGGTCATTAATTTCTGGCTAATAATGACATTTTTGCTAGTGCTAGAACTGTTAATAATAATGGCAACAATAACGTGAGATATAGCCCATCCATTTTCTATCCCCTTATTCTACTCAGGCTCACAGGGGGTCCTGGGCCTCTCAGGTAGCATAGGTCAGAAGGCAGGGGGTGCACCCTGGATGGGACCCCAGGCCATACATACTCCTATGGGCAATTTTCCATACATACATACTCCTATGGGCAATTTGCCATACATACATACTCCTATGGGCAATTTAGAGATGCCAGTTATCCTAGCTGCATGTCTTTGGAACGTGAGAGGAAATTGGAATACCGAAGACATCAGATGTTTAATTTAAAAAGTGCTAAACAACGTGGTTTAATTCTAAGAAAAATAGAGCAGTGTAAATGTTTTCTTGCATATGTTTTACCTTCAGCTTTAATTTGTCACCTTGTAATTATTGCTAATCTTCTGAACCACTATAAAGCCATTGTGACTGCAGCAGTGCATAGATAGTTCTAAAATTACCTGTGGTTTTTCAGTTGGTTGGTTGATCCTTAGTACCAGTAGTTTACCAGTCGAAACTTACCGTAAGATCATTCCTGTGATTTTTCAATGTCTTCATTTGTTCCATATTGTACTATAAGAGATGGACTTTGCAGTCAATAAACCTCCATTTTTCCATTAAACTGTTTTAAATCATTAACTGCTTGCTGCTGTTTAACTGAAATTGCAGGATGGATTTGTTTGCAGTGTTTGATGTTGAGAAGAACAGTGAGACTGAAAAGTTTGTGTCTCTAGGACAGGGGTGGGCAATCTTATCCACAAAGGGCTGCTGTGTTTGCGGGTTTTCGCTGCAACTTCCTAATTATGTCACTAATTAGAGGCCTGATTGGCTGAAGAGTCCTCACACCTGGGTTTGAACAGCTGACCTACTGGTTATCCCAAAAACCTGCACACACAACGGCCCTTTGCGGAAAAGATTGCCCCCCCCTGCTCTAGGGTATAAAAGTGAAAATCATCTGAGATCTGTGGTCTAACAGTAATGGTATGTCATACAAAATATAATCATAGAAGATATTCTAAATATACCATTAAAGTGGATTTATTTGGAAATGTACTTCTCATATTTATTGCAGTTACTATATTCATGCTGTTAATATGGATAGAGTTTAAAAGACAGCCTTTGCTTTATAAGTGTTTACTATTTTATTAATGTGCAAGTTCTTAAAAACAAATACAAAAATATGAATAATACATTGACAGATCGTTTGAAGTTCCAAATATACTAGCTTATCTCATACCGAGTATTGTGCAATCATCTCTTGTACTCATAATATCAATATTTGTCCAGAGCACAAATTACCTATATTAACTACAAATGGTGGCATCCATTGTGATGGTAATGTTCATTAGAGTAAGCAGTCAAATGCAATTAAATATTATTGAGATATTTATTTAGTAATTTCTAATGATTGTGAGTAACATCATTAGTATCACATTTGGGCAACTTTGTGGATGTCATTCTTCGCAGAGGGTCAAGTATATCTGTGACTTCAACGGTGTGAGTTCATCAGTGGTCAGCTTTGGAGTTCGACCAATTGCCATAGCACCATGGACAGCTCAGGTAAGCCCTTTGATTCCACAGGCGACTATTTTATGTTGTAGACCTACATACGTTACTCCATCCTATATCATGGACATCAACAGAAACTAGTTCATAGTTAAAACACACACTTAAACCCAGATCGTTACTTCCATTGCAAGAGTATCATAGAGGGTGTAATGGAAAATGTAGCATGATGACTGCAAAGTAGATATTTTTCACAGTATTTAAAAGATGAGTTGATTTTGCGACTGGGGGAAACATGAATATATTCCTACCCTCACTCATTGCAGAAAATCTGTGAAGTGATTAACTAAATGGGAAGGGCACTGGGCAGGTTCTCATACACACAGCCTCATGGTAAGACAAATTTCGAGTCTCCAATGCATCTGGGGGACTGGAGGGGCAGGGTTTCGAGCCCCAGCCGTGGGGGTGCTGAACAGCGGTGGGAATGCTACCCACTGAGCTGATGGGCAACTACCCACTGAGCTGATGGGCAACTCTTCAACAACTTACACTGCCCAAACGTGACATTTTTACCAGAACAAAGATTCTGATTCTTAGCATGAGCACGGCAGGAAGGCAAGAAATAGATACTGTCTTCTTGTATTTTTTATATGCTTTTAGTATGATGATTAGCACCACGTGCCAGGCCATCTCGGCAATCGTAGAAATAGATTAAATTGCATATCATGTTATTCAAGAAAGATGGTTAGAGCACATCACTTTATGGCCAAGATTCAAAATAGCTAGGTCATGTGCTCTTCCCAGAATCCCTGCTAATGTACTACATGTTAAACAGCAGGTTAGAAATATAGATTCATAACTTAAAGGGCTTGAAATAAAATGTAAATCCACAGAACCCTTAAGAAGTTGTAGAACAAGAATGCGATTTCTCGCCTTGCTTGTGTGAGACACAAAGAATTTTATTGAGACATTACTGTAGCAGTAATGGGTTTCGTATTATTTGTCAAGCCAAGTCATGTTTTTAATTGCACTGACTAATATAATATTTCATAATTCCCACAGAGAATTATCATGCCACAGGAATGGGGTCGCTCATTTTGTTGTACTGTCTGGTTACAGAAACCGTTATGTGTTTATTATAAACCGTGACTCAGTTTTATTGATTAAGAGCATTTCTCCATAAGCTGCTTCGTTGGAATCCAGCGTTGGTGTCACGTGTAAAGTTGTGCGTTTTGCTCCTAGGATGTTTTCCAGTTTTCATCTTCTTCCTGGGATGCAGGTTGACTGTCTGAATGTCAAACCCGTGGGGTTTGAGTGTTTACATGTGTACTCTGTGTAAGTCTGCAGTCATGGGCGTTTCCTGTCCTACATTTCAGGATATTTCCAAGATAATTTTCATGTCATTCCAAACCTATACAGATAAATACTTATCAGAAAAAGATTGTAAAATTTTCAAGGGAAATACTGAAGATGAGTTGCATCATTTTTACCCCCCCATTTCATTTGCAGCTCCTGATGGAATTAAATGTGCTGATGTTTAATGAAAGGTTGCGGCACAATGATGAGCTGTAGTTCCCTACATTTGCAATAAAATATCAGAGCCAGGACTACATTTTCCATCAGGCTCTTCTTCCAGCTTTAAAATCCTGTGCTTTCTTGCATGTATTAATGTGGGCATTTTTAAGCAAAATAATAATAATGTTAGATTGTTGACTAGACTGAAGGAAGCTGTAGCTTGATGGGATTATTTGGTGGTGTGGATTAAATGTCTGCTGCTGCATTACAGATGAAGTAACTGCTGATTACATGATGCAATAACTTGTTTGAAGGATGGGTTTTCCATGGGATTGTTGTTGGTGGTGATCCTCATAGATGCTGGCGGGCTGCTGGACATGGTTAAGGGTGGGGCCGGCAAGCTGTTCAGCAGCTTTAAGGACAACCTCAAGGACACCCTGAAGGACACATCAACAAAAGTTATGCACCAAGTTGCAACGTAAGTCTTCTCTATTTTGTTTCTTTTTTTTCTCCAGGGCTTCTGGAATGATCCTGGGGCATCTTAACATGGATTATGGTCTTGAAAGGGGTCTGGTCCTCCTAGTCTTCAGAGGGCGCTACATACACAGGGCATAGCTGACGTTCTAATGGCTCCTTACCCAGTGATCACATGCTACCTACATGCATGTTTCTGAACTCCAAGTCATTTTTTTTTTTCAACTTAAAATTTAGGTTGATGTTTGAATTTCTGTGGATATTTTCTTTAAAATAGGATTTCTTTGTGGTCAGGAATAATTATTGTAATATTTGTTTGTTTGTTTATTGTGGGAACTGAATAGAACATAACAGGGTGAATTGATTCCAATAATTTGTATTGTCCTACTTATCCTGGACTTAAGCATCAAAAAGTTCAATGCGGCGATTGTGGAAGTCTAATTATCATATAAAATATTTGCAGAAAATTTTCCCAAGAACTGTTACGTGGTATATGCAGCTTTTCAAAGGGGAAGCACATTCTGGTGATTTAAAAGGGAGGCAGATCAGAACAGATCAGAGCAGATCAGAGGATCCTCATCAGTGAGCTGAACTCCTCCTGCTCTGTCACAGCCTCCCTGGGGCAGAAACTCCAACAATCCCACAGATTAAAAACCAAAATCACAGCCAAAGAAACTCGTGGCATGTTCACTAAACTGGAACATTTTTAAAAATTCCCCTATCAGCACTCCACAATGCAAAAAAGGGGCTATATATACATCGATGGGGACGTGTGACCCTTGGTCCTTGGAGGTGCCACCAACATTGCAGTCAGTAAATTCTTATTTTTAAAAAAGCTGCTTGTAGCACCACATAATATCAGATGGAAATCCCATAGTTCATCACTTGTACAAAGAACATTGTAAAATCATGCTCTGTCAACACGTTTTTCAAATGTACTCTTGTTCAGTAAACACAGGCCTTGACTGGCCATCTGGCATAGCAGGCATTTTCCCCATGCCTGGGAAGTGGGTTTTTGGGCCAGCAAGAAGTTATTGTGGGACTCCCCTTGCCCCCTCCCTGGCAAAATTTAATGTGAGGACCTCCCCCCCCCCATTACAAACATTTCAGGGGTATGTGTGTGTGATTCTGGTTCGTTTTTTTAATCCCAAATCCCAGTCCAGCCCTGGCAATTTTGTGAAAGGCATTTCCTTTGATGTGGCAATACTGCATGACGCTCAACAGTGTTATTCTTTCAGGATGAAAATTTATTTTGGAAATCTGAGTAATGCAAGAAATAAATATTAACAGCATATGAGTCACTGGAATCTCTGAATAGAATTCTTTGTGAATATGTTTGGGCAAAGACCAATGTGAGGGATAGGCCCCACCCCATGTGAGGGCCTCTGTCCTACACGTATTCTTTCAGGTTACTTCCAAAACAGGAAGTGCAGGAGAAAGGAGTCTGTGATAAGGACCTGGTCCGGTTCAGAGAGCACAAAGCTTCCATACAGTCTTCACCTACCAGTAGATTCACCTCAATGAAATTTCCAACCTCAGGCTTTAACACCTGAAAGAACCAGATACGATCAGATACAGTCCTAGTAATCGATCAGTTTTTCCGCATTTTTGAATGATTTTTTTTTTTTTTGTGAGTTTGTTACGTTCAGTATGGATACTTCCAAATGCAATCAGACTTGAATTCTTCCTGATACAACTAGACCAAATACTTCCCTGTACAGGTTCATATTCTGTACAACAGAAATACACCAGAAAATGCCTGAGGACTTGTCTGGACCTGCATGTCAGCATGCGTGACACAGACTTGCTTAAAATCTAGTCTCTGATTAAACTGCAAGCTTTTAGCTTTCATGTACTGTAATTCCACAGCAGTCCATCCCAGCAAAAATGTACTTCATTTTTTTAAATAGTCTGTTTCTATTTCAGTTATGCAAAAGGAGAACTGGACATTTCCTACGTCACCTCGCGTATTATAGGTGAGTGTGGCCTGACTTTTCTGCAACAGAGTGGCCTGCTCATCGCTGTAGAATTCCCAAGAGTAAACATCAGCACAGAGATGCTCTTTGTGTAACTGTTCGAAAGCACTGGTATACTGATCTGTGGTCATGTATGGCAGTCCCTGGGATAAGGACGCTCAACTACGAACGGACATCCATCTGTCCGTCCATCCATCTATCTATCTGTCCATCCATCCGATTTCTGTAACCGCTCATCCTATTCAGGCAAATGGACTTCCATAAAGCCTGTTATATAAAAAAATGTGAGTTAAATACAATGATTTGTAATAACGAACGCACACACTGCTTTGGGAAGCCTGTGTAAATATGGCGCGGCTTCAGTAGCTTGAGATTTAGTACAATACCATATGCGGTTACTTTTACTCTGACTACTGTAACCATCTTTGTTATCATTACTGTTACGTACTGTTATTATTTTTCCAACCTACCTACTAATTCGACTTAAAAACAGACTTTAAGAGTCATTCGTAACCTGGGGACTGCCTGTAATCCTTTTAATCTTATTATGAGTGTCTTCTTGCTCTTTGTAGCCTCTGTTTATTGTCGTTTTCCCTGGCAGTGATGTCATATCCTTCTGAGGCCATGGAGGTTGGCTACAGGAACCATATCGAAGATGTACGTTCATTCCTCGACTCTAGGCATACGGACCACTACACAGTCTTCAACCTGTCTCCGAGAAGTTACAGAGGAGCCAGGTTTTCGAACCGGGTGAGGACAGCTTGCAATCTGAATCGCAGTTAGAGATCTAGATGTGGCATGTGTGTGTGTGCTTTGCAAAGGTGTCTCTGCGGTTTCTTAAGGATGTTCTGAACGTGATTACCATTTCCTAAAACATTGACGAGCCTTGCTTTTGTTCAATCCTGTTAACTTTGTGACAGGTTTTATAAACTGATGCAGTTTTCAAACAAACTTTCTAAATGCGAAGTGGAGTCTCTAATATTTATTTATTTCACTCATTAGAATTCCTCAGCATATCTCTATCCCTGAGTAACTCCAACAAGGGAATTATAGATTTTATTACAACTAACATATACGCCTTTCAGACTGAGGAAGAAGGTCTCTTGAAGTCTCTTGGAAAAATATGGAAATTTGGTCATTTTATATTTGACCCTGGTTATCTCAAAACAAATTAATTTTTTATAATATGTTTCACAGTTTGGGCCATTCTTAATATCTCAGTAACTGGGGTTCAGTGTATAATGAAATGTGGGGTGGGTGATCTTCTAAATTATGTCAGACACAATGCCCCTTTGAGTCACAGACAAGTGGGTATCTTTCCTCATTCAAGCTTCAGCTGGGTTTTTTTTAAACCCCATTGGTAGTATGTTCTTCCTTTTGCTGTGGTTGAATGTTCTGATGTTAGATCCACAACTGTTTCACAAAAAAACACCTTGAGGGTTTGGGTGTAGGAAGTAAATTTTGCCCTCTTACTGCCTCAGGCCAATATCATATCCCCACCACCATCTGTCATTTATCCATTTATCCCACTCAAAGGTGTTAGGACTCTGTGCTTGTGACCGGAAGGTTGCTGGGTCAAATCCTAAAACTGGCAGAGTAATTTCACCGTTGGGCTCTTCAGCAGAGCCCTTAATCCCAGTCGCTCCAGGGACTGTCTGACCCTGCTTTCTCCGTTGAATGTCGCTTTAGATAAAAGCATCTGTTTAAACATATAAGTGCCTTAAAGGCAAAGTGTCCCCATTAAATATGACTGATTTTTCTGAATTTTGTTTGTTTGTTTCGTTTGTTAAATAGCCCGGTTTTCCTTTGTAAAGAAGTACAGTTTGTTTGATCCTTTAGTCCTTATAAGCACTCTATAGGATAGTATTTGTTAATGGTTCCTCCAGTAACATCATAAGGGTTTTTGTCCTTGAAAAAGTTTCTCAAGTACTGAACCTGGATTCTTTGTGGGAGGGGTGGACTGCAGGTGTGCTGTGGCTTGGCATTATGAAATTCTGCCGTTTATGATGCATTATTTTCCATTGCTGTCTCACCCTCAGTAGTGGAACGGGTAGGTCGTCTTTCATCGTCAATGGACAAAGGCGTCTCTTTCAGCAATCAGAGATACAAAACTTGTTCTCTTGGGGAAGCTCATCCCGTTTTTATGATACGCAGTCTATTTTTGACTGATGAAGTCATGTCAATGGCAGCCAAGATGATGTTTTTCTGTAATAGAATTGATATTAGTCAACTGGTTGACTAATAGCCTGACGTTGGTCCCTTTTTTGTTCACTACCCTGGATCCAACAAAAGATGATCTCTTGAGGAAACTCATAAAAAAGATTATTGGCTTCTGAAAGATCCCCCAGTACGAGGTCTCCTTTCTTACCGGCCTTTCAGAATGAATACAGACTGGCTGTTTCCTCTTCAGTGATGTTTTTCTGAACTTCCGTTTAACTTTAAATAGCCAGGACCACTGTCTTTCTGATGAAATTAATTTCCTTTTCACCGTTCTTCATAATCCTGAGCAGTTTTATTAAACACATTTGGGAAGCGGTCACACCCACGTTGTGCCTTTTTTAAAATCGCCGCTTTCGTGCATGACTGTCTATACGGATTGTGTATCACCCCGAAGTGATTTTCCAGTGTGCTACTCCCATCTCCCTCCCATTCCTCAGGTGTCTGAGTGCAACTGGCCGGCCAGACACGCCCCGAGTCTCCACAACCTCTTTGCCGTCTGCAAGAACATGCACCACTGGCTGCGCCAGAACCCCAAAAACGTCTGTGTCATCACCTGCACGGTAACCCACCCAAGTTGTCATTGGTGTCCTCAAAGATGTCACGTGCAGAGTCCTTTTGTCCGTGTCAGGGTGTGCACCATCCTTTGTCACATTTAACTTTCCAGTGTATGGTTGGAAGCTGTGTAAGATCTGCTTTTTTTCTAGGTTGCAGTTAAATGCACAAATATATCAACACTTCATGACTATTTCCTGTTTTTTATTTTTTATTTTTAATTCTGAGACTGGTTTTGTATTATTGCCTCGTAGCCGAATGACTGTTGCCCATTTCTCAGGAAGGAAGAGCGCCCCCTGGTGTTCTGGTCTGTGCCATGTTCTGCTTCTGTCATCTCTTCAACAACCCTGTACCTGCAATGCAGCTGTTTGGTGCCAAGAAACCTGGAGCAGGCCTCTGGCCCTCACACAAACGGTAGGTGCATATATGTTGACCTCTCAGCTACACAGAGCTATGCATAGCTAGATCTGCTAAAAAAATTATGGTCTTATAGCTTTCTGGAAAAAAATAAAAAATAAATTCTGGTAATTTGTGGCATTTAGCATGACGTTTTGATAGGATATTGAAACAATTAAGAAGGAGCAGGATGATCTTCATAATGGTAGTAATGGTAGTATAGGTCCTACGGGTTCTAAAGCGTCTGGGCCCCCTGTTTCTCCAGGTACGTTGGCTACATGTGCAGCATGGTTTCGGAGAAGCCCAAGATGCCCCACTGCAAGCCCTTGGTCATCAAAGCCGTCACCATGGCTCCCGTTCCCTGCTTCAACAAGCAGCGCACCGGCTGCCGTCCCTTCTGCGACGTCCTCGTCGGCGATACCAAGATCTTCTCTACCGCGCAAGACTATGAGAGGATGAGGTGTGCGGCACCCTGTACCCTGGCAAACTACAAACCCCTGCGGTCTGTTACAGGGAATCTAAAATGAGAGAAGCCATTTTAGGTAGTCATATCCCGCGTGCCATTATTGTTCTTAGCTGCCTTCCCGTAGTTGTGGTGCTCTGGGCCGTAACAGCATGTGACCGGCTATTGGTAAAACAATGACATCATCCCCCATTTACACACTGGTGGCTTGCAGGGACGCTAACCCGTTAGCGTGCTAGCGCGCTGCAGGGTTGCTATCTTTGGTCCGTCGGCTGGTGTGAGATTTTCAATTCGAGACAACAGTTTTATTACCTTAGTAAATCATCTTTAGGGTTTGCAAACTAGCCCAACGATTCGGATGTGGCTAATTTTAGGTTTATAATGGAATTGTATAGATTTGCCATAAGATTTCTTGCGTGACAGTATCATGCCAGATGCATGAGAGCTGGCAACTCTGGTGCTAAGTAGCAGCCTTGCTGCTGATGTGACGGCCTTTTATCTTTCGCTGTCTCTTCCCCCAGAGAGAACCGGGTGCAGGAGGGGAAAGTGGTCTTCCCCCTGGGTGTGAATGTCCATGGAGATGTGGTGGTCTCTGTGTTTCATATGAGGTCTACCATCGGAGACAGGCTCCAGGGCACGGTAGGCCTCAGCCTTAACATCTGTCAGCACAAGTCTGTCACTGTTATTTTTTATGTTTAGTATTGCAGATTATATCAATACAATGTCTATTGACAATAATAAACACTATGATGGTATTTTCCAAAAAAATCCCAATGTCAGTGGTATTGACACAATTTTATTATTGTTGCTTAGGTGACCAACACTCAGATATTTCAGATACAGTTCCACACTGGGTTCATCTCTCCAGGCACGACAGTCTTGAAGTTTACAAAGTAAGTCATTTTTCCAAAAGTGGCTTCACCTGTGTGTCTTCAGCTGGATGCACCTAAACGGTTCCCTCAGTGCTTTGGAAGCGTTAATCCACTGACAGTCATCTTATTTTGATTGGTCCATGTCCTGTTTGTCAAACACAAGCCTTGAGTGAATGAGAGAACCTCTATAGAGGGCCAGCAGCATTTTTGCTTATTTTATTGTAGTGACTTGGCCAACGGACGCTATAGTCTCTAAGGAAGTGGGTGTCTGGCAGTTGGAATGTTAAGAAAACTTCTACTTACGGTCTTAGGAAGCGTCCGGTCTCTCTGGTTAAAATCCTCATCTGTGTAAACGAGATGTAAAGCAGTACTGCTTTGGCTTTTGTAGCATCTTTTGGGCAGCTCAGTGTGTTCATTGGACAGGTGTGGGGTAATCGCAGTCTGTGTGTCTCTGTAGGCCGGAGCTAGACTCCTGCGATTCGCCTGAGAAGTACCCCCAAATGTTCCACGTGGTGCTGGACATTGAAGTGGAGAGCACGGACAAACAGGTGGACCTCACCCCCCCTTGGGAGCAATTCCCCAGCAAGGACCTGAGCCCCAACATCCTCTTCTCCTGCTATCAGGAGCACCAGGATGCCCTGGCCATCGCAGGTGGGAGATTCTTCCTCATGTCACAATAAACTGCCATTTGTTTCATTTTTAGCGCCTAATAACTTACACCCTTGTGCAAGTGAATTGAAACAAGCTGTCGTATCTGTATGCAGACAGACTGACCACAGAACCTCACAGTCACATTAATTCATACATATCAGCTTGGCTCCGGATTTAGGGCCAGGCGGATTGATAAAATTATCTGGGAATTACCCAGGATGGGGCGCCAATCCATCGCAGGGCACACATACCATCAATGTATATGGGTAATTTGGTAACTCTAACATTAGCATGTTTTTGGACTGTGGGGGAAAATTGCAGAACCTGAAACCCAATGACAACACAGGGAGGTGCCTGAACCCAGAGTATTCACTTGAAACATTCAGGGATAGCTGAAGCACAGTCATAGTACCCAGCTCTCACACCCCCTACCTGTCTGTGGGCACAATGCCTGCTCTGTCCATCCACTCAGTCATACCACCCAGCTCTAACCCCACCAGAGCAGGCCTGCCTGTCTGTGGGCACAATGCCTGCTCTGTCCATCCACTCAGCCATACCACCCAGCTCTAACCCCACCAGAGCAGGCCTGCCTGTCTGTGGGCACAATGCCTGCTCTGTCCATCCACTCA
>JAOYFF010000045.1:8410654-8428397 GCA_025773925.1 Cryptomyrus ogoouensis | reverse complement strand
CCCCCCCCCCCCCCCCCCCCCCGCCAAACACACACACACACACCTCCATCCAGTGAATGTCCACAGAGTGTTTGCCCTAAGTGCTATCAAACATGGAGTACCTGTGTGTTTCCTGGGCAGTGATGGGTTTTCATGACCTATATAACCAACATTGTAATCCCACTCATCTTAACAACATTCGGAATTTGATGATGGATATTTTTGTATCGGATGACTTCTTGAACATTGTTAACGTTAAGTAGAAAGACTGCTACCGGACAGAGGTGAGAATGCAGCACAGACCCGGCTGCACAAAAACAATGGCTGTGTTGACCTAAAAAAAAGGAAAAACATTAGTATCCTTGTTCGGTTGTTTGCCATTGATTGACATATGACTGGATGAGCTCAGTGGATGAAGGGACATCAGCGACTGTCTGTTGGGTGCACAGCCATATGTTTAGCTTCATTTAGCTTCTATTGCAAGTGTAACTGATAGCTTTTAGAAGGACAGCGTGCTACATAACAAGGGGCAGTCTGGTGGCTCGTGGCCGGGGGGACATCACCTCCCACCTCCACAGCTGGCAGCGGCAGTCCCACCCCTGCACTGTGTGGGGGGACTTTGAACAAAATCTGCGTTTGTGTGGGTTTTCTGTCACAATACTAATATGTGTGGTTTGGGTGCCCCTAAACTGCCCTTTGCTACAGTGCGTACCTCTCGAGGGACGGTCTCCTGTCCAGGAGCTTCCCCTGTCTTGTGCCAGTTTAGTGAGTGAGTGGATGGATGGATGGATGGATTGATTGACTGATGGATAGATTGATGGACTGACTGGTTGATTGATGGATGGATTGATTGGATGGATTGATTGACTGATTAATGGATGGATTGATGGCCTGATTGATTGATGGATGGATTTATTGATTGAATGGATGATTCGATTGATTGATGGATGGATGGATTTGATTGATTGATGGATGGATGGATGGTCCTTATTTTACAATGCAATTGTAAAAGTGACACCCCAGTGATACCCTGTATTCAGATCAGAACATTTAAAAAATGCAGAGCCTTCTATGCCCTGTGCTAGGATTTGTCATTTTTGTTTAATCTCGTATTGTTACTGTCTTGTCTCGTCATACTTATGCACCCTTTAGACTTACTGTATGTCCCCTATTCACAATCTGAGCTTGGCATCCATTCTTCTCTCTGCACATTATTCTCAGTATAATCCTGCATGTGGCAGAAACTCGAACCCGACACTCTACTTATTCCAGTACTGTTGAGGCTTTTTTTTTTTTTTGCCCCTCATGTGTCCCAGGAAGGGGAAAGGCCTGTGCTGGTCCAGACAGCCACACGGGGCCGGCCAGCGTGGAGAGTGAACCCTCTGACGACGAGATGTTGACCCTGTCTGGCCAGAAGGCTAACGCTGGCGAGAAGTCGGATGACTCCCAGGCTGCAAGCAAGGGCAAGGAGCCGGAGGAACCTCCCCCTGAGGTCCCTCCCCCAGTGGAAGAAGTAGACCTTCTGGGTCTCGACGATGGTCCTGGGGATCAGGCCTTCTCCTCCCAGCCCCCAAAGCAGCCCCTGACAAACACCGACCTCCTGGGTGACCTCTTTGGGGCTGACTCTGGGTCCACAGAGTCCACCCCCCAAAAGACAGTGCCCCCTGCCTTCCCCAGTGTCTCCCCGCGTCCCAGCCAAGGTGGGTTTGCCACTGCTTCCATAACAGGGCACACTTTGATGACATGGTGTTTTTGGAGTCAATGTCGTCTCTCCATAACTCATAGGTTCTGCTCAACAGGTTTCGATCCGTTCGGGTCTGGCACGACTGTGCAGGAACCGAAGGGGCCATTCCTGGACCCAGGTAGCGTCTTCCTTTGCTTGCATGCTTCCTGTACCGCCTAGTGTGCAGGATATGATTATGGGTAGAGCATGTACATCGTCCCTCGCCTTCGCCGACAGTTTTGCAGATAGCCGTTTGTGGTTCGCACTGGGTGTTGCTCATGCAGCATGAAGCGTGTGCTCCGTTTGTAAATGCACATAGATGTTCCATGAAGCGTGCTAGCGAGCCGTGGTCTGTCCTCGCAGGCCGGACTTCGCCAGCGCCCCCCACCACCCCGACCGTCAACGTCCAGCAGCAGAACCTGATGGGCGGCTGGGAGTGGAACAGGCCACCTACTGCAGGTGTGGTGCCAGCAGTTCTCGGCTAATTCTGTTCCGCAAGTGGTAGCGGAAACTCTGCATCTCAGCAGCTCCCTCTAATGGTACATTTGTAATATAGCACGATGAGTCTGACCGCAGTTGTGCACCAATTTGTCATTTTTTTAAAATTCTGATTTACATTCCAGTTCTTGTCATTTTAATACTTTTATCAGGTAGTAATATAGAATTTATTAAAAATTTATGGATTAATTTCTTCAACCCCTCATTTGTACAGCTGAATCTTTTTCAGTAGATGCATTCTGCTGCAGTTCCTTAATCCCTAAACCAGCCTCAGAGTGTGTTGCTCATACTGTTTCTAGCAGTGGCGATTAAAGGCTCCTGCGTTAGCAGCAGGGCTATGGAGTCTCTCGCCATCCATCCTGATGCCTTTTTCCTTTTGTGTTGGCAGGAGGTTTTGGGATGGGAAGTAAATCAGCCAGCACCAGCCCCACAGGCTCGGCCCACAGTACGCCCACTCATCAGCCCAAACCCAATACTTTGGACCCCTTTGCTGATCTGGGAGCACTGGGAGGTGAGTTTGTAGCTTCATATTGACTCCAGCTAGAGAGAATCTCTTTTCACTGTAGGATTTTAAAGTTAGTTGTACATGTGTCCTTCAACTGCTTATCCAGTATAGAGCACATGGCAGAGGAGCCACCCAAGAAGGGCTTCACTTCAGAGCGAGAACCAATCACATTGTAGAAGTGGGTCCAAGCAACTAGAGGAGGCAGGATCAACCAATCAGATGTCTTGGTCCCACCTCCTCTAGTTGCTTGGACTCACCTCTTCTACAATCTGATTGACTGGTTCGGAGAGAGAACCATTTTCCGTTCTGCCCTCAGAACATTTTGTGTAAAGTACAACTCCCAAGGGATTCCAGTTCATCAAAAGTCTCAGAAACATTACAGATGATTTAGAAATGCAAGTTCACCTAACAGAATATCTGATTGCTGGGTGAAACTGCAGTGTGTGGAGGAAACCTGTACGATTCTGCCCACACGTAGAGTGTGGCTGCCCCCCCGCAACTGTGCAGGTTTAAGACCCCTGCACCATCCAACCACGTTTTACCTTTACTTGCAAAGAAAATGCCTGCAGATATTTTCATTTTTTTTTTTTTTTTTTTTTCCTCCTCAGGGGGGTCTGGGTTTTCCAGTAAGCCCACCACCCCCACCACTTCCGCGGGTGCCTTCCCACCCATGGCATCCCCGCAGCGGCCCCCTTCCCAGCCCGCAGCGGGCAGCGGCGGTTGGCAGTCCTCCCGGCAGCCAGGGGGCGCCTCACAGTGGCAGCCCCAGTCTTCCCCGCAGCACCGGCCCAACTACAACGTCAACTTCTCCACTGGAGCCGGCGCCCCTAGTGGTAATGGGAGGCAGGCCCCAAGCTTTGGTAAAGCCACACCCCTATGACATCATAGCTTTCCCCAACCATTTGTGCAGGGAAACGTTTTGAGCTCTGTGCTGTACATCAGAACAACCAATAGGTTTTACTGAAGTTACTTTGTATCATTGGCCATTACAGACAGAGGTGGAAAGTTCAAATCCAGTCCGAGGTTTTGTTTCAGCCAGCCAGTTGAGTACTCTCTGACTGTGATTCTGGTTGGTTGAAACAAAACCTCGGACTGGATTTGTACTTTCCACCTCTGTCTGTAATGGATAACTTTTGTGAGTAACTTTCCCAACACTGATCATTGGTAGCTGTAATCAGCTAACATCAAGATAACAACAAGTGTGAAAACGTGGTCAGGCTTTTTAAACTTTTTAAAACTTTTGATACTGTATTACCTCCACCAACCAGAGGGCTGAAGTAACCCTAGTTCCAGCACTAGTGGGCAGTATTAGGTTATTCTTTACTGCTGATCGTCAGTTTGAGGTGTCACCCCCAAACAATTAAAAGACCTGGGCAGCTAACATGGACTGTATTTTCTCAATTTTGCACAGGGGTCAAACCAAAAATGGCAGAGGCGGACTTTGGGGACCTGCTTTCCGGACAAGGCTTTGCTGGAAACAAGGAGAAGAAGGGTCCAAAGACGATCGCAGAGATGAGGAAGGAGGAGATGGCCAAGGAGATGGACCCCGAAAAGCTCAAGGTTTGAGCCTGAGACCTGATTACAGTACACCGTAAATGGGATGAGTAATGCAAAACCTTTACACATCAGTGTTGTATAAGGTTTCAAAATTCTTGGAATTTTCAAAGTTGGAAACTTTCCAAGCCTATAACAGGGAACTGAGATGTAGTTTTAAAAAATACATCTTGACGGTGCTAATAGTGATATTATTGTGTAACCAGGTGCTCGTGAGTAATCATGTGAGCGTGAAAACACGCTAAAATAAGCATCTGCATCTGCAAAACACACTGCTGATAAGTCTTATTCTATGTCATATTACTCATACAGTTTGCTTTCTGTGCTGTATCTGACAGCTCCTGCGGATTTCCATGGGGTTCAATATTTCCAAAATTCCCCAGCTTAACTTCCCATGGAAAGGTTCTGGAAAGTTTTCGGAAATTTTCCGCCCCTTTGCAACCCTAGTGGTGTATCTAGTTGAGCAGGATTTCAGACACTTATGAGTAGTTTGGAAAGGTCTTATGAGGATGTTCTAAAGGTATTACGGCGCTCTGCGTCTAAACAGATTCTGGACTGGATCGAGGGGAAGGAGAGGAACATCCGGGCCCTTCTGTCCACCATGCACACGGTGCTGTGGGAGGGTGAGACCCGCTGGAAGCCCGTAGGCATGGCCGACCTGGTTACGCCCGATCAGGTCAAGAAGGTCTACCGCAAGGCAGTGCTGGTGGTCCATCCAGACAAAGTGAGGCTTCTGCTTATTATATTGTTAGCAGACCTTGATAAGATTGCACCATTCACCAGAACCTTCTCCAATGAAGTTTCCAGTGATTTTGTTTTGTCTTACACCCTCCTTGCAAATGTAAGTGAGAAGGATGATTTGTGGGCCCGACTAATATTTTTGTCTCCTGTGTTAAGGAGCTAAAAACTGATATCTGAAAATATTTACAAATGTGATGTTATATATTGGCAAAACAAGCAGACACCAGTAGTTTTTTAGTTAAACGGCACTTTACCAATGGATTTGGTAAACTCAAAAATCAGACACTTGCAAGAAGTTCTCAGCATATTTTGTAAAAAATAATTAATGTTCTTAAGGACATTGGTGGTTCAATCTGCATGACTAGACACTGCATGACACTGTAATTGTGAGAATTGCACAAATTAGCGTTTGCATTTTTACTTAGAAGTTTAGATTAATTCTGCTCTTTCCTGCATTTGTAGGTTGAAATAACTTTTTTTTTCATTGTTCTCCTGTGTTTGAAGGCTACGGGCCAGCCATATGAACAGTATGCCAAGATGATCTTCATGGAACTGAACGATGCCTGGTCAGAGTTCGAGAGTCAAGGGCAAAAGGCTCTATATTGAAATTCAGCTTTTGGGTTACCGACGAACTCCCTTGTGATGTGATCCCTGATTTTTGGTGTTTTTTTTCCCCTCTTTGTCACATGGGTTTTGTTGTCGCACATAGACCTTAGAGTACAGATTAACCATGCGGTCTCAGGAAACATGAGGCTCGCCCAGTCCCCTGGTGCCCACAACCCATCATGTCACCGAATCGGTAGTGCGAATAGTCTTCACCCAGATCATAAAGGGAGAGGCACAATGATGACATGTCACACAGATTTAAAAAGGTTCAATATATAAAAGTACTCTCTGGTCTGGAAATATATCATGTAATTAACCTTCAGGACATTGGTTAAAAAAAAAAAAAATTACTCTCTTAATATGGGTGTCTGAGGTAACTGGCTAAAACGACATTAATGCTGTTATGGGAGTCTTTCTAAAAGCTGACCTTGGGTTCAAAACAACGAGAGACGGCACCGTCTGGAGTTCACATACTGCGTGCAGTATGTGGTGTATTTTCCCTAGTTTATGGGTATTGCAGTGTACGGTCAGGAATTCTGTTTCTTTGAAACCTTCACGGTAGCATCATGAAGCCAAGAAAATTTTAATGCTAGCGGTTTCAGATCCTTTGTGGGGGGCGATGTTAATTCCTTTGAAGAATGGGAGGTTACATTAGCATTACGTTTATATGACACATTTGGCCTGTGTTCATTTGTATATATGTCTTTTTCTGTTTCTTCGCCATGCAAGCTAATTGCTAATTACCATCCGTTCGCCTCCTTGGAGCAATTCCTTTAACTGCATTCATTTACATGACGGCACAGAGTCGGCGTTTAGAAGTGGCCGGATAGCACAGTTGATGATATTCAAAGGAAAGGTGTGAATATTTTACAGCAGTATTTTTGTATGTTTAGTGTGTAGACATGCATATTTAATATGCAGGAAATAACTGTTTACAAAAGGTTTGTTTTAAAATTAATATTTATCATAATTATTTTGTTCTTTTTTGAGTACATGTACAGTATCTTTTTTCCATGTTTTTTTTTCAATCTATATTATCCTCCTATTTTTCTATGGGAGAAGACAGACGGTTAGTTGTTCCTGCAAAGCCTTAATTCACTCATCAAATGACCTGGTCCAGTTAGGTAAGTGACATTATGTCAGACATTATTTGCTTCACTCATTAGCCTGTGTAGCGCCTTAACATATTCCCAAGAAACTAAATTATGCAATCTCTGTTTTTCTGCTAAACTAATAATTGAATCTGATCAGATATCAGTCCTGATGTTTGGACTAAAACACAGTAACCCCCAAAAAACACCCCCATCCCAGTACATGCCTCCAAACCTTACCAGGTCTTTTCTAATGGAAACTGGGTCCCAACTCTAACACTCATTTTATTAAAAAATATTTTAAGCAACTTCTCTTTAAAACTGTTTTAACAATATTTATTATAATCATTGCTGTAATTTAACTTTCTGTTGTATAATTTGTGGTATTTTTGTGTTCGAATGTATTCAGTGAGGATGCATATTTAGGTGAACTGAACATGATTTGGATGCAGGTCATGTGACACAGATCTGCATTGCAAAGATGGCTCCCTCTTCCTGATGTATGCTGTAATGCATGTCCCTGGTTTCTCATTGCTGTCTGTAGCCATGGAACAGGAGAAGCCCAGGGTCCAGAAGTGTGTGTGTGTGTGTGTGTGTGTGTGTGTGTGTGTGTGTGTGTGTGTGTACTGCTGTGTTTACCTTCCACACTTATCCTGTCTGTTTCACACGTATTTTTGAAGCATTGTTTGCCAAGTGACCCTGGGGATATTAGAATTACCAGAATTTGACAACTGTATGATACTTTTAATTCCAGCTAACTGTTGTTCTCAGAAATGTGAAATATTTAAGATGCACAGCCTTGTATACTGTGCCAGCACCCTACAGATATGGTAACGTTATATGACAACGTTGGGATAACATCCAGTATATGTTTAGTCTAGATCCCTTTTCTATATGTGCTGTCAGTGCTTTGTTTTATGTGTTGGGAATGCATACTTGACAGAAAACACCTCCTAATGTATGTTATTTTGATGTTGCAGAAACTATTAAATATTTAGTTGCAACTGAATATTGTTCTGTACATTCCAAGAATCAAATGCAAGCACTACTGTTATGAAAAGATTTATCTGTAATCCAGTTTTGGGTTATATTGAAGATAGTATGATTAAAAAAATTAAATGTTTTCTTGTGGAGGAACTGTGACGGTATAGAGCAAACTATATGTTGCAGTAAGTGAAGTCCCCTCCCAACCAAATATTTTTGTCTGAAATGTTTAAAATAACCCTTATGCAGTGGGCTTGTGGTTGTGTGAGACTTATATGAAGGTAAGATCTTTTTCTGTTTTTGCGCGTGGTTTGAATGTTTTCTGCTCTGCTGTAAAAAGAGAAACGTTAGAAATGAAACAGGAAAATAAATAAAGGAAGAATTATGTTTACGCAAGCTTCCCGCGTGTACAAAATCCTAGCCACTAGAACAAAAAAAAAATGAAATATGGCATAATTGGCAGTTCCACCCCGATTCCATGCAGAAAAAGTTCCATCCCAGAATAGTGGGCAATGGTAAGTTCATTTAAAGCCTGGTGATAACACTGTTGGTCTGTTTGATTTGATTAAATGTTGGACACTTTTTGAAGTTGCTTTTGCACAATTTAAATACATGAAATATATAAATGCTACAGCTAATGTATTTGCCATGGCCTGATGTTTTAATGAATCTGTTTCCTGTTAGCTGATCACAAACGAATGGATGTGTTGAATGTACATATTACAAAATGCGCATGTTTCTACCATGTTCATGTAATACCATAGATCTAAATTACTGCTTTTTCTTTTCCTTCCTTGAGCAATAGCAGCTTAACACATGTAGTCTTTAGGGCATTTTAAAAAGTTTCCAATAATGGATCAAGGTCTCCTGAACACACCAGAATGACGCATAGCTGTGCATCAGAACCATATGATTCTCCTGCACTGTGGCTTACGGCTGTCAAACCTGCTCTCTGTAGCTCAGCAAGTGGAGTATTGTGCTACCGACCGGAAGGTTGATGGGTTCAGATCCCAGGTGCAGATGTAAGTAGTCACCTTTCCGTCTGTTCTAAGTGGCTTTGGATAAAAGCATTTAACACCTGGTACAGATTCTAACCCATTCGTCAGAGTGGGGTAGGGATCCCAAGCACTGGTCTTCCACATTAAAGGCATCATTCTTAACTGCAACACTAGTTACAAAAGCTTCAGGATTGATGCACACTCAGTGCAGCGCCTCAAATTGGTCTTGTGGCAGTCAGTGAGGTCTGCTTTACCGGAGGAAGCATCGTGAGAAATGCATTGCTGGCTGCTTTCCTGTCCAGGGTTACTAATCCTCAGTCTTTACTCCACTTCTGACAGCACTAGACTGGGGGGGGGGGCTATCTGCCACATTTACTACATCACACTGTGGCTCTAGGCGTGAGAGCATACATTATTTTGTAAGAACCCTTCCATGCAAAAAAACCTGCTGTTCCTATGTGAAATGTTTTTCTTTTTTGGGGGGAGGGGCATTTTATGTTTTCCACCCTAATTAAAATTATATATATATATAATATAACATATGTATACTCTTCGGAGGTGATACTGTTGTTATTAACTAATTTGGCCTGTTACATTTTTTTTTCACAGTATGTTTTATTAAATACTCCTCATTAATGTGTTTTGAATTGTTCCCCTTGGCCTTCACAAGGGGGCAGTAACGGGGATTTGGGATTCCCCATTCTGGTCTTCCTTTGAACATACTTGACACCTTACAGTAATTTTGTAGTTTTATTTAGTAATAGTTGAGCCCAGGCTTAATCATTGATGATGCTGCTTTTAGCTGACATTTGCAAATGTGTCAGACTTGCATGAGACATAGATATTCAAGTTCTGACAAAAACCCAGCAAGTCATATAGAAGAAATGTATTCCCATCTGCATTTGCTGCTACCTCTATGTTATTGCTGTCTCTGTGCAGCCTCTCTGCCTGTTAGTGAGTTTGTCGGCTCTCTGGACCGTGACTTTCTCTGTTCCGAATTCTACACACCTGTGTTCGTCTTCTAGCCCCGCTAACAATTTTTCGTTCTAGGAATATTTATTGAACGTTAAGATTAAGGTATGGAAATGTTCAAGGTGTCAGGTTTTTCCTGATGCTCCTAGAACATTATCCCACTACTACAATGAGTACCACAGCTAAGAACAAGAACGCAGAAGGGCATTGATAAGGCAGCAGGTAGCACTGTGATTCTACATCTCTAAAGTAACGGCTGGATGCTATGTTGGCAGTATACACATGAAATAAAACAATATTTTTTCAATGTTATTTGCGTTAAAAAGATGTGCAGGTAATAATGTTACCATGCTGACATTGACAGAACTTTCGTTAAAATGTAAAATGTGGAAATAGCGTTCCATTACTGTTACAGTAAGAATGTTCTCCGCCAGCTTTGAGAAGACCTTCACGTAACGTTGACTAAAGTTCTGAGAACGTTCCTTGTTAGCTGCGTTGCACTCATTCCTGACTTCCCTGCCAGGAACACTAGTGTCCAGGTGTTAAGGTGCATAGTCCATATCGAATAAACCAACAAAGAAACCACAATAACTTGTTCAGTAATGTCTGCGGGGACCTCGCGTGCTGCTTCATCCTCGTGGCCCTCTGACGGTTGGGTGAGAATGTGGTGGCATTTCAAGCAGGGGATTTCCTCACATCACAGAAAAGATCCTATCGGTGTTAAAGTAGCCTGGCATGGAATGTGGCTGAAGCTGCCACATGAAGGAGAACGTTCATAAACACAAAAACAGGAGACCTTTACACGCGACGTTATAAAACTACATTATGAACATGCCAAAGCCAAAGTTCAGCAATCGGTCGGTTCTCCATGCTGACTTGTGTAGGGTGGCAGAATGAAGACTTGCGCCCATGATGGGACTGAACCAAGGGGGCTCACTCTGGGGCACCATCTGGACATGAGCCAGTTTAGCATCGGGAAAAAAAAGAAAACAAAACAGCTTGGAGTCATGGCTAAAAGGGGGGGGGCAGGGTTTAGGCTTTGACATGAAACCAAAACAGAGTCCAACCAAATGTAATGGCACTGGCATCATCAGTGAATGGATGTGCTGTGATGCAACGGTCCACCAGCAGGTGGCGATCAGAACCACACAGGCTCACCACAAGAAAGGCTTCCCTAGTACAGCTTACTGAACACACCAGCAAGAAAGTTGAAAGGGATGTCCAGGGTTAGCATGATGCTTGTGGTTTAGCTTTCTATTTATTCATCTTCTAACCTCTTATCCAGTACAGGGTCAGAGGAGGCTTGGAACCAAACAGCACAGGGCACAAGGTTGGGGTCCATCCTGGAAGGGATTCCAATACATTATAGGGGATATATATATATATATATATATGCGCACCTATGCAACAGGTACCACTTCACTACTTATAAATGGTAGTACCTCATTAATAGAAAGAAAACGGTGTTATAACTTGTTTATAACTGTCTATTAATGATTTACAAAGTGGTACAACCTAGTTAATAACCTGCTTATAAACCTTTCATAATCCCTTTATAAGGGTAGCCTTATTGTAAAGTGGCACCGGCAATTTAAAGAGAAAATGCAATCTCTATGCGCACTGAGCAGATAAACCTCCCAACTCTCAGCCAATCGAGAACGCCGAATCCCTGTCAGAGGTGTACAGGGAGCTGTGAAGGAGCAAAAATGTGAACTGCGGATTGCGTGAGGACTGGGTTGGGAGACGCTGACCTAGAGTCACGGTTCAGTGCTGAGTGTGTTTTTCTGTCCAGCCTCCAAACATGGCCGTCCCCACCAGACAGGGTTTCGCCAAATTGTTACTGCAAGCAACATCTGCTCAAATTTATGAAAAATAAAGTTGAAAGTGAGTCAATAAGGGCAGCACCGGGTACATTTCCTGTTGAAACCCTCTTGTCTATCAGTCATTTCCATCTGAACATATCACACTGCTACACTTTCTGGATGTTGCAATACGTGAGTGAGCTGACGGAGGCAAAGACAGAACATCGCTACAGGTGCATTTCAGCATGGAACAGCTGTGCTTCTATTCCATTATGCGTTGAATGCAGCAAGCATGCTGTCATCTTATGCTCAATGGCGCAGGGTCTGCACAGGATGTATAGCAACACAATGCATAGGCAGGGGTTATGGTCTTCAGAGGTGAACGCTAATTTACTGCCTATTCTGTTAATGCTAAGAACAAATGTTTTTTTTTATGTTACGTTAAATTATGGATGATGATGGAATCATTTATCAATGTTAAAAATTTGCTTTCAACAAAATGTTTTATTGATGCACTTTTTATAGTTAAAAACATGGAGGGTCACACTTCACCGTTCACTGATGAAGCTTCCGTGTATTTCCACATGGTGCCTTTCACAACACAGTCGTCCCAAGGTGCTTTACATGGGAGTGTTGTAATACATTGCTGCATCATTCATACAGAAAAATTCAAAATCAGGGAAAACGGAGGAGAGAGAGAGACAGAAAGAAAGGAAGGAGTGGGTTTGCTTGCTAAAAGCAAGGTGTAAACTGTAGTCAAGGTCAAAGCCAAAATATATTAATGAGTCGGTTCTGCATCCCGACCTGGGTAAGGTGGCAGGCTGAAGGCTGCATCCATGATGTCACAGTTCGTAAGTCACATCCATGATGTCATCCTTCCAAGGGCCTGAACTCCAGCTTCAGTCAAGGTTGAAAGACCGAGACCAATTCGGCATCCTGAATAGCACATAGGCAGGTCTTGTCACAGCAGTTGCTGTAAGGATTTTCCTCTATATGGTGAGGATTCCATCATATCCTGTCTAATCTCCTCCAGTGTTTAGAGGACTTTTGCTCACTATGTAAATATGTAGGGGGGTGTGTGTGTGTGTGTGTGTGTGTGTTTGCATAGATCACATTTGAGGACTAAATTGTCCCCAAAGTGTAATACTTTTGGGGGCATCTTTTGCAGCAAATACAACATCAATTCCTCTAGGGGAATGACAGACACAGGTCCTGCACAGTGGCCAGAGGGATGTTGAGCCATTCCTCTTGCAGATCAGTGGCCAGGTCACTACGTGATACTGGTGGAGGAAAACATTTCCTGACTCGCTCCTCCAAAACACCCTGAAGTGGCTCCATAATATTCAGATCTGCAGGTCATGGGAGATGATCACCTTCACTTTCATCAAAACACTCACTGTGTGTATTGGTGCATCATCATCCTGATACACAGCACCACCTTCTGGGTGCAATGTTTGAAACATCAGGTGAACATGATCCCCCAGAATGGTCTGGTAGTCCTTGGCAGTGATGCACCCATCTAGAACAAGTAGCAGGCCTGGGGAATGACATGGTACTGCAGCCCGAACCATCACTCAGGTGAGACCTTCTGATTTTCCTTTTGGTTGCTTAAATAACCATTTTAAATAAATGAATATATATATTTTTTTTAAATAAGTGATTTAGTGTAATGCGTAGGTGCGGAACACAGACATGACATCAGTGATGTGAATGATGCAACTTTGGTAGCTTTTCTCCTGCAGTCCAAAGACATGCAGATAGATTAGCTTGTGTCTCTACGTTGCTAACTAACAATGGCTATGTGTATGTACCCTGCAATAAACTTGTGAGTTGTGCAGGATGAACCACAGCCTTGTCCTCTGTGCTGCCTGGGATAGGGTGCGCTTAGCCCTGACCAGGATAAGGTATTAGAAGATGATTGAATAGATAGACAAAAGCATAACTTGACATTACGAGTCTGTCTCTTTCCCTATTATTCTACAGACAGCATCCCCCAGACAAAGGTAACTGTGGCAGCTAATCCACTGGCCGCTAACCAGCTTCGCAGTGGCCAGGTCATGCTCACTCATTCAGGCCCGGTGAAAGCCTACATTGGTAGGTCACTTCTCCCACTAGGATGCATTCCCTCGCGTTTATAAACATGGTGATGATGTCATAATGCAATGCAGGATACGATGATGTCATTTGTAAAGCAGGAGTAATAACAGAGAGATAATGTCATCCTTATTTTAAGACCACTGACAACATATTCCTTGGGTGAATTTGGTTCTTCTCAAGATTCATTAAATGACCTTTATTTCCCTCTCTGATTGTCTTAATGGCCATTGGGTAGAAGTTAATGAAAATTCGTATCTGGGTTTCTCATTTTGTGTGAAGTTCCCGTTTCTCCTACAAAAGACATCATGTTCCCTGGCACAGAGGCAAAATCATAATGATTGTTCATTCCCTTTTTCTCAAATTCCCTCGCATCTAATACGGAGTCGATATATAAAGAGTCTCCGTAGGTAGATCCTGCCTCTGTTCGCGTCACCAGAATTGCTCCCGTGTTCATTGTTTCCACTCGTAGTGTCTCAGACGCCTGGCATTCTCACCTTCCACCTGTACAGGGGCATCTCAGAAATGTGTGTCACCACTTAGCTGTTGAGGACATAGTTCTTTCCATTATCCCAGATCCTGAGATTAGGCCCACAGGTTAGTTTTTCAATTTTGTCTGCAATAAAAGCCCAGGAATGCTGGAGAATCACACGACAAAAACAAACCAAACGTTATACACTTATCAGTTGCCTATATTGATCTAATTCATCATGTTTTACTAGGTGGTTGCCTTGCCTTGACAATGTCCTTGTTGCATAATATTGCATAATAAGCCTCTCTAAAGTACTGTTAGGTTACTAACATTAAATAGATCATTGTGTGTGATCGGTTGTTATGGGAAGGATAATGTAAGAGTTATTATCCAATCAGAATTCTTTATGAAGAATTCAAGCACTTAAGCAATATCTTAATTTCTCTCTCATGTCCACTTTCAGCACAGACCATGAATTGCCACCATCGGTGTTTGCATAATACCACTCTGCCCATCCGACTACACCTGTAGCCTTGCTTAAGATAACAGAGGAACGCCCTACCCGAAAGAAAATAGTTCTCCCAGCTTCAATGGAAGAGAAAAAAAACCTTTGTGTAATAAGTTCTGCATCCCTCGGTGGCTATCGCCCTTGAAAATGATTGCGTTTCGTAGGGCTGAACAGGAACACGTTTTTTTTTTCAACTGCAAGTAATTTGACAAGACTTTCTGTTATACCAACCACCATCTGGAAAATAAAACATGAAAACAATATTATATTGGGGGAAAAATCTAAATAAAAACCTGCTTTCTTCATTTACAAAGTGTTAGAAACATACAGTCCACCAGAACGTGTTATTTTAAATGTCTCGGTTATTTGTAGGAGTATATAATAAATATTTTGTCACGGTATAAAAAATTTTCCCCTGGGCCTTTTTTTTTTTTTAAAAAAATAACATTTAGCATGCTTTTAATCTGCATCAGACTTAACATTTCTGTGTAGACGCGTATCTCTCATGCCTTGATGACTCAGAGATGAGACTGAAGATACTCGCTGATTCCTTCAGCTCGCGCCACCTCCTCCCTGACAGCATGCGTGGAGCGACGCGGTTTCTCAGGCAAAGATTCTCAGCAGATATTAACGGCAACTTCAGGCACCTTCCACACACGCAAGTAGCGGCTCGCTTCTTCGTCGCCATCATCATCCCCATCCCGTCATGTTTCTTGTGGTCTTGCAGGTAATATATAAAAATTATTAATTCGAAAATAAACCCCGTTATTTTCTGCTTTAGTCCATTTAAAAAAATTAAAGTAGGCATAACGTTCAAGTTGACATACCTGCTTAAAATGAATGAATTGATGAATAAGAAAATGAAATGGATTTCAACCTAATAGCCTACTTATCCCTAAACTTTCAACGACGACCGAAGTATAATTTTTCACTGACTCCACTGAAGCACTGGTTCAATATAGCATGTGCTTATATCATACATATATACATATATATATATAATGATTTTTAAAATTTCTCTTTTATCAACATTTACCCAAGACAACTTAAGTATATTTTGTATCTTGCTTGCTGTTGGTTCGGTTCTGTTACTGTGGTCAAGCTGTCCGCGCTCTGCCGATATGCGGTGCAAATCTACCCCACTTAAAACGTGTGAGCACGCGTAGGTATAAAATGACGGTGTCAGATCGCACATAGGAAAACAATATGCTGCAAGCCAGTGGTGTCAAACTACAGTCCCGGAGGGCCGGAAACCTGCGCATTTTGGGGTTTCCACACATTTAACACACCTGGTTCAACTCATTTCACCTCCTTGTGCTAAATACCACACATCTCTTGAGATTAATCATTTGTGATGGAACAGGGAAAGAACTATAAGCTACACAGTGCTCCGGCCTACCAGGACTGCAGTTTGACACCCCTGCTCTAAGCGATCGTGCATAGGAAATCGGTTCAAGATTTATTGTCTTATGTATGAAGTACAGGATGTACAATGAAATTATTACTTTCCCATATAATGCATTAACAAGTCTTATGGTTTTATGCACATTTAGTAAAACAAGCCAAGTTTGACAGGCTGTTTCTCAGAATTTCCCCATAATGTATAAATACAGTAATCCCCCGCTGCATCGCGGATTTTCCCCCGACGCATCACAGTTCCCTGCGTGTCTCGTACCTTGCTCGTGGTCCTGATTGTTGTGAGCAAACTTTTTGTGAACCCATACTGAGCTTAAAATGGTTTTATTTTTACATATTCCATTATATGTACAGTGAGAGAGAGAGAGAGAGAGAGAGAGATGTATGTATTATTATTATTATTATTATTATTATGTTATATCCTTAGCCCGACATCCACATATCATATGTGTTTACAAAGTTTGTACATATAACAAACATATTCTTGCATTTATTTTGACCAACTCCTTCTAAGAATTTACCCATCGCACCTAGTTATCTGATAATGTTATGCCTATGCGTGCAGCACGTATTTGAAGAGCGGACGATTTGACCGCGTATCGGCAAAGGGCTGATAGCTTGACCGCAGCATCCTACTAATCTAATATCTGTAGTGGAATTCAGTTAAAAAAAATCTATTTAAGTGAGCCTAGCACCAACCATATATGGTTTTTTTTTTGTAGCTATACGTACAGTGATAGGTATAATTAGCCATTAAGGGGGGTATCATAGTTAGGCCTATTTATTGGCCAAAATTAACGGTATAGAAATAGGAGTAGATCTTGTGGTGAATGACTGGCAGTTTGTTGATCATACTTTTCATTAAGCTGATACCTTTTCAACATACCTTTCTTCTCGGACCACTCTTTGAATCTCTTCAGCACCGTAGCACCTGCTCAAAGCCTGTTCCAGTTTGCGTACATTTTAATTTCCATTTCAGTATTAATAAAATCAATCGATTTGGCTTCCCTTTTTGCCGTTGCTTTGGTTGTTCAAGATGAATAGTTGTGTTCTTTTACATCTGAATGAATCGCAGAAATGTCACTTTCTTTTCAAGATAACCCTCCATCTTTGTGTGATTTGTGTGATGGTGCAAAATGAAATTTCAGCCAGAGTGGATGTATTTTAGTCATTTCTCAAGGGGATGTAAAAAATTAGCTGTGATAAAAGCACTTATGATATTTAAATTTCCGTTTCTCTCTGCAGTGAAAGAAATGTTTCCTGTGTTGCTTATCGCCTCCTTTCTCGGTAAGATTATTACAATAATGGACAAATCATAGTCTCTCCATGATGTTTCCATAATTCTCGTCCTTAAGACTCATGAGTGAACGGTCAAATGTAACATGCATGTAAATTGTACATAAATATGTGTCTTAAACTTTAAGATATGCAACATATGGACTTTGTTCAACCAAATAAGCATCACCCATATTGCTTATACGTTATCTAATGTCATCATTTTCGATTTCATGATCTTACCTTGTAAACATACAGTTTGTGTTTGTTTGAGATGATTATCTGCCTGTGCAATAACAACGTGGTCAAGTCAGAACTCCGTGGAATAATTGTGATACTTTTCATCTGGTCTAATTATCTGATAAACCGATATGCACTTTCTATATCCTCCTGAGACCCAAGGAAAAAAGTGTCCTTCGATTGTAGGTTATTTGTCTTTGGAGGAAACAAGACATCTTACAATATAGATTTTTTCAAATTTATTTTTATTTTTAATTTCACAGCATGTCCTCTTTAGTGTACAAC
>JAOYFF010000045.1:8383559-8406140 GCA_025773925.1 Cryptomyrus ogoouensis | reverse complement strand
GTAACTGTAAATGGACTATAACCATGCTAATGCTAAGTTACAGTCTAATGCTACCTTATCCTTTACAGTAACTGTAACTGGACTATAACCATGCTAATGCTAAGTTACAGTCTAATGCTACCTTATCCTTTACAGTAACTGTAAATGGACTATAACCATGCTAATGCTAAGTTACAGTCTAATGCTACCTTATCCTTTACAGTAACTGTAAATGGACTATAACCATGCTAATGCTAAGTTACAGTATGAGTAAAATGAGTCTGGGCTGTAGACACGCTAATGCTACACTATTATTTATGCCTGGTTGGCTGCATTTCAGAAAGTGACGTATTAATTTCCTGCGAGACCAATGGGGACCTCACAGCCATGACCTGCAGCTGGAACACCATACAGAGTGTGAGGTTCCAATACCAGTAAGATCTCTCTGTTGTCTCTTTGGGTTCTTCTGCAAACATGTTCTTTGGCCTGCCATAGCCATCGGAACTTGATTTCGTGCTGTTTTGTCCCAGAGTAAGGCTTATGATGTGCAGCATAACTGAGGGTGCAGGAAACTTCTCTTCGGTCCTGGACTGCCCCCAGGGGGGACTTGGTATTGGCAGTTGCACTCTCCAGCCCCTTTTTATAATGGCTTGCTACCAGATGTGGGTGGAATTTGGGACGGAGCTGGACCCGCTCAGATCAGCTCCTGTCCAAGTCGTGCCTTTTGACTGGGGTGAGTCGATCCACTCTGACTTCTCATAATCCTGCATTTCGACCCCTGGGCTTGTTTGACACTTTTTATTGACAGTTTTGTTGAGTCCCATGAAAGTGCAGCATGACAGTATCGTTTCTCGTATACTTAATAGCTTTGCGTCACGTATTTTGAAATATCCACCATCAACATTTGAACCTTTTGCCCTTAATTTCTTAGTGTATCACAGTTTTTTGTCATTGATTCTCACAGTAAGCTTTTATATTATATAACATATATAATATATCATTATAGCAACTGTAGCGTTATTAAGCGACTTGAATTGCAACCTCTGATGACAGAATGTAGTGGAAGTTAGTGTCCTGTACCTTCTCCCTTTCTGCAGTTAAGCCAAATCCTCCATACGACCTGGTGGCCATCACTGATCCAGAGGGCTATCTGAATATTGAATGGAAAAAGCATGAATTGCTTCCGTTCAAACTCAAGTACGAGATGCGTTACAGAATGGACTCCCCTGATGCCGACTGGGAGGTGTGTTAAAGTGTCTTGCAAGCTGTGTTTCCGTAGTTGCCCTTCATGCACACGTAGCATATTTTAGTATTTTTAGTTATTGCTCAGTGACGGTAGCTGAAGGTACCACCAAACTCGGAATCGGAGATGGCATGTGGCTCTGGAGGTTAAACTATAATCAGAAGGTCACCAGTTCAACTCCTGCTGTTGGTAGAGTAGTTTTACCAGCCCTTTACCTCTTGATCGTTCCAGCGATTGTCTGACCTTGCTTTCTCTCAAAAATATATGCCATTTTGGATAATCATGTCAGTTAAATAAATTTTAGAAATGTAAATGTAATACCTTTAATTTGTATGGCACTATCCAGGAACCCAAAGATGCTTTGTTGGGGAAAGACCTAGAACACAGATCACAGCTAGGCAGTAATTAACGTCAGAATATACACCGATAATAAACACCGTGTGTAAGTTGAGAGTAGTGGGAAGGAACCTGCCGTTAGTCGCAGCAGCAAGGTCTGATTATCTGAAAGGTTTTTCTTTACATTGCAGGTAAAATAAGTGTACAAGTAATCAATTACTGCGATTGTTTGACTGAATATGAATGAATGTCTCTTTTTCACAGTTTCTTACCTCTTACAATCAGTCAGTTGTGGTTCCAGTGTGGGACCCATGTCAGATTCACATCGTCCAAGTGCGCTGCAGTCGTCACGATCAGGATGATCTCTGGAGTGACTGGAGTCATCAGTGCTACAGCCACGTCCGTAATTCTAGAGGTGCAACACCGACTATGTGATTTCATTTACCCTCTGTTTTTTGCTTGTGTACCATGCCTTCTAGCAAAATGTTGTGGATATCCCAAACCTGACAAGTGAAAATGTTAAAGGTAAATGCTTAGATGGTTGATCCAAAGTGAAAGTCATTCCAGAAGAGACCATCAGGAAAGTAAGTTATGGAAAAGAATATGCAGTGAACTGGGGTTCACTGGGGTTCACTGTAATGGAGTTCTGAATGACCATGTCATTTTTGTCTGTATTTTTAGCTCCAAGCAAGGGACCTGATTTTTGGAGGCTGCTTCAAGAAGATCCGGGGAAGAAGCAGTTGAACGTCACTCTTCATTTCATGGTAAGGTGATGGAAAGGTGTCTTCAGGAAATACGCTGTGGCCTCATTGTGCATAGACGACAGTGTCATTTTCTGTGTTAGAGCTGCTTTTTTTCTGTCCCTCAGCCTCTGGAGAAAGAGAAGCCTTTGTGCTGTGTTGAGGGCTTCCTGGTGGAGTTCCACAACCTCTCTGGCCAGGTGTGGTCTAACAGGCTGGGACTGGTTGTGTTTTACTCATTTCCGTGGAACGAGACCATCCACACTGTCACCGTCATGGCCAGGAATGATGTGGGGTTGTCCCTCAGGAACACGAGAATGACTCTAGCACCACCCACTAAAAAATGTAAGCAAGCTATCACCACATGTAAGATCTGAGGAACATGAAAGGATTTAAACCCTTTCGCTCAGTTTGTCACAACTATGGAGTGTTGCAAATATCCTCCTGTAAAACCAGAACCACCAGTTCATTGGTGCAGCAGTCAATGCACAGTATGATTTGAAGTGACTCTTATAGCAAAGACATATTTCCGACATTATGAAAATACTGCACAAACCATTTAGTGCTGGGTGTGCTTGAAGCTTGACTTTGACTTGGTTACTACGCTGCAACGTTCTGTCAGAGCAGAGTGTCGAAAATTGTCTCACACCCTGATAGAAAGTTGCAGTTCAGAGAATGTCAGAACCTTTGCTGTACTGGATTCTAAAATGCCGGCTGAAGAAAAAGACTTACTGAATAATAAACTTAAAAACATAAAATTGTGAATTTTTTTATTAGGGGGACTATAGCTGACATCATTCCAAATGTCTATAATGGGGCATTTTGGAACGTGCTCAGTTAATTTCTCAATGCATTCAGGAGCGTGTAATATGGAAACAGTATGGAACAGTATTATTAGTTGAAAGTGCAGGTATTCACACAGTATTATCCTTACATGTGGATAAACGCAGTGTTGGTTGTTATCCTCTTAGCTTTCTAATAATCAGAGTCGTTACGTACTAATAGACTGGATGAATGTTACTTTTAATCCATTAATATACGAGGTACACCTTCTTGCAAAGTGATCGCTAGTTGACATGCGTCTCCATTTCCCCCATCCTCAGCGAAATCACTGTCTCAGTTCAGCGTAATGAGGATAAACAGCAGTTGTGTCACCCTGGCCTGGACCCTGCTCCCAGTCCCCTCGAATCCACTGTCATTTGTCATTGAATGGAGGTCCCAGAGCACTGTGGGTGGGGTGAAGTGGGTTCGAGTCCCCGCCCACATCCGCACCTTCATCCTACGAGGTAGGAAGGGCAACTACAGGCAACCGCACGATGCTCAATACCACATTTAATTGTGTCCGTCATGAATAGTGTCACTAAAACATGCTGTGTGAAATATGCTTATTCCAGTTTATGTATATGACAAGCCCAAGGCAGTGAATTAGATTTTTTCCTTGGTACCAAATTAACTTCATAGTTAGTACTTGTAGCCTATGTAATTTTGTCATTGCTTTTTTGGTACCGCATTACACTAACTGCACCTTCATAATGCCTTCATAACCCTTCATAATGCATTCATAGAACATTCATATGCAGCATGTAAGTATACCATAATATCCTGTCACACCTTAAGAGCTTAAATTGAATTGATAACAAACATGATATGATATGATTATATAATCTAATATCATATAATCTTGTAAGGTTTGTTATTAATGTATAATAAAGCTGTCAAGGTATGTTGATTTAAGTATGTGTGTGTGTGTTTTTTTTTCCAGATCATTTTTTAAGTTCTAAGGGCTATGGTTTTACTTTGTATCCAATATTTCCTGACGGTGAAGGGGAGCCAATTTTTGTTGAAGGTAAGTCTTATTTTCCTGGGTATTTCTTTACCAGTTTGAGTGAAGAGATGTCGACTTACTGTTTTATTTTGTTTGTTTTCCTCCAGAAGACAGGGGGCGCTCCACAGGACAGCACTCTCCTTATATGCTTCTGCTAGTTATTGCCTTCCTGTTGGTCCTGGCTCTGGCAATTTCCCAGCACCAGTATGAAATCCTTTCTCTTTAATTTTATGGTGAATTTGTTATATGAAGTGACTAGTAAATTGTTTTCTAGAAAAAAACTATAATGGGCAGCATGATGTCACACTGTAACTCACATCTCCATGATTTGAGTCCTTCTACCACTCTGATGTGAAGTTTCTATGATGTACAATATATTGACAAAAGTACTGGGACAACTGTCTGAATAGCATCTCTCTGAATCAATGGGTATTAATATTAAGTTCTGGGCATTGTATTAACTGTGTCTTAATGCCATTAAGAAATGCAGAGGAGCCATGATTTTAATGCCAATCATGATTTTTTTTAATATTATGAAGGCTGGTTTTCTTAAAGCCTGCACTTGCATGGCATTTGTATTTGATCCATATTACGGACAGCGTGATATCTACCAAAAATGAAATTCGATGCCCCCATATACCGAACAGTCACACAGATACTGCCCCAGATTCAGAATTCACAGTGGGGTGGTGTTCATCACGTCACTCGGGAAGGACGGTGTTGTCTGAGTGTGTGATCATGTTTGTCACATCTGGCACAGGAAGATGAAGCTGGTTTGGCGAGATGTCCCAGATCCCAACAACTGCTCTTGGGCCAAGGGTGTGGATTTTACCAAGGTGAGTGTATTTTTGAATTTCAGAATTCTATCATCAGAGACCGAATGATCTCTGGACTTTGTGATTTGTAATGCGATACCTAAAGCAAGCCTTTTGTGTTTTCAGGCCAAGACTGTGGAGAATCTCTTTAAGCAGCACGAGATGCCCATGTCTTGCCCCCTTCTCTTGGAACGGGAGACCATCTCAGAGGCTCTGATTGTGGATAAGACAAAGCTACCAATGGAGGTCAAAGAGATGGAGTGGACCTTTGACAACACTGAGGAAAGGGAGGCCTGTGTTTCTCCTGCTATGGAGGGCTACCAAGAGCTACCGGCTCCAAAAATGTCCATAACGTCTACTTCTGCCATGAGTCTGACCCCATCGACAACCGTCTACTCCTCAGTACTGTTCCAGGACAAGGCTGGTCTCTGCTGTAGACTTCCCAAGAGCTTCAGTAGTTCCTCAGATGAGGACAAGTCTTCAGGCAGCTCCAGTATCCCCGAGTCCTCCTTCTGGGGTCTTTGGGACGGGCGCCTCCCCCGTTTTTTGAAAGCGGCCCGCTTCCGCTCTTGTTCTTTCAACTCACAGGATGAGTTTTCAGACACCCTGGACTGTGACGATGAGGTTGTCAGGGACCTGGCTGTGGGCGGGGAGTGTTTTATCATGGGCATGAGTTCTGGTGACCGAGAACAAGGGGAGAATTTGCAGAGGCAAGCTGCCCATGTGTGTGCCAAGGAGAGGCCTGACCTGAATCCCCTGCTATCTGTCCCCCTACTGTGTCATCAGGAGTCCACATGCAATTTGGCCGACACACCAGCTCACATCATCCCTCTGTATGTGCCACAAATCCAGACTGTATCCTTTTGGAGTCCCAGAGGGAAAACACCAGATTGGGTTTCTGAAGTTTGAGAGGGAAAACACAGAGGCAGAACTGAACACTCCGTATGTTCACCCTTTGTGTGCGCGGTGTGACCCTTACGGCTGCAATGCAAAGTCAAAATATGACTGATATTGTTAACCGACTGCTGTACTATTCTGTGACTCATGAAGTGTGGCTTTAGTGTTATATATTAATTTTTATATGAAATTGGTTATAATTGTTATAATTCTGCAATGTGCCGCAAATTGACTTCTCAATTTCCAGTATGTTTCGAGAACTATCTTTGCCTTCTCCGAAAAGAAGTGTGCTTTCCTGTCGTTCTATCCTGTCTACGGCTGACAGAAAAAATGCATGCTGTAAATCGACTTAAAGATTTGTGACAGAGTTTTTTGGAACATCGAGAGATGTTTTCTGTGTTAAAAAAAAAGCCAAATTCACCCAAAAACTTCTTGGGAGTCAAAAGACGACTCAATTTCTTGAAGTGAGGTTCTCACTTCACCTGACAGTGTGGGGCCTTCTTTGTGTAGAAAATGTGACGTGTGACCATGCAAAAATCTTCATTCCAAACAAACAAAAGGCTGAACACACTACTGCTAATAGACAGGCAAGACAATACAATGACATGTTCTGGTTCAGGTAAAGCAAAATGCATTCATGTCAAACAAGTCACACAAAGACAATGGTAAATCTTTGATTAAACTTGGTAAATGCCAAACAACTCATTTTTTTTTTTTTGCTAAGATACGGTACAGAATTAACAAACAATGAACCCTCAATCACCTACTTCATTAAGTTTCATTCATGAACTAATTACTATAGCATACAGAAAAGTCTAATTACTAAGAAAATTAATATACATACAATTTAGATTGGCGTTATCTGTTTGTTAACCTTTCATGTCTCGGACAGCTCAAGGACACATCTGACATGTTGTTTCAAAACATCATAAACGACTTGCCACATAACTTATGAATAGTCCGAATCGCTCGTCTAGTTTGACCGTTCTTGTTGCGAAATGTGTTTTCCACGTTCGCCGTTCGGAAGTGAAACTTTGGTGTGAAACCTCTTTGGAAAGGAGAAAAAAAATGCAAGTTTGACTCATGCAAGGTATGCATTTCCGTTCCAGAAACTGCTGCTTCATTCACAGTCATGCTCACACATATCACTAAACGTTGATACCAAAAAGTTTGTTTTTTGTATAAAATGGTATTGATTATTCATATTTGTAGAGGGCCAAGACGTTGAATAAGAGAACAGACTGGAGAAGCTATTTAAGAGGTCAATCAATTAAGCGTTCAGATGGATTATTTCACATTTGTAACATCAACTCACTACTTAAGTTTTTCTGATGTTAAAATTAATTATAAGCCTATCTTGCGTTTTCTAAATGCAAAATGTAATCATTTTTAAAAACATTCCTAATTAAATGTTGGTTTTAGGCTGGTGTATATAATTGCTTCATCATCCCACTCTCCTCATCTTGTGGACAACGAGAACTTAATTTTACAAATGATTATGATTTTATTTGTGAAAGGAATTGCCTGAATACTTTGTCATGCCATAGTTTCCCTGCTTATATACTTAAAACTGAAAATCCAGGTTAACTGAAACATTAAGGCATACCTGCTTGCTCCCCAATGTGGCTGTACCTCAGGAATGGGCTCATTAAATTCAAGTGTGGCCAATTAAAGAGTGCTAATTAAAGACATTGAAGCTTTCTGTCTTTTTTTATCAAGTAAGGGGCAGGGTGTGGTTAGAACAGTGTATTCCCACGGCAAGCCAACTTATTCGGATGTTTGCTAAAAAAGTCTCCACAAATATTGCTGTTTTAAATTAGCTCCAATACTGAGTAATAATTACTGTGGTATGTATTTAATATACCACGGTTGAAACTTATTAAATTCCTGTTAGAATAATATTGTCAAATTCCTGTTGGAAAGTCTCCCAAAATGGTGCAAGAGCTACCCCTAATGGATCAGACCGCGCAGTACCCTTAATGCGTGGCATGTGCCTTTAAGGCTTACAGCAATGCGTGGGAACCATGAACTGGAGAAGCTGCATTTTTCACTGTTGGCTTGATGCCAGCACATCTCAGAAATGTATGACTTTGTGGCTCAGATGCAGTGTTTGATAACCTGAATTCAGAATGACTGGTGACGCTTTCCTGATGCCTATACTTGTCACAATTCTTACTGGGTGCAGAGTTTAATCCCTTTTCCCAGATTCTATAACTGCCATTCAATAGGGACAAAGATTGTTTTGCTTGGCCAAAATCTCTCAGATAATCAGTTAAAATGGAGATTTTTTTAAAAAATCCTCGTTTAGACCAAAAAGGGACAAAGATATGCACAAACAAGCCTTTCTTTTGAGGTTTTGAACATGCTTGATTTATTAAATTTTTATTGCAGACAGGTGCGGTGACCAGTCTCTCCTACCTAAAACAATTATCTGAGAAATGTAATAAGCAGTTGCTGTTGCTAAAAGCTAAATGTGCTGATGGCCTTTTACACAGCTGTTAATGATGTAGCGTATGGCAACATGTAGAAGGCTTAACTCGAAGCTCTTTGAAGGCTTTGCTATAATCTACTACTGAGTCACAGATGCTGAGCCTCATTCACTCTAGGTGAGTACAGTCTTCATAGAATCGATGGGAAATGACCAATAGTGCACGTCTATCCCGTCATCTAGAATTATATGAATTATAGTTGGCTAGATTTTGAATAGGGGAGTGATGCAGGTTTGTTCTTCAAAATCATATTATATATGACTACTATTGATCTCAAGGTACTTGCCACCTTCACTTTCCCATCATTAGAGCTACAGTAACCTATTGATTACTGATGGCAATGGAACATTATAATCTTTTATCAAAAATGGCAAGATGGCGATATGCATGAATAAGATGCATGAGACCTGGTTGTAGATTAAGCAGAAGCTGTAGACCATGGGCTGTATGTTGAGAGCAGAAGATGCTGACGGCAGGAGCTGAAGTCCTCGCCGGTCACTGTGTGTCTGTGTGGCCTGGTGAGCAGGTAGTTTTCTCAGCATGGTTCCAGCTCTTGTAAAAGCAATAAGTCACATGGCTTTTGAGGAGGACTTCCCAGGTGGCCCTGAATGAAGCTCCTAGCTTCAGGCCTGATGTGTAGAGCCATGAATTAACCGCTATTAGCTCCTTGCTGGTTTGATTCGGCTTTTCGATACAGTTCCCATGGCAAAAGCATAAAGCCGCAGCTCAAGAATCCCCAAGTGGCATGAATCGTGGCTGTCGATTATATGGTGTATATTGATTATGCAGTAATGCATGATGACGTTTAAAACTCAGGCGTGGGATTGTTTGGGGTTGCCTTCCTCGACATTGATCTCACAGTCCTTCTATTTCCCCCTCAAGATTTAATAGACCTACATGCAAATCTGAGGAGATCTAAAGCTTTTCGCTTGCCTTTTTATGGGGTCATTTAAGACCAGGAATCACTGCCGTTATCATTTTTCTGAGCTGCGATTTCTGAAAATATAATGTAACACAGTATATTATAGGTAAAGTCTTACTGCTGTATGAAGTGTTATATTTATAGAAATACAATGACTTTCTTCCACAATATCACACCATATAGAGGAATAGTCACACTGACAAAATACAACATTACATTTTTTTTAGCATTTCTCATAATTTATCAGCACTTTTTAATATAAGCTGCATGTTATTCATTATTTATCTTCTGTTGAAAAGCCTTGATATTCTGGAATGCAGAAATGATGCACCAGACACAGGGATTGGAAGATGGAATGGGGGTGTTTTATTGGAACTGTCAGAAGGCTGGGAGGCAGGACAAGCAGCATACAAACCAACCGTTTGCTAGGGAGCAAAATGTCTGACCTTAAACCCACAAGGGCCAGACCATTGCTCCCCGGCCTTCCTTCTAACACACACCAAACTTGTTTTATTACTCTTCGGCAAATAGTTACAGGTGAGCAGAAGGGCCTGACCTGACCTCTCCCCATGTAACACTTACTGGGAACTGGGAGGGAGTGAAAACATGGACCAACTGCCAGTGGCCGAGGACTGGATTGGGGAAACGCTGCTGTAACATGGAAAGGTATGTAAAGGGATACTTGTATGTCCTGAGCTGGATCAAAAATCCAAAGACACAGTGGTCCCCATAGCCTCGAGCTGAATAAGTGTATGCTGACAACCATAAGACAAATATTGCTGGTTTGCTGTACATTGTCATTACATTATTGGAGAATGTTTCAATCAAGAAGGATTGGGCTGCGAAATTGCGCATGCCTATACTTTAGGGGATAATGTACACTTCTCTACAGACATTCATTTTTCATTCATTTAAGCTTAGAAATATTTGTCTTTTACACAGCTAATGATTCAGGTTTTTACATATAACACGGTTCGTTAAATATATTTCTAATATATTAATATCATATCATTCTTTATGTTCTCTTACATTTTAGTTTCATTTCATCTTACAAATTTCGCTAATACTTTATTGTAATTATTTCCCCTTTTTCATTTTTGCTCAATTTTCACTTCCTTGAACTGCTCGGAAGGTCACTGCGCCTTAAGCTGACTCCTCACCAAAGTGACTCTCCTACACCTGTGAAATCCTGCCGCAAATGTAATTTCCTGTTAAATAAGGGAATATGAGGAGTTCAACCCACCTGTCTTCTCTTTGCAGGTAATACATTATGATTAGTACCCTGTCCAGTAGCATGTACACAAACCGACTAAGAGTTTATTCTACCATTCTGTGTCTGGACCTAAAAATCTTATGCATTTCACAACGTCTATGTGACCTTTGTGACTGATCTTCAGAATTCAGTAATCTTTGCCACCACTTAAGAATTAAACACAGCCTAATGACTTAGCATTAGGCTAATATGTTAGCTTCCATTAATCTTATAAGGTGGAAGCTTATAAAAGTCTTCAAAAGTTCACTTCAGTGTTGTGGTGTGAAACTTTATTAGATTAGGCATGTTTCCTCTGTCCAGAATGTTATGGGCTACATAACTGCATTCACTGCATGCTCTCTGAAAGCTGGGTAGATGTTTATAAAACCAAATCTATCCTTGACTACAAAGACCATTTCATACATATTGTAATGGACATGGGGGGGGGGGGGATGTGACAGTTTTAAACTTGAGAAGTTGGGCACTAACACCCCAAAACCGTAATGAGCTGAAGGTACAGTTGGGTTGACAGAGGGAGATCAAGAAATGCTGAAATATGCTTTGATGAATTTCAAAAAACATTCAGTCAGAGCAGGTACCTGAAAAGTAGCGCAGGTATTATGTAATCAGTGCTGGGTGAGAAAGATGGGAGGGGCATGTTTCCAGACTAAAGCAGACTATTGGTATTCCACCCTGCTGCCAACTAATGGGGAATGCTAGCTGTCTGCTCTAATGCTGTTAGTGCATCCTAATACAGTGTTCCTCAACCCAGTCCTTGGGGACTCCCAGACAGTCCACATTTTTGCTCCCTCCCAGCTCCCTGTCAGATAGTCCACATTTTTGCTCCTTCCCGTATTGACAATTCTTTTCAAACATCACTAGATAAGTATACTCCCCTGTATGTAGGGGAGGCCATCACATCTTACAATAATAAATTACCGTGTAACGTTATTTATCTAATTAAACAAAAATATAAGCAAAAACATGGACTGTCTGTGGGACCCGAGGACTGGGTTAGGAAACACTGCCCTCATCCACGCTAATTCTGCCTAGTGGTGTCAACTCAGGCTGTATTTTTGGTACGCAATCTAAAGATGAAGAGAGAGTCTTTGCCAGACAATTGTTGTATTGATTTTTTTTTCTTCTTTAAAGCCCTCCAAATGGAATGGAAAATGTCCTTGGGTTGTTTTAATTGATTGATAATGCTGTTGTAACTCTGCTGGCGGCAGGTACGGTCTCCCACACCGAAAGCAGAGAGCCAACTGCGTCATTGTATCGCATAAGCCCAGGCCTTTGTCACCCTGCTAAAATAACTACAGTATTTCTTATCATATAATTCTAAATTATATATGACTGTCTACCTTTACTTATTGCAAGGACACATTTGAAATATTGGCAGAACTAAATTGATTTAAACAAAAACTGAAGCAAAACGTTGGCTGTCTGGGTGTCCCATAGGACTGGGTTGGGAAACACTGGCTCATAGGAGATTTACTTGCAGGAAAATGTTCTGAGGGCAGAAGGAACAATGATTGGCCCAGAGAGATAACTGATCCGATTGTAGAGGAGGTGGGTTCAACCAATCAGATATCTAGGCCCTGCCTCCTCTAATTGCTTTGACCCACCTTCTCTACAAATTGATTGGTTATCACTCTGAACCAATCATTGTTCCTTCTGCCCTCAGAACATTTTCGTGTACATAAAACTTACATGAGCAAAACACTGATCTAAAGCGATTTGTATGGAAGGAGCTGAAAATGACCAAACTGTGATTATAGAGATAAGCCCCAAGCGTGTCACCTGCGCTGCCCGGAGAGTGAAAATAAGCTGGCAGCTGACAGCTCATGCATCAGAAGATGTGTCTGCTCATTATCCCTCCTGGGGTGTTGGGGACACAGTTCTTTGAGTCAGAGGCATGCAAAGAGTATACAAGGCCTAGTATCTCAGATTGGATTATGCTCAATTAATTAACCTGCCTTGCTTCTGAATTGCATTCTGATTTCTTTTTTTCATTTGTGCTTCCGCAGTCAGTTGAACAGAAGGGAAATTGTTTTGGAAAAAGCACACTTCCGAGCGTCTGTAAACATTGTTAATGATACACTTCCTGATGTCTCTCTTTTATAAGGGAATTAATTGGATGTACCTTCTTGTGGTGATCTGTCAATTAGCTGGAGCTGGTTGGCATTCAGGAAGCATGGGGGGCATGTAAATTAAAATGAGATTTAGGTTAGACAAATGAGGATGCTTACTAAGATCAGCAGGCCTAAAACCAGACATCACAACTCGAGCTGCTCTTGAAAGTAATTTTTATGATACTTGACAGGAAGTCTGAGAAACTTCTGTAGAAGATGGTACATCTCAGAATGACTGTTACCAGGCAACATCTCCGGGATCATTGCATTCTGACATTTTGGTTCTGGCGTTGGCAGAAATAACAGACGGCACTGGCCACACAAGCTCAACAGAGGTGTATACAGGTCGTCAACATGTGAAGGTCGTGCTTTTAAAACCGCGTGCAAATGCCTTAACTGCGAATACTCACCTTAGGCTACGGAATATAAGTGGCGTGAAGGTGAGGCAATGAAGGCCAGTGCTAATTCTAACGCTCTTAACATGCAAACGACGGGACCCAATCAATGAGATAGCTGGTGAATGAGAAAAGCCCAGGGGCCTGATTTAACCCGTGTGTGTTTATGAGAAGCAAGGATAGGCAAACGGTCCTTTTTGAAATCCGGCCTGCATTGTTTAGACAGCATTTTGATCACTAAGGGCCAAAGCCTTCTGCAAACATGATTACAGAAATAAGTAGGCAAAAGACATCAATGAAATATTCATGCATTATGTACCCGTTATTTATTAAAGAGAATTGTAAAGTAACTATACAGTATGTCGCCAACCAGTTGCCCCAGTTTTCTATTCACGTACAGGAGATGTTTTACACAGAGTAAAATTATAGGCCTACTTAAAGAAAATCATACCGTATAATAATCCTGCATAAGTCTTAATTTTCTTTGCGACTTTCATTATTTTTCTCACATGCACCGTCTTCCCTGGGCGGTAAATTTAATGTACAGAGTGTTCTTCATTATCATTGGGCAGGCATGGTTGCTCAGTGGGTAGGACTATGTCCGCTTCCAAAATGTTTCTAGAGTTTTCGTTCCCCCCACCTTTGCCTGGGTTTTCGGTGAATCAGCGTCTCTGAATTGCCCTTGGTGTGTGACTGTGTACCCCGTGATGCAACGGTGTCCTGCCCAGGGAGTCCCACGCTGTACCTGTAACCGTATTGGTTAAGTGGTTATGGAGAATCAATTGCTTAATCCATACCATATTCTTCGTGCGTGGAAAATTTTGCTAACGCATCTTAACGCTACCTTTGCTAAAGCACCCGCAGCATATCTGACTGCGTCTTCTAAGTTGTGTTAAAAGGGATGGTCAGATATCGCGTAAATTAAAGAATAACCAGTGCAAACAATCTGCAGAGTTGGAATTAAAATGCTTTTTTGTCGCAAAAAAAAAAAAATCGCCTGCTGTTAGACCCGCATTTTAGACTAATAACCTCTAGTAAGTACAGCATGACAAGCAAAATTTGACAAAATATAATGTGCACCAGCAAATAATCATACAGGAAGCAACCGAACAATAAGCAAATGCCCTCCGGTCTACACGAGTGCACTGCATGCAGTCTAATTGCAGATCAGTGTAAAATCCAAATGTAATTAGTCTGTAAACAAAGCAACACGAACCGCAGGCGCGGCAGATTGTTTAGCGTACTACTTGGGCTTAATATCCCGAACATATGTTTATTAAGCTGCTAACTGTTAACCGCAGGAGCGCCCATATCTTGTCGTGGTTAAGCGAGCAATAATATTAATTTATTAATTACACTTTATTAAGCAATAAAACATCATGAAGGTACCAGATTGTTCTCCGCGATGAATTCATCACTAGCGCTGAGATGACCGGGGCTGTTGCACAGAAGGATACGTGCATTTGCAACATTACGTCATGCCAGTCACTATTTATCTTAATATGAAAAAATAATTTGCCGATCTGCATCCAGCGCCACAATATTACAGGCTTTATACACTCCTAGGTTTACAATATACTGTAGCATATAGCATGAACCATGTTTTACCCGTGAATACAGATTAATTTTCTAATATGAACAACGTATTTAAACAATTAAATCTTAAATCCGGTGATGGCCATACATTTGGTCTGCGGTTAGCCTACATTTCTAGGGTGCAAATTAACACCCGTTATTTATTTAACTTTCGATTTATTTAATCGAATTGCAGTCCATTGCTACTTGCTGTCAGCTTATTTAGGTAACATGGGCTAACGATTAAAGGATTTTACCGAAAATGCCGGTTAATGTGTTGATTTTATCGAGTTTAGTTTAAACTGGTGTTTTCTAAACGTCTCCCTTTGTGAGCGTCCATCCAGTAGCTACTGTATATTAGATTTAATTTATAATTAAGTGCTTTTTTAACGCAATATTCATTTTATGTGACAAACTAATCAAAGCACTTACATCATTATGCAAAACCTATTGTACTAACATGCATTTCATAAAACATGTCTACTTTTATTTTATACAATGTATATACTATGTTGGTATTGCAATTAATATTGAAGGATAAGTCAATACGTGCTTTAGTCCCGCGAAACTGTATCATTTCAGAGCGACCATTACTTTTGTTTTGTATCACAAAATCTGTGGCGAAGGACCGAAAATAATTTACAGGATTTCCTCTTGAATTATTATGATAATCCTCCGTCCGCAGTGTTTCAAGGATGTTAACGTTGAGAACAATGCCGACATATTTATTGCTAGGTTAAGACGGGCTCAGATTAGGGAAAAAAAAACAGGCGAAGCGATCGCAAAGAGGAATTATCACCTAACTAAAAATGCCTGTATTTGGGGAGGTACAGCTCATCTGATGATGAGCTTTCCGTACAGCCAGAGCCCGCAGCGCATTAAGGACGCCCGCGATCCCCCTCCGGAGCGCCTGCCTTAGTGATTCGGGTGGCGGCGGCGGAAAGAAACGGGCTTCGATACAAACGCGCATTTATCGGGGGCAGAGGAGCGCAGCACAGCATCCGAAGGATTGATCTGCTTCAGTATCAGCCTAGGAAGGCAGAAGTGACACAACTAGATATTGTGGAAGGCAGAGCGCGGTGTCTTTGCGCAGGATCGCGCTATAGGCATTTACTGCTATCCCTCTATTTCCTTTCCAACACAATGCCGAGGCTTCCGTGCGTGAGTGTCTGGTGTCCCACCTAAGAGTGGAAAGTGGAGACATATATGAGGTAAGAGTAGGATTCGGTCATTTACCATAGTGAATGCTGGTTTTTATGCGATGCCTGGTCTTCGTGACCGGGTCGTTGGGTGTCTAGCAGTAATTCAGCGCTCAGATTTCACGCCGCCGCATTTGATTAAAGCGAGTCTGTAGACTTTACACTAAAGTGCACGGGGTTGATCGGTGAAAACGAGGCATAAATAAGTCAAAATGTACCAACTTCACGATCGATTGTTGTTCGTGCGTTTGGGAAAGTAACTTGAATTGGGTATTTGTAAACCGTAAGCTCAAAAAATACAATAAATCTGGTTACAATGAATCAAGCAGGATACGTCGAATAAATATGGAAGTTCGCATTAAGTAAAAAAAATATGGATAAAATTTAATTAAAGTGAAACCTAAAATATCATGGGGAACTTCTGGATAGGTCTAATGTATCTTACACGGTTCGGTGGACTTGGGTGTAAAAACTAGCGCTTTAGCGTCAGTAATTTTTCATCGGTTTTGAGTTGTTTGGATGTAACATTTGTTCCCTTTGGGCAGAGGAGAAGCAGGTGTGCTGGTGACTGGGGAAAACAGGTGTTGGGGGGATGGAGGTCGGTAAAGTAAGACCGGGGGTAAGCGAGTGAAACGCCCGATTCTGGATGCTGAATTATAAGTTGCAATGCAGTTGGACGCAAGCGTAATGTTGTGTCGAGTCTGTTAGACTTCGGATGAGCGCATGTTAGTTTGGGGGAAGATTATAGCTGAAATGAAGTAATCGGTGCATTTTACTGTATCTGGGAAGGATTGTCAGTGCTGTAATGTTCCCGGGGGGACACAGCGCTTCTCGCGTTTATGAAGCGGACGTGAGCCGCTCTGTTGGATAGAGATGTCTGTAAGGCACCTGGACGCGGATCGCAGAAGTGCTTCTCTTTGAGAAAAGGCCAGATGAGTGTGCAAGGTCGAGGTGTTTAGAAACAAAATGTCATGCTGTTTTTTCTTCTTGTTGTTTTTCGGCAAGAGTAAGAGCCATAGTAGACCATGGACAAGAATTTAATTAACCCTTAAGTAGCATGTTGGGTCAGTTGACCTTAGAAGATACACCTCCAGGGTAAATTTATATTAAAATTCTTCCTTAGGAGAAGGAAAGAACCATTAACGAGGTCACTGTCACTTACTATAACATGAGTAATTATACCCAGGGGCAGCTATTAGCATATTATAGAAGTTCTTTCAAATTCTATGAGTGATCTTTTATGGAGACCTAGTCAATTACAGAAGTAAGTTTGAGCTGGAAAAGGTAAAAGAATAAGAGACCGGGTTTGTGTCCGAGGTATATCTACACAGGTAACGTTCTCGTGTGAATTCTGGGTTAGTTTCAGGCTGGATGGTCTCCAGCTATCCATTTTATGGTCTCAAAATGAGAACGCGCGTTTAATCTGGACAACGTCTGTGTCCGATTTGTGATGTCGTCCTTGGTACTGCTGCACTGGAAATGAGATGGGTGACCTGTAGTGATGTGGCTTGCAACTTTCCTTTGATTTGTGGGTAAGATTGTATCTGGGAACAATCTTTGGGCCTCCCAGTCCCCCCCAGTGTCTTCCTCTGCCGGCCTGCGGCTAGAAAAAAGATTTAACTGGGATTCTGACAACCTCATTGATGACAGGTTTGTCATTGGGGGGGGGGATCTCCCTTTGTACATTTTATTATTCATTATTTTACGACCTATGTTCCTGATCCATAACAAAAAAGCTTCTGGGAGTTGGGTCCAAATTCCTTGTTATACCACATGACTACATGCCTGTTCACCAGCTCGTTCGCTGTGATGTGTGCCTTTGTCATACATCAGTGGTAAGACGGGGCTCTCATACCGTGGCCTTGATCACATGACCTTGGCCAGACACGAAGACCAGGGCCCCCCTTCTCTCCTTGGTGCTCCTCCTTCAGCCCTGGTGATTTTATATGGCCTCTTGTATCCTCTGATTTATTGCGGACGTGGGCAAATGCTTAGTCATAACAGCGTATGCAATGCAGTATTGATTCTAAGAGCTGCTCTAGAGAGCATTAGCCACTGTGGAAAGACTGTTGACCTTTTTATGAAAACTTCTGGGTGAAGATCATGGTAATGCTATACGGTTCTACATAAGAGACCAGCCTGACCAGTTTGCTACCTTAAGGGGGAGATGAAGGGTAGGTTCCTCCCTGCGTGGCTCCTATTTTGCTGCTATTTCTCAAAGGTATATAGATAAAGTTGTTTTTAAGATCATTTTTAGCAACGATATCTAAGCTTTTGATCTAAGCTTTCGTAAGCAGGAGGTTTATTTGTAGAGGAAAAATGCCTCCTTTTGTATTATGCTGCCCAGGGGGCAGACTTTATAGTTCAGGTATTATAACGTGTTTTTGGAATGACCGTCACACGGATAGCTGGAGGTGATACAGGCTGTAGTAAGTTGTGTCTTGGCTGAAGAACAGTGTGAGGACAGCCCAGGGCTCGAGGCCGCACCAGGACACACTGAATACGAATGCTCTCTGCCATGTCTGCTTTCGGCTTTTGGAATTCAACTGTCAAGTGGTTTGCAAACGGGAGCCTCATCACTTAAATCTCTAGCGACTGTTACCTTCTAACTCTCTGAAAGTGTTTTGGCTGTGAAATATATCAGCCATAACATATTAAAGTCACTAACAGGTGAAGTGAATAACGTTGATTATCTTATTACAATGGCACTGGTCAAGGGGGCCATTCTGCATTAGGCCATGAACAGTTGGTTCTTGAAGTTGATGTTTTGGAAGCAAGCGTATGGATCTGGATGAATTAACAGATTGAGGAGAGCCAAATTGTGATTGCTAGACGACTGGGTCAGAGCGTCTCCTAAACAGCCGATCTTGTGGGGTGTTCCCAGTATGCAGTGGTCAGTTCCTACCATAACTGGTCCAAGGAAGGCCAACTGGTTAACCAGCGGGGGGGTCATGGGTGCCCGAGCAGGTGCTGGGGCGTGAAGGCTAAACAGTCTGGTGATCTACTGTAGCACAAACTGCTGGAAAAGTTAATACTGGCTATGATAGAAAAGTGTCAGAACACACTGCGCATTGCAGTCAGCTGCGCATGGGGCTGCACAGTCGCAGGGTAGCCAAAGTGCCCATGCTGACCCCTGTCCACCGCCGCAAGCTCCTGAGCATCAGACCTCGATCATGGAGAAATGGAAGAAGGTGGCTTGGTCTGATGAGTCACGTTTTCTGTTGCATCATGTGGATGGTACAAGAGATGGAACCAGGATGCACTATGGGGAAGCCGGCAGAGGCAGTGTGATGGTCTGGGCAATATGCTGCTGGGAAACCTGGCATTCATATGGATGCTACTTTGACACCTGTCACCTACCTAACATTGTTGCAGACCGAGTGCACCCTTCTTGGCAATGGCATTCCCCGATGGCAGTGGCCTCTTTGAGTATGATAATGCACCCTGCCACACTGCACAAATTGTTCAGGGATGGTTTGAGGAACATGAAAAAGAGTTCAAGGTGTTGACTTGGCCTCCCGATTCCCCAGATCTCAATCTGATCGAAGCATCTGTGGGATGTTCTGGACAAACACGTACGATGCATGGAGGGCCCACCAAGAAACGTTCAGGACTTAAAGGATCTGCTGCTAACGTCTTGGTGCCAGATTCCACCGGAGACCTTCAGAGGTCTTGTGGAGTCCATGTCCCGATGGTCCTTTGTTTTGTGTTTTGTACTGCGTGACCTGCATCTGTTTTGAAGTCTATGCTTAAAAATCTTATAATTTTGCTTCCCACATTGGTGAAGATTCTGGGATCTCTGCCATGGTTTTTCTTACTCCAAAAGACTGAAAGCATTGTCATATTTCATGTGCATATTGAAAATAATGTATCATACATGAAACGTGAGCCTCAGTCATGTTTGTGATACGTTTTTTTTTTTTTGGAGTTGCGTACTTGTCTCCCTGAAACTCATAATTACCCATTTTTGTATATATGGGTTTCATTTCTACAAGAAATGAGGTCTTATATTGTAGCTTTTAATCAACAATGGTCATGGGCTGAAATGTAAAATGTAGTGCTGAAACTTCGGCTTCAAAAGCAGTAGATAGATATTCTTGCATAATGAACATGCAGTCATGTGTCTCACATTAAGATGAAGGGGTGAGATTACTCTGGCTTCTGTGCTGAGGTGATGTTTATTTCAGAATTAAAACGTGTCTGTTGGAACGCTTACCCCAGTGTTTTTGATGTCGATTGTCTCTGTGTCGAGGGTTAAATTTCTTTAACAGCTGCTGTTGGTGATCCGACAGATGGCTTATTTTGAAAGGAAGGTGTGTGTGCGTATGTGTGTGTGTGTGTGTGTGTGTACTGCCTGTAGCAATAACCTGAGCCTGTGCTTGTGGTGTCACAGCGAATACGTTTTAACCGATGCTGGCAGTTCCACTTCAGTTTGCTGCGGTAGCCAGTATCCCTCACAGAAGCCGTTGTCCTCTCTCTCTCTCTCTCTCTCTCTTTTTTCACCCCCCTTCTCTCCTTACACTGCCTGGACTTCCTCCCAGCCCAGCTGTGCTCGTCACGATCTGCCACAAGGAGCGATTTAATGCAGCCCCCGGATAACAGCTCCTTGTTTGTGCGGGAGCGTGGGGCCGCGGTGTGTGGCACGGCCCGGGCCGCGCAGCCTGCCTGTCTGATTACCAACGGCATGGATTGTCTGCGAGGGCGGCAGGAGCGCGGAATCGGCAGCGGAGTTCGTCCACGCTCCTGAATCACAGCCGGCTTTTTTTACATGCCAAGGGGGACGTCTAATGTGTTACAAAACACTCTTGTGGGAGGGTGATTTTTTTTTTTTCCCTTTAACTCTTGATATTGAAATGTGACGATTTCTTTTTTAACGTATTGAAGTGTTATATGTTTTTGTTGTCTCTTGAACACAGAGCCCTAGATCTTTTTATGCTGAGCTTTTTATGCAGATTATTATAAAATAAGGTCTCTGTGTTCCTTCTTTTCTTGACTAGATTTACAGAAGGACGTTCACAGAAGCTACCTGGTCTTCAAGCCTAGCTCCTTAACCTCACCAGCTGGGTTGTCTCCAGATCGTTTTTTAATCATCCACTTTGCAATACACCTTCCTCCCCGTGCTGCATGCCCAGAGGTCTGTGCTTTTTCCAAGAGGTCAGCCATTTACTCTCCCGTTCCTGCCTTTGCACTGTTCGATCTGCACTTCCTGTAGCCATACTGGTGTCTGCTGATCCCACCGTGTGGGGGAACAGGAGGCCACGTCACGGCAAATTTGCCACGGCACCTGGCCCCTCGAGCGCATCCCCAGATAAAAACCGCAACGCGATGGTAGCAGTACAAACATCAGAGACACACTGTGGTTTAATGGATGTCTGTAGGTCGTATGAGGAACATGTCAAGTCAGCAAGAGTAGGGTTGTTGGGATCACGGGCATGTAATTCACAATAGCGTGGCAATTTTATGGTCTATGATCTTATTTTGTGTGTGTGAGAGAGAGAGAAAATGGAGAGCTAGTGCGTGGAATCTGTGATATTCTCTCTAAACTGAAACAGCGTTTATTTTCCTTCTTGCCCTTCGGTTTCGTAATCGGCTGCAGTCCCCTCCTGTGGTATGGTGATTAACGGGAGCTCCCCCGCGCCTCCCCCTCGACGACTCCTTCCCGCTCTCTGCTTTTTCACTCTGGAGCGCTAATGGTCGGCCGTCCCTGGTCTGTGGGAACCGGGTGCTGAAGGGCTGCTTGATGGCGAGGGAGCGTCTGCAAGCGCTAATGACGAATCTGTGAAAAGGGGACGGTCGTTGGCGTCGGTAACATAAAAATTAACGAAAAGCGATGGAATGGAACGATTTGCAAACTAATGAGGCAATGCTCTCATTAGGAGTGCTGTGGCATTTCCGGGAACGTCTGCTGTTCATTAGACGTCGGGATACGGCGTTTGCATGTCAATTTGAACAAATTGTTCAATAATCCTGTATTCATGACCATGTTCAAATTCAGTCGATTTCGCTAACAAGCCTGAAATCGGAAGTGAGTTTTGCAAAACATTCGATGGCCCCTGCAGCACAGTCTGCTCGGCCAGATTAGTACACGTTTAATTACTGGGACGGGAGAGTTTAATTCATATAGGTTTTGCAGAGGCAAATGTGGCTATTAGAGTTCAGAGTGGTGAGTGTTTATTTCTGCAAAGGGCAGCTTAGACAGGCTCCCTTCACACCAGGTAGAGCTGGGGGGGGGTTCCACAGCCGTCCTTTGCCTGACCAGGTCACCTTGCATCAGTGTTTTCCAACCCGGTCCTCAGGGACCCCCCAGACAGTCCATGTTTTTGCTCCCTGCCAGGTAGGACAATGTGCAGGTCCCTGAGGACCGGATTGGGAAACACTGCCTTACATCATCGTACCATGTTTGGCCTTAGATGCTTTTGGGCTATATTTGCCTACTTGGTTTGAGGCAAATAAAACACCTAAAAAACACTGCTGTAATGCTGATTGAGACGATGCATTGGTTGGCACTGTCGCCCCACACTGCTGGGGCCAGGGTTGAGTCTCCACCCGAAGCTCTGTGTGTGTGGATCTTCTCCCCATGTTGTTGTGGGGTTTCCTCCAGGTTCTTCAGCTTTCCCCCACAGTCCAATTAGATGCTGAGGTGAAATGGAATTGCCAAATTGTCTGCAGGTGTGAATGTGTGTGTGAATGGTGAGTGTGTGTGTTCCCTGTGATGGGTTGGCGCCCCATCCTGGGTTGTTCCCTGCCTTGTGCCCTGTGATGGGTTGGCGCCCCATCCTGGG
>JAOYFF010000045.1:8365684-8383459 GCA_025773925.1 Cryptomyrus ogoouensis | reverse complement strand
CTGTGATGGGTTGGCGCCCCATCCTGGGTTGTTCCCTGCCTTGTGCCCTGTGATGGGTTGGCACCCCATCCTGGGTTATTCCCTGCCTTGTGCCTGTAGCGTCCAGGATAGGCTCGGGACATGTTGGATCCTGCATATGTTCTCAAGTGCTAGTAGGTATAGGATGAATGGATGGATGCCAGAGAGTGAGTTTGATTAGCTGTAGTTCTGGGGATCTATTAAGCCCATATTTCGAAAGGAGCTTTACGCAGCAGCCAAAATCTTAGTCGATCTGCGTGCAGAGTAGCCTCTCGCAGTTTCAGTCCGGCAGCCTTGGAGAGTAGCGTTGTCATGCCCAAGGACGATAGCATGGTGACGGTGACACGGCAAAGGTTACTGCAGGCGAGGTGCTTCGACTGCTGATGAAGGCCTGCAGCTCCTGCTTTATCCCCATCACATTGACCCTCGTATCCTCTCTCTCCTTCCGTCACACCCCCCTGGAGACTTGCGGTCCCGTAGGCGGGAGTTCAATGCCATCGATCAGCCGGTCGTAGGCCCGGGCCCTGACCGTGACAGAATGCCGGCGGAAAATGTCATGTCTGGATTAGCTGCTGTGAAGCTACATTCTCCTACGGTGCTGATGGAATCTTCCTTTTACATGATTTTATTCAAGTTTAATAATCTCTAGCACCAAGCAGGCTTTCCAGCCCAGTGTTGACAGAACCCTGCTGCAGAGAAAGGCAGATGTGTCATTATTGATTGTACTGGACGTGCTATTATCTTTTTTCATGTTTTTCCCACTCTTAAACAGCATTTCTCCGCTCTCTTCTATTTTGCCGCAGATTTTCAGAATAATTACTTGGAATCTTCGATTTGAGTGAGAATAGCAAATGAAGTGTGGGAAAAGCGTTTTGGTCCTTTTCCTGTAGGTCCTGCAACAAGGTGATGTCCTGGTCTTTCTTTTTAATTAAACTGTTTATCATTAACCCAGACTACAGGTTCATTGATAGATGTCATTGTTGAAGGCATTGTTATTCTTCTGCTAAAATAACATACGAAATTGACGTGACCGTGATATATGCATATGTGTATATTTCAAAGTAGAAGAATAATTAAGTTTATTTTTAGTCGATCTTTACCTTTTTTAGGTTAAATTTGCACGTTTTCTTTTTTAACATTTTCAGTTAACATGTTCAGTTGTTCAGTCTCCCTCATTTCCTGTGAGCTTCTGATTACTTGTTAACTGTCAGAACTAACTAGGGTAGGGCGGTGATTAGAAACCGTCTCCTTAATAATGCCATCACTGACCAAAAGCATTAGCTGTGATAAGTCTTAAAATACCAGCAATGTGTGTAATTACCCAAAGGGTTTTTAATTGTATTTATGTCAGAAAGCTTTTAAGTTTGTGGAAAAGGGAGTTTTTTTTCCAGCAGTGTGTATTTGATAAAGGTTTTGTTCCAATGCTTTCCTTGTCATATAAAAGTCTGCATAACATCCGTTTTAGACTGGACTTGCATTGAAGTTCGTGAGTATCCTTAGAGACTTCACAAGCGACTCCTGAAACCCTGCATTTGCACAGATAATATGATCTTTGCTGTGGTCTTTTTTACAGGAAGGCATAATATTGCCCAGAAGAATTATTCCCAGCTTTGCGATTGTAAAATATAACCCCTGAATGAAACAGAGTAATGCATCGAAATGGCTTAAAACTGGAAGTAATATTCTTGTTTACTCATAATATCCTCGTGAAAATGCATTAAAATATAATTTTTTTTCCAGGGATTGCTTTTTACACACGCCTTACCCCAAGCAAAATTGAGATAGTAAATGAAGTGTTGACTGGCGTACAGGGAGCAAAATGCGTCAAGATGCAAAATCATGGGACAGATACCCAAGCATCGTGTAGAAATAGCTCATTCACTCCAGAAATGAATGTCTAGCTGGTGCTGCTAATGAAAGTTAACGTATACTTAAGGCTGATTGTGGAAATAATATTTTAGTGCGAAAGTAACGTTTTATTAATCAGTTCACTTTGAAAATCTTACTAAAAAAGTTGAAGGCGGAGCTCCGCCCCAGCAAGGTGTGATTCGGACATAAGGAGGCGCAGTTGGGCTCCGTCTGTGTTTAAACATGTTGTTTGAAACTCATTGTTTTAGGAAGTGATGATTATACATTAGGTGATATAAGGGTATTTTGTTGTACTTGTATTTTTTAAGTGTTTGTTTGCCCCATGAGTGTGCTGTCACTTTGCAAGGTCGACTTCAGCATCTTGAGTAGCTACACTTGTCACTAATTTAACACTGTGACCCTGTGCTGCAGGGGTGTCAGACTCCAGTCCTGGGGGGCCGGAGCCCTATGCATTTTTGGGTTCCCCCTCATTTAACACACCTGATTCACCTCCTTGTGCTAATTACCACACAGCTCTTGAGCTGAATCATTTGTGGTGGAACAGGGAAAGAATTAAGATACACAGGGCTCCGGCCCCCCAGGACTGGAGTTTGACACCTCTGCTGTACTGGATGGGTAGTGATGGATGAATGGATGGAGCCACTCTTGATATAACCCTGGCATTCATTTCCTTTCAGTCTGTTGCCTTCCAGAAGGGAACATGGCAGCACGGAGTCATTAAGAAAAATCATGTGGTGCTTTAGACCATATTAAATACAGAAGGTACTGAAAGATGAGACCGGGTGCAAGAACAGTCAGGATACTGGAGCCAGACAAATGGCTGCAATGTGGCGCTTCTTTGAGGCGTCAGGTGCCGGGAAGCGTGCCCCTCTGTGACTCGTGAGGTGTGGAGGTCTTTAATTATGTAAAGCCCCCCCCCTGATTTCTTTATGAAATCGGTTTCACCCTTGCCCACTGTACCAGCGTGAATAACGATGACTCGCGCAAAATTCAAGGCCGTCGTCCTTCATGGCTATGGCCGTCAGAGCCGCCCTCCGTATGCGCAGTCGCAGTTGCTCATGCTACTAATTGCTCCCCCCACACAGTGTCTGCAACCGCAGCCCTGATTGTGGAAATTTTAGTAGCAGCGTGCGGCCGCCTCAGCCTTAAACCAGATCGTCCGTTGAGGCAGCCATAAATATTTCACACAATCTGTGTTGTTAATAAGAAAATATACTGGGGCGTTCAGTGCCCCGAATGCCAGATGACGGCCCTCCACCAGCATGCAGGTTGCAAGCCGTTGTTTTTATTTAAGATGATTTATTTCTGTGTTCTGGATTCTGTGCTGAGCTTGCTGGAACACACACAGTCAGCCACCATATGTCTTACAGGTACAGATACATTCTTAACGTTCTTCATTAGATGTTTAACCCTAAAACGGCATACTGGCTCATTGGTGCAGTGAGTAGGACCTTTGCCTTGCACCCCCAGGGTTGTGGGTTCAGATCCTGCATTCGTTCCACGCGCGTGGAGATGGCGTGTTCTGAGTGCTCCAGTTTCTTTCCACAGCCCACAGATGTTCTGTTTGGCCAGGGCTCTTCAGATCTGGACCCCGATTCCAAATCCAGGCCTTGTTTTCAGTTCTTCCAGGTAGTTTAATAATGACTGATTCTGATTGGTCAGAGGCTTCACACCTGACTGACAGGTAAAGGAAGGCTGGAAAGTCAGCAGGGCTCGGACCTCGAGGACCGTGAGTTGAACAGTCCTGTGTTAGGCTAATTGGCTGCTTTTAAGTTTAGGGCTGCACAATGTCACATCTCCATATGTGAATATCGAGATGTGTATCCATGAATAACAGTGATATTTATAAAACAAAAAATGAGATGAAATTGTTTGAAATAAACTATAGCCAAACAGAACTTATCTACCAACAGAGTGTGTCAGATGAGTTAGTTGTGTTGCCATGCGTGATGTTAATAGTGAGAAACTGGTGCTGACAAATGCGATGCATTTATTGCGCATGCGCACGATATATTGCACAGCCCTGAAACGATATATCACACAGCCTTATTTAAGTCATCAGAGTAGTGTGTGTGTTTGCAGAGTGTGACTGGCCTGTGATGGGCTGGTGTTCCGTCCAGGCTGCCCCCAGCCTCGTGGCCTGTCCCGCCCGGGGTAGGCTCCGCCCCCCTCCGTGATGCTGCCCAGGATAAGTGGTCAGAAGATCGATTGGATAAATAACTCTTTGCAGCTGAGAATCACGTGACCATGAGTTGTACTGCAAAAAAAAATAAAACAAGTATGAGGCTTTTTGTATTCAGCAACAACGTGAGACGGTGCCACATGGATCCCCTCCCCCACTGTAAAACGCCCCTCTGAGAGATGAAAAGCATGACTTACAATGGCAGTGATTGTGTTCTAAGAGAATGAATGCCCTGTGGATGGGCGTGTCCTGCTGCTATGGTGACGAAACCCCGGAGAACAGGGACCAGGTGTCCATTTGTCCCTCGCTGATACTGACATCAGGGGTCAGCTGAGGTCACTGCCAGCCTTCTGATGGTGCTTGTTTGCCCGTCCTGTACCCTTGTCCTATTTGACCAGTGTAGCTACACTGTCGTAGCTGGTCACTGGGATCGTCGTGGGCGGGCCGGCGCGTAGCTCAGTGGGTTAGACCTCTGTGCTTGTGTTCAGAAGGTCACTGGTTCGAATTCCGTCCTTGGCAGAATAGTCGTATGTCAGTGGGGCCCTTGAGCAAGGCCCCCGAAGCCCCAAAATGGCCCAGGGGCCCCAGATAAATGCCGTGTATGTGTCTCAAAGGAGAGCATGATGGGATACGACCAAAGAAGCATTTCCAATGTAGCTGTACTTGTGCACACGGCAATTAAAGCATCCTTTCATCTGAAAAAAGACCCCGTCATCTCTGGGTGACGGATATTTGGCGTGACTGGCCGTATTCCCTGTGCTGAAGTAGAGGAGGTATGAGGTTATTAACTGCCAGGAGCCGCTCCGTTAAATTAGTCAGAGGGTCACCACAGCGACGTGTTTGCCGGCAGTGCCCCGCACTGCACTGTCACGCCGCTGTCACACAGCAGCGGGCGGCGACCGTGTCCTGGTTTCTCATTGCCCCCCCCCTGCGTCTTTTAGTATCAGGTGTCGCTCTTTTTGTCTGAAGACCGTAGGTGCTTATGGTCGGTGCCCGATCTGCTGGATTTTTCCCGTCAGTGAGTGGGATCCCTGGACCTGTTCCGACCGCGGACGAGCGTGTGTTGATTTTTAACCATGTTTTTTTCGCTTTCTGAAAAAGCTGGGATCTCCCTTGAGGATTTCCCGCAATTGATCCGTTTGCACTGCCAGAAATGTTTGTTTTCTTGACTAAACTCTATAGCTGGAAGCATCTCAATTTTAATACATTTTGTAAAATATTTGCTTTACAATGTGTACAAATTTTTTTTTTTTATCTATTTGGCCCATACTTTTTTAAATGCCATTCAATGACCTGAAATCCCAACCAGGGTGCTCTCTGCTGCCTGGCATAAGCCCCAGGCCCCCTCACTAGGCCCCCTCACAACCCTGTATGTGTACGTGGATAGAGATGGATGGTTGTTGGAAACAGTATGGTAGTGAAATGGGTAACTCCATGCGTTTAGGGGTCAGTTTCTGCCCCCCGGCTCTGTGTGTGGAATGTGTACTTTACCCTGATATCTGTGTGGTTCTCCTCCTGCAGGCCAAGTGAATGGTTGCTTGCAAATTACCCTTGCTGAGTGATATTGCCCTTGCTGAGTGATATTGCCCTTGCTGAGTGATATTACCCCCTCTCAAGACTCGGCGTGACCCTGTACAGTGTCACATGTACAGCGGTTATGCAAGATGGATGGATTTTTAAAAAAAAATATTGTAAAGTGTATTCCTCATCTGTTCTAATTTCCATTAACTGATTTCACAAAATGATAACCATATATGTAAATTTGTCGATTTAAATGCCCATTTAGTAATTATCTTTTGCATGGAGTTGTTTTTGAAAATCAGTTGGTGACCTGAATATGGTCACCCCTTACAAACACTTCACAGAGAATAAATATATTAACTCCTGTTCCGTGTTACCATAGTTATAAAAATTAATATTATACTGGGTTTGCTAAGTACTGTATTATAAAACCATAATAAGGAACATCCTCCACTACATTTTCTTGTTATTATGTAACTGTGATTAGATTGTTGAAGTTAAATAATATGAGTTAGTATGAAATATGGGGGTTTGAACTGTCAGGATCTAAAAGAGATGAAGCTTCGCTGAAAATGGAGTTTTAAGATCACGGTGTTCTGACGCAGCGGAGATGAAAACCGTGATTCCCTTTCATGAACTGATTGTTCCCTCAATTAGGAAATTCCTTCAGAATCGTGAATCGATTCCTTCACTACTGCCCTGTCCCCCATCAATTTGCTTTTCCGTTGTGGAAGATCGCTTTAATGTTTAATAAAATTATATTCAAGTCGTATTGCATTTATTTTAAATAAGGCTATTAATTTTTTTGATTAAACCTTTAAATGTATTCACTGTTAACAGGAACATTTTTTTTTGCCAGGAATTTGATGATATTGCTTTTAGTAGCACATCTCAAGGGCAGTATTACTGCAGAGTCACAGTAACAGTAATGATGCTTCGAGTCGCATGGTTATAATTAACTGTCGTCACTGGCTGGTCTGACCCACTACCCATTGGCTACTCTGTAGGTTCCCACTTGGTTAAATCAAAGAATATCTGACTGTACAGAGTAACCCTGACCACTCCCATTCTTCTGGAGCCTCTACTGTCATTTATCTGGGTCACAGTAGACGTCCTGCAGGATGATGTCTTTGGAGTTTGGATTTGTGTGGTTTAATTCATCCATGCTATTAAATTTGTATAATCCTAGCCTGTTATTCGCAGAGAAGATTTATACCAGAGGTCTAATATTCTTTTTGTCTGGAGGAAGGAAAAACAGGATGACCTTATGTTTATATGCAACAAATTTAGCACAACCCAGTTAAAACGGTCAAGCAAAATTGTTGATGGTGTTTACTCTTATTTTGACATTCGGAAACTGCACATATTGTTACGTTTACATGCTGCCTCTTAGGGTAAAAGTTTGATTTTCCTTATAAGGAAAATGAATCTCCAGATGAGAAGTTTGTGAGCCTTTGTGCCAGGAAGAGGCGATGTTTGGCTGCACTGGTCTCATTCTGAAGATTATTTTTACCCAGAGTTCCTTCCGGAGTTACATTCAGGATTGCGTGCACGCAGACAGTGATTAAGTGCCGCCAGGTTTTCTCACTGAGCAGGCCTTTGTAACTCATGTGCAGATACACAGCTGCTGCTGTTCAAATGGTGTGAACCCCAACTGTTAGCTACATGGCTTTGAGGTGTGCATGTAGGATCACCTGCCGCGGACAATGGGATGTCTGAGTAGGAAACGACACTCGAAGCATGCGCATGCTATACAGTGGCAGCCAATGGGAGACGGAGCAGTGGCTACAATCAGTTGCCGTGGTAATTAATGACCAGTCCTGTGCCAATCATAGAAGTTCAGCTGGCCCTAATCGCCCAATGAAGGATGAGTGGGGCTACCTGGTTAGTTTGTTTTTATATATATAAAATATAATCTTGTATGTTAATTTATAAGAACTGAATATTTGCATGCCCTTCTTAATTTTGGGCCACATTGAGCTTTGTGTATGGTATTTATTAAAATAATAAATGTATTATATGCTTTGTACCGTTTAATAGAGACTTGTATCCAATATAACATATTTAATGTCTGACATAAATCATACCGGGTATTTTGCTGAAGAAAGGTCTCTTGCCAGCTGTCTCCTGGGGTTGAAAATGGCACCATGCTGACCCTGTCTGTGATTGTTTAGCTCAGTGGCCCTCAACCCCCGGGCCGCGGACCGGTACCGGGCCGTGGGTCATGTGGTACCGGTCCGTGGGCTGCACAGAAAAAAAAAAAACTTCGGTCACGTGATAGTTACCACTAAAAATAGTCCCACAAGCTAGTAAGATGTTACCCGTGTTATGTTGTTGGCTCGATGTGATGAGGATGCTGTTAATAAAGCTGCGAATACACATTGGATTTACGTTTATTATATTTTAAAGATTCCCCATTATTATATTTTTAAAATATCCCCATTTTTATACGTATCATTTATTCGTATAAATACGTATACGTATATTTATCTGCCACTCCTTAAAGGCCGGGCCGTGAAAATAGTTTCTGATATTAAACCGGTCCGTGACGAAATAAAGGTTGGGGACTACTGCTTTAGCATTTTCCTGTTTTTCTTCCTGAATTTTGTACTTTTTTTTTTTTTTAAATGATCCACTTTTCCGGATATTTGGGCAGTGCCGGGCGCTCTGGTGATCTATCTTCTGGATGCAGCTTTTTAAAAATGCGATGTTGTTCCAGGCAGGACTGAATTTATCTTCAGCCATTTGATGTTAACACTGGATTCTGTGGGTTCGTTGTTTTGCAGCCAGTTCCACTCCCTGCTGGCAGTTAGGTTGCCCCCCCCCCGCTTTTGGCCCTGGATCCATGGTTTTCCCAGCAATGCCAAGATCTATATCAAATTTTAAAGGAGAAGGGGGTCATCCTTCAACTCCAGTGCACACTGCCCACTTGCATTAAGGACTTAAGAACAGATGCAGTTCCTTCTCCCTGGATCAATAATTCAGGGCCCATGCATTGTTAAAGATGGACGAGTATGAATGCTGTCGGTTGTCTCTCCGTGCAGGAGTTGGTCTCCGGCTTTGACGGTGGGGTCGGTCGCTGCGGAAAGCCCAGAGGAAGAGCGTCTGCCCGACGGCGGGGATGAGGAAGAGCAGGAGCGTGCTGACTGTGTCGCCCGACGATGTGAGTAACCTGGGAACCATGGAGACTCTGAGTACCAGGCCCAGTCCCTGCTGTAGATAGCACACTGCGAGGTGTCCACTCTGAATCCAGCTGTGTGTGTTAAACCGAGGGCGTCGGAGAGTGTTTGATATTGGTGGGGGGACAAAACTTAATAATTTACTTATTGGGGGGGGGGGGTGCATGTCTCCCCCACCCTCTTGCTTCCTACGCCCCTATTTTAAACTAGACCAATGGATCTCAAACTATCCAACACTAGTGAAAGGAGTGGCCCTCTCTAGTGGTATTTGAAGGTATTTGTGTGTTTTAAGGATTGGCCGTAACACCCCCACAGTCGTCAACTTTTACCAAGCCCCCATCCCTAGTCGTCAACTTTGCCACTGGTAAATGGAGAGCCTAATATTTTCCAAGCTGGTATGCGATGTACTGTAAGAAATTTGGAAACCACTTAACTTAGATGTTCAAATCCTACAGCACAGTTTAAATAAGTTCACAGTCGCAATCATCAAAAAAATTGCTTTGTTTCCAAAATGATTCATCTTTTAACAGCGTTACGGAGTCTGTGAAGTAGCCGTTCCCTGTTGTGACCAATACCAAAGCGCTCTGTTGCCACAGATCCAGTACGTGTTTAGAAATAGCTGGAAGTAGCCTCATTAAATGCAGGGGTGTCCACAAAGCAAAATAAACATCTGAGAGAACCTGCCCGGACGATTGGCTGCTTCGACGCACTCGCTGCGTTGGCGGGGAGAGAAAATGAAGGCGCAAACCTAGAGATTCATCGCACGCTGCCGGCTTGAAATGACAGAGGTGGGGCCTGCCGGTGACTGGAGACAGGAGGCGTCCATCAACACGCCGCGGATGAAAAGGTGTCGGTGCCAAAGTGAGTCATGGGCATCTGATCAAGGTGAACCGGCTGGCTTCTGCCAGTGGGGAATGTGGAGGGAAAGGTCGGCCCATCTCTGTGTTCGCTCAGGGTTTGAGACTTCATTGTACATTATTCGAGGCCCCTTGATGATCTAGACTGCAGGAACTTTATGCTTTGTGGCTTCCTGATGTGTTCTGCCTTTTGCACCACTTCCTTCTCAAGAATGCTTTCCAAAACCCTGCATTCCTCACCACTTCCTGCTCACTCCTCACTTCCAAAGCCCTGCATTCCTCACCACTTCCTGCTCACTCCTCACTTCCAAAGCCCTGCATTTCTCACCATTTTTTACTCACAATCCTCTTCCAACACTTCTTACTGCTTCCCAAGTACCACAAGTACTTACCAAGTACCACAAGTACTTACCACCCCAGCTTCTAAAACTCTGCATTTCTCACCACTTCCCACTCAATTCCTGCCTTTGATGGTCAACCATGCCAAAGCAGATCATTTTTTTAAAATAAAAATGCTCACAGCAATAATGGGAGACCTGCAGAGGTGGTCCATAGCGGAATGAAATTTTAAGTTGTTTTTTTCTACATCATAAATGCTGTACATGTGGTCCTTTCGACGTTTCACACCAGCGACCCCCAAATAAATATAGACCAGAGATCAAGACCCCCTGTCACTAATGTGCGATCACATTAACAACCGAGAACCATGTGTCGCATCTCTGCAATCCCCCTATGCTGGGTGTATGGACCCCTAGGGCACATGTACCTCAGTCTGAAACCCCCATGCTGTAAAGCTTCTCAGTGAGTTTTAGCCCCTAGAGAATGCGACAGCATAAACCATAAAAAGCGGGAAGTTTAAAGGGGGAAAAACTCACACATCAGCAGCCATTTCAGTAACAATAATATAAAATTAGTTTTTTCTCTTTATTGATTATCAGCGTTAAAACTGACCCGGCTGTTAACTATTAGATGTTTGATTCCAAAATAACAATTATGCTCATTTCCCCCTGTTAAGTCCTTTAATTGTGTTTTTTCCCCTTCCAATTTTAACTTTCACAATTTGAATATAAAACCTCCACACAGAGCTAAAGCCAATTTAATAACGTGTCCCTTCCCTCTGCCATCGTTGACCTTTTGAGCTACCTGAATCACTGGAGAAGTGAGAATCCCAGTGGTTCGGTTAATGATGGCCGACTTGGAGAATTTCCTCAGCTATGGATCGTCAGCGTAAAAATAGACCCCAGTGTACATTACCCCCCCCTCCCCCACTCAGGGAGGGTGTGGGCGTGGTTTTAAAACCCGGTGCTCAGCGGGTGGGATTGTCTCTTGTTCTACTGTGGCTCCATCCTTCAAGAAGATAGGATGCTAACAAAACTAGCGACGTATCATAATCCAGCATAAGCGATCCCCTCCTCATCTTCGGGGTACGCCGGGGACTGCAGGCCGAGTTCGGATATGTGGGGGTGCCTCACCTTGTTTGGCTCACGTCCGCCTGGCTGGGGGGGCGATGCCTCGGGTTGACGGGTTGCCTGACACGTGGCGGAGCCAGATTAAGTGAAATCCCGCCTCTCTGCGGGGGCCAATCGCACAACTCCGCTCTCAGCGTGTGTCCAAGGGACCCAAGCAAAGGTGTCAGAGCCAGAAGCCTCCCTTTAAATCCCAGGGAGTCTAAATATGGAATTCCACCCCATAAAATAGCCCTGTAAATCGCTGAGAAACGACAGCATTTGTTTTTTCAGCTTAACCATTTGGGCTGCTTGGCTCTTAAAATGCGCGGCCATGTGGCCTTGATGCGGTTGCCATGGCAATCTGTGCTCCTCATTCATTCATACCGTTGCGTGATAACTTTGCAGGAGAAGTACTCATCTGTACCCTGGTTTGTCTGTGTGTGTGTGTCTATTTCTTAGGGGGATGAATGAAGTCAAATTAAATATTGGGGGGTGCAGGTCCCCCCCAGTTCCTACCCCCCTTGGACCTTCTCACGTTTGAGGTTTCAGGCAGCAGAAGGTTCCAGATTCTTCAGGAATCCCCTCATTTCTGGTTTTCATAGCGTCAGCTGGGGAGACGTTACTTGTTGCCATCGAGGATGTGGCACGTGTGCTGGGGCGGGTTGGGGGTTAGGGGTTAGGGGGTTGCTTGTGTGCCCTCGTATTGGAACGTGACGGGGACTTTCTTAAAATGTGACTGCAGCTCGTACGGTAGCAGTGATGGATGTACTCGCGTTGACAGCCTGCTCTGCTCATTCTGCTGCTCAGGCCGGCAGATCAGACAGATCTCATTTTCCAAGAGAGCTTCACTGGATTGGCAGTGAGATACAGCGGAGCGGTTTCTTTATGGTACAGACGGCCGGCTGGTGGATGAGGCTGAGACTAGAACCCGTATCTCACAGTCAGGAAGTATGTGCTGCGGCAGACAACCACAATTTAGAGGAAGCATGTTTTGCACTTCCTGCTCCACAGTCTAATAACTGTGTCTGAAACCGAAAGTCCTAGGAGTGTTTTCCTGTTGTACCTTTAAGCTACTCAAGATAATTGTCATTCACTGACCTTTTTCCAGTGGTTTAAATAAAAACCAGTCAAACCGTAAAGTATATGTTGATATCAGTGTGATAACCGCTTCATTTATCGCATATTTTGCGCCCCCTCCAGGGCTGCGCTGGTACTGCAACGCATCGATAAGTGATGGGTGCAGCTCTGGATTCCCCGAGAGCCATATCACAGGGTTTTGGGCTGTTTGGAACCCGAATGGGTCATGCCAGTTCCAGGCAGTCGGCAGCATTCTCCAAGTGGTGTAAAAATGGCTAATCCGCCTCTTTGGTCCAGCCTCCCGCGGTGTGGCCGTATGGGGTCAGCAGGAGGCCAGCCGAGAGCTGCCCTTCCCGCCACCCCCCCCCCCCCCCCCGCCCTTCCTAACTCCTGTTCCTGGCTCTCTGTGGCAAGTTAAAGCTCCGTGTTCCAAAGCCATAACCAGGCCAGCCTCCTGCCCCACACCCCCCCAGGCTCTGCATGCTGGACCGTCAGTGTGATCTCGTTCTTGCTAAGCCCGGTGCATGCTGCCACGCCCTGGCGAGCATCCGCTGATGTCGCCTCTGCATGCAAGATCGTTTGATCTGTTGCAGTAAAAACTAAGCAACAATAACAAAAAAAAATTGGATAATCTGTCCAGAAGAATTATTTATTTTTTAAAATCTACCATGTCTGTTTCCATATGGAGTAGCGGGGAATTTCAGAGATGGAGATCTCACCGTTCCGCTGACGCTCGATTGATATCTCTGTCACTCCCGTGCTCTTCATGTCTCCTGTCGCATGCCGTGTCTTTCTTTCATGCATCCTGCTGCAACTTCTGAAATGAGGGAGCTCATTGGATGAAAGAGAGCCTGCACACTTTGCCAGAGGGTTCCTGTCCCCCCCCAGGGATGAGAGAGATTTGACAGTGCATATGGTTGCTAGTCCCGCGAGAGCTTTTGAAGGGAACTGTGTCCTAGGAATGACAACATGAACGTGAAACGTCTTTAGCTGTAACTGAATATACGTTGTCAGTCTACCTTACCTTAAACCCTGTGCTTTGGGTTGGGCTCCATGTTGATGTTACCCTAATAAGTGGCTGAGTCAGAATGACCCTTACATGTACCATCAGTGCTGGAGACCGGAAAGAAACCACTTTGATGCCGCCCAGGAAAAGTGGGCCTTGACTGTCCCTTGATGCTTTCATCTTTGTGATGTAATGAGTAAATCCAGCTTCCTGTTTTCCATTGGCTAGCGAAGCTCAGGTGGAGGGGAATGATAGCCAATGGGAGCTTCTCCCTTATGTATGACTTTTTTGTGGAAAGCAAAAGTGCACCAGGAAATAGGGATGATGTAATGAAGCATTGAATTTATTTCATTAGTTTGACCGTTTAGCTGGTTTACAGTCCGGTTTTGTCTCACTGGTTAACCCACTTTCCCTTGCTTAATTTCTGGGTTCCCTCAGGGATAAAGCCACTGGTGACCGACGGCTCGTGACGCTCCCACACACAATGCTGACATCTCGTCTTCCTCGTCACCAGCTAAAGATACCAGCTTATGAAGTTCTGCCACACACATTAAAAAATGATGTAAATCAGGTCAGATGAAAATCTTCTACATACAGCAGCAAGGGTCAAAAGGCACCAGACAAACATGCATTCAGTGCAAAACCGGCAAGTTGCGAAGACGTGCAAGCAAGTAAACAAGGTGCAAACAAATTAAAATAGAATCCTGAAGAACAATATTATAGAATATTAATGAAATAAATACTGAGGAAAAATGAATACATCAGCAGATGGTAATGTGCAATTAAAAATAAACACCAGACTCTTACCAGTGCTAGGGTGGGACTCTTTCTGACATAAATGACCTGGGGTGGGGGCTTTCTGTGCCAATCAAAATATTGAGGTAATGTGTCTAATAAAAGGAAACGCGGTGCAGTGAGGTGCAGTTTGCCACAGAAAGCACTGGAAAGGTGCCACCCTGTCTGTCTTCCAGGATGCAGGACAGGGTGCACAGAAAGTGGAATCAGTCAAGTGGACAGTGCAGTACACCGTGTCCTTAATAACTCCGTGTAGGACATATTAAATGAGTAATAGCATTTTAAGCTCCATGCTCTTAAGTAATAACACAGTGATGTTTCTTGGCTGTGGTTCATCTTATATTCTACAAAGGCAAAACATTACAATGGACTTTGTGAATCACAGTATGCTGTCAAATGGACTCAATGTGGAGCAGGTCCTACGTCATTAACCTTCCAGGCCACCGCAGTGGAGACGTCGTTTTCTTCTACAGCCCTTCGCACTCAACTGGGATTGTCGCAGTTCGGATTCGGGACTGTGTGCTCGGTTATGGTGCCATCTAGTGGATGTGAACTAACGGAACGTGTTCGTTGTCGCCGTGTATATTGCGCTGTTATTAAAATGAGTACACATTTAGTTTTGTTGTTTTTTTTATGAAGAGTGAAATGAAAATGTTGTTCACCTGTGTAATTTCTTCTTAATTTTTCCCATTTTAATATATTATTATACTGTTTCCAGGCTGGGGTTTGTAGCGCGCCTGTAACCCGTTATTTGTCTAAGTGCTTATGGGTGGGTAGTTGGGATTGCAACACACGACTGGTGTCTCTGTACATGCTTATTAGAACAAAAGCCTGAACGTGGATCACTGCTGATCTCCCTGCTGCTGTAACGTTTAATAGAGGTAGGGAGGGCTGACACTCGTATGATTAATTCTTTAAGTCTTCGGATATCGCGCTGCGTACGTGATCCTCTGTGATAAGCTGTTAAATCATTTCGGCGTTTATTAAGGCCATTTGAAATACAATGGGTCTGATGCCCCCCCCCTGTTTTATGTTATAGGACAGTAGGGAGGGTTGTGAGGTCACTGAGCCCTCCACTGCCTACACCCTGGGTGTCGACTTGCGTCGGGGACGCAGGCGTCACTCTGGCACCTTGCAGCTGCCCCCGTTGTCATGGAGACAGGCCGAGAGGTCGCGCACCCCGGATGATGACCTGATGTCCCGGCCCACCACCCTGCCCTTTGTAAACCCCCCCCGCATCGACATCACACCCGTCGACCCCGAAAGGTGAGTCTGCTATGCCCCACCCAACCCTAACCCCAACCCTAAGCCCAACCCTAACCATTTTACCATCCTCTTCTCACCCGCGTTTTCCTCTCAGAAGTACAATCGTTCTTCCGAAAACTTGTCCAACGCTTTTCGGGGCCCTAAGCAATATTTGATTAACCTTGTTGTCATTTGTCATAGTTTTTTTTCCCCACTCTGACGGGCTGATCAGATGGGAGCGCCCCCTGATGGCCACTGTGCTCTAAGCAGCCACTTAGTTCACTTGTGCTTTGGACCTGTCCTGAAAAAACTCACTAGCCTGAGAATTTGATACATTTTTGGTGGATATTACATACTATTTATACTTTATTGAGCTTGCATTGTCTCCTTTTGTAGCACAGGATGTCAGTGATAGACACTTGCATTTCCTAGATAGGCCCTTTTTCGATCAGTCTGAGATCAGTCTCTGTGTCGGTCAGACCCCTAAACAAGCTGCTGCAGTTTTTACTGACGTACCACCACTGTAAGGAAAGTGCCGGAAACACAACTCCGCGCTCGACACCAGCGCATCTCTGATGCAGCTGTACTGCCCCACACAGGCCAAACACAGCAGCTACACTTATACCCAAACTGTGAAAAAGGCCGTTTGTCTTGGTTATGCTGTCAATTTTGTAATTGCTGAAATTTTCACACACTTTTTTTTTTTCTTCTTCAAAACCAACCATAGTTGAACTAAGATATTTTGTCACACGATAAAAACTTATCCTAAGAGACCCTTTGCACAGCGAAAGAGTGTGTTACCAATGATGTCCAGTCATCAGCAATCAGGCTAACTGCCCAGGCTGCATTTCTCTGAGCCGTTAGAGAGAGACTGGGCTCAGTGTCAGTGTGCCCATATGTTACAGCTAATGAGATGATAATTGTGCTTATCAGAAGTAGAACGCAAAAGGACTTGGGGCTGTTTACCCATGAACCTTTTATGCAAAAACAAAACTATCCTAGCTGTGTGCCTCTTTAAATACCTTGAGGATGGATTTGGATTTTTTTTGTTAGCGTGCTTGCATAATTTAGGAGGTTTTCATAAGGCAATTTCTATTGTAGATATCAAATGGATGCACAGTCTATTACAGACGGTTTTCTGAAAATAATACAGTTTACACACTTCTTAACAGTGTGAGAAATATTTTGTAAGATGTATGATTTTTACAAATCTTATTCCCTACGTGTGACGAAAACCTCTGGAATTGTCTAAAAGGGAATTCTGAACATTATATATTTTTATGTCCAAATAATTAGCTAAGTCTTCGCCTTGCGCTAATTGCTTTAGTACGTGTGTTACAGCAGGACGTCTAGTGCATAGATATTGCAGCCATGCAGATGACGGTCTTGCTGTTTATGCAACTTAACAGAAGAGGGCGATCTTACTACAAAATGAGCCTGAGTACTTGTTTTTGATTTTCTTACTAGCAGGCCTATCTATTAAACAGTTACCCAAAGGTATTCACCATCAGCGGTATATGTCTTATTTAACATTTTGTTTAAAGTTCTTAATCCAAAAAATTAATGGCTGCAGTGCTAGGAAATGAATTACGTGGATGGATGGATATTATCTATATGCTTGTATATAGTAAAGGAGACTCGTGGTGTGCCTCTTTGGTCACACTCTACAGTTGTCGCAATCGGTTCTTGGCCTCGGTATTTATGTAAGTCTTCCCCACTGGCTCAGCCATCTCCGTGCAAAGTCTCCGCAGGGAAAAGCGGAGCAGCTGCGGCGTAATAAAATCCGGGAGATTAGAAGCGGTGCCGGGTCTCTGAGCGCCGCAGCTGCCGCGCGACGCGCGACTGGCCCATTAACCCGAACGCCCGCTAATCGCCTCTTAATTTGCAGACATCTGAGGAGCCTCTTCCTCCGTGTGCCGTTCCTGGGCGCTGCTTTCAGCCTTCTGGCGGTTAACGGCCCCAATTCGCTGTCTTGCCTGGGTTATAAATTATGATTAGTGACACTATGCAGATCCATGCCACACCTCCAGATTAAGTAACACTTAACAGTGTTAAGTTAACACTGACTCACTCTCTTCGTCTCCTCTCATGGGCTGATTATTGTTGTTACTGGATAGTTTCCTTTTTCATGGGAAAAATGTCCGGTTGTTTAACTGGCTGTAATATAACCTTTTCACCTTGTTAAAGTGACTTATGGCTTTATAATGGTCAGGGGTGTTTGTTTATTTTTTTCCCTGTTGTCTCCTTAGCCGAAGCCGTATCTCACGTCATCGTCATCGTCATCGTCATCGTCCGAATTCTGGTTTCCATGTAGTGAATTATGATGAATCTGGATCAGGGGCGGACTGGCAACAAAAAGCAGCCTGGGAATTTGGGGGGTCGATGATTAATATGATTGATGCATTATTTCATTGGTGGCAAAACAGACACGGCTGTTTATTTATATATAATTATATATATGTGTGTGTGTATGTGTGTGTGTGTGTGTGTGTGTGTGTGTGTGTGTGTGTGTGTATATATATATATATATATAAACACACACGCACATATATATATATACACACATATATATATATAC
>JAOYFF010000045.1:8341510-8365584 GCA_025773925.1 Cryptomyrus ogoouensis | reverse complement strand
ATATAATGTACAGACATTCACATACATAGTTACACATGTATACGTGTGTGTATAAAATATGTAAACAAACAGCTGTGGCTGTGCACCAATCATTAATCATCGACCTGGAGACACGGCGAGATCGACCCTTGGCTTGGGCATCGGGGAACAGTGAGCGGTCTGCCGGGAAAGTGGCCGTACATCCTGATGCCCAGCCTGAGCCTGGTCTGGAGTCAGTGAGCACTTTCCACCAGAGATTTGTGCTGGATTTGAACTGTGGGTTACTGCATTACGGCCTGTGCAGAATACAGCGTTCTTAAATGATGATTTAAAGCATGCAGTGATATTTTTTATGAACGGCATCCACAGTTTGGTTTCAGTATCGTTTGGTGGCATCATTCGAATTACAAGATACTTGAAAAACAGTGGACAGTGATTAATGATCGTTATCTGACGAGTGGCCTTGTGTTGTGTTATTTCCAGATGAAATTTGATCATTTTTGGTAAGATCTGGATAAATTGGATGGCTATAAACAGAACACTGCTGGATTTTGATTGCGGTTGTATCCGTTTACCACACTGGTCATATTGACGAAGCAAGTAAGCCAGATTGATGAAGTTTGTGTGTTTATGTGCTGTTTATGAATTGTCGTGTCCGTGTGCATGCATGCACGCACACACACACACACACACACACACACACACGCACACACACACGTCATTGTCACTTGATTCACTGTCGGAATTGATAACCCTTTTCTGTGAGAGGTGTGCACTGGTTTTTGAGAAAGATCACTGACTGTGTTGCACTGTGTGTTCTGGTGCCTTCGCAGAAATTTTGGGGCCTCTACTGCTTTGTCCAGATTCTGTTAATGTCCGTGCAAGTGACCAAGTCATGGACTCATCACTGGAAAGCAAAAACACACTGATCAAATGTAAATAACCACTGAAACCGAAAAGAGGATTCATGCTGATTAATTATTTTGACTAATGACTTCTGACTCGCAATCAGGGTTTTAATAATATGCACATCTGCCACGTGGAAATGATGGGATTTCAGGCAATTGCGAGTTTCTTAGCGGAATAAGTGAACAGATTTGTTTTATATGCGATGCTGCAGTCCTCAGCCGAGAGGTGCTGTAGTCTAGCAGTGCCTATCACACGTTTAATTACACTCTGAAACTGCGGTCCTTTCCAATTCATTTGACGAAATTGGCCGTTTTCAGGCTTTTAGGCTCCTATTTGCATTAGGGATGCACAAACGCTCCTGTCTGTGCGGGAGGCATTCTGCTGATTAGCCCGACTGCGCTAATGAATGGCGCAGCGTGATGCTGGCGGCGGCTGCCTGCGGGACAGCGGCCCGCTAATCATGCCGCCGTGTAAGGGCTGCGATTAAGGCTGAACGGCGCACGAATCGTCGCCTCAGCCCCGCTTTGGCCATTTAAACCAGAAATGTCAACGGAAAATCCGCCGCACTCAAAGGCTGTTACCCTTAGGGGGTGATTTTGCTGCTTGCGCTAGTCAGAGTGACAGGAAGTGTACAGACGGGAACCTTGTTAATCTTGAGGAAAATCACAGAACAAAAGCTACCGAAAAAAAAAAACCACTGGAAAATTCACCGCTACTGTAACCGGCAGCTGCCTCTACTGGTACTGGCTTATTTTGTTTACAGAGTTTGTTTGGTATTTCTTAGGACCAGTTCAGTGGGTGTTTTCAGCACGATTCCCAGTGAACCTCGCGTAGGATAGAGGTTCCTGTTTCAGCGCGAAATGTTTATATTAGTTGAGCTATTCCTCAGGCCCCTGGTTCCCCACTGGGAGACCAAGGTCACATCCCAGGAAACCAGTCATCTTTGCGTAATTGACTGTGATGTTTAAAAGGTCACACTGGGCTTTTCTGTTGGGACTAGCCTTGCTTACCAGGGACTGGAACATTGCGCTGTGAACTGGCCGGAGACAGAGGTCCAGTTCCTGAGGCGTGTCGGCCATATTGACCGTCTCCCCCACCATGTGACTTGGGCACAGGTCTCGGCAGAGGGCTGTAAGTGTGATGTTGGATCACCTAAAGAAAAATACAGAATCGCTTTTTTATGTAAGTTATGTATGTTCATTTTAAAGATGCCTTTACCCCAAGTAACATGCAATTTTTATACATTAGCATAGCACAGTACATCCACCCATCTATCCATTTTCTGTAATCGTTTGTCTTGTTCAGGGTCGCGGGGGGTCTGGAGCCTATCTCAGAGGTTGTGGTGCAAGGCAGGGAACACCCCAGGATCGAGAACCAACCCATCACCCTAGCACAAAACAATATTGCTGAATTCCTTTACTAAGCGGCATAGTGGTGGCCTAATGGTTGCTTGTTTGAATCCCCGACCAGTAAGGTACCGCTGACGTATCCTGAACTAGGTACCGCCCCCACACCCTGCTCGCCAGGTGCTAAGTAATAGCTGTCCACTGCTATGTCACATATGGGTTAAATCCAGGGGGCACATTTTGTTGTGTGCTGTGATTCGTCAACAGTGACAATTAATCACTTTCATTATTCAATAGTAGGTCTCAAAACAACAACCATCTGGTTATAATTACATGTCCTTGCTAGCTGCTCTGCATAGTTCAAGAATGTATCCGTTCTTTGATTTTCAGTGCGCGATTATCCCTGACTCTTTCATGCCAGTGATGCTGGTATTTATGATACAGGCAGTATGCCCTGTTGTTGCTTTTAAGCATTCTTGTGATTATTTTCCCTTCCTTTTTATTTAATAAAATATGAAAAATATTCTACAGACCCAGCAGTGGAAAAATCCCTGGTCAGGCTGCAGTTAAAGGAGGCATGTCATGACAGGGCTGATAATTTGTGTGGTGACATCAGGGAAATTTTATTTCCAGAGCAACAAGCTCTTTGTCCTCCCGTAGTCTGCTCCGGTTTGGCCGCACGTGCCAATGGGAATAGCCTCCGTCTCGCGGCGAATTAACCACATCGTGTTTCGGGCTGGCGGTTTCCTGCATTCCTGTCTGACTTTGGCGGCAGCTTTGTTAGGTCACAAGTCATCAGAATGCAGTGCCGGTACCGCAGCCTCTGGGAGACAATCTCCTTCGCCAAGCCCGGCGAACTATCCCTGCCGTCAAAGCAGTCGGGAGCCAATCAGAAACCAGAGGAGGGTGGAGCCTGTATCCACTGCGAAAGTCTTCGACTTATGACTGTTTTTTTTTTTCTCTTAATCCTCAGTGAACATTTGTGAGTATCCATGCTTTCTTCCCTGCTGTCATTTTCTATTTTTTATTTTTTTTTCCCGTGGTTTATCCTGGAAGGTGATTATCGTTTTCAGCCTAACAAGGGAGAATTTCTGCCCCTAAATCTCTTCGGGGGCAACTTCTGCATGGGAGTGTTGTTTGGACCGGGACCCTGATGAATAATTCATAAGGGTGGATTTTTGGGGGAATGAATGGCTCCATTGAATGATAGTGTGTACTTTGTAGATATACCGTAGCAACCAGGAGGCTTTCGACGCAGAGCGAAGGAGAGCACGGGAGCGTGAGAGAGAGAGAGAGGGAGAGAGGGAGGGAGGGAGAGCAGAGGAGCGTAGCTTTCTGTCAGGAGGTGTAGCCGTCCTTTGAGAGAGCTCTCCATTGAAGCCGTCGGCTAGCGGGGGCTTGTGGGAGCAGGCTGTGCGTGTCGTTAGCGCCCCCCACGGGGGTCCAGAGCTGCTCCGGAGGGGCCGCCGAGCGTGGGATCGCCACCCCCGTCCCGAGCCGAAATGTCTGAGAGGGAGGGCGCACTAGGGGAGCCGGACCAGCGTGTCCGAGCCTTCAAGGAGCACCTGAGGCTGGAGTTGGAGCCCCCCCGCGGGGCTGGCAAGGGGGCCTCTCCCCGCAGCTCCCCGCGCCTCTTCAGGAAGCTGATGGTCAACAAGAGCATCCGGCAACGGCGCCGCTTCACCGTGGCGCATACGTGGTAAGGACCGGCGTGCGGACCGGCACAGGGGGGGTCCAAAGCCCGTAAAGCAGGAGAACCAAGGTCCTCATTCGACCCTGTGGTGTCCTGCTTGCCTGACTCCATACTGGAATATGATACTTACCGCCTGTTTGTGTGGAACTTTTCTTTCTCTCTCTCTCTGAAGTTTTATCGCTTTAAGAAACGATAAGTTTGATTTGTCGTACTTAGTCTGTATTTAGCTATCAGATGTACATTAGAGCTGCAGTGAATGTTTCAGTGCGTACGGACGTGCTGATTGACGTTTGTTCGGCTAGTTTGAACACCGATCTAATTATGGGTCGTGTGCTGTGCCCGACATTCCACCGGTGGGTACAGACCCATTTCGCCTATCCGCCTGTGTGCCTTTCTGATCTGCACGTCTCCGGCGTGCCGATGTAACGCGCGTGTGGAAGACACGCTCCGTTTCTACCCACAGTCCTCCCACTGCTATCGTGGATACCTTTTAGAATAGTACACGGTTATCGTGGGCGAAGGGGGGGTGATGCTGGGACACAGTGACGCACAAAAAAAAACCCACTACAAAAGCTAAATTTAAACATAACTGCACAATACTCAGTTCTGGTCCTGGATGGGTGCAGTTGATAAAAAGAGGTCTGGGCTTTCAGATTCTGTCTGAGCAAAGGACCTGTTCGCTTCTGTTGGTTCTGATTGTGTTCTGCTGCCCCACACGACCTGCTTCTTTGTCACCGGGGATGTAAACGGTTTTGCACCCATAATCCTTAACCCAATGTGGCACGGACGTCACTTCACGCTTTAACCGTTTTATTAGAGCGCCGTGAATTCGCTCCTGTTTCATGGGGCTGCTGCCGCTCTTGGTTTAATTCCGGAAACACGGCATAGCGAAACGTCCTTCTGGGATTTTGTAAAAACCTTTTGCAATTAAATTTTTTTTAAATCCCTTCCTGCTTCTTTGAGATTTGACTAAAGACCCCCCCACCACGATTATTAAAGTTAAAAATGCTAATAATAGCGGATGTAATGATATGAATGATAGGAATTAAAGAATAATAATAATAAGCATTAAATGGTTACCTGGAGACATCAAGGGTGGGTTTAGCAAGTCGTTTTTGTTTCTGGATGAATGTGTTGTGTCTGTCTGTGTTGTGTCTGTCTGTGTGTGTGTGTTTGTTCAGGTGCATTTGTGTCACTGTGCACTTGCATTTGTGTGTGTGTCTGCGTTTGTGTGCGCGCATGTGCATTTATGCATGCCTGTGAGTGTGCGCATTTGTGTGTGTGTGTCTGTGTGTGCGTGCGTGTGTATGTGTATTTGCATTTGTGTGCATGCGCATTTGTGCTTGTGTGCGTGTGTGTGTGTGTGTGTGTGTGCGTGTGTTTGTGTGTGTCTGTGTGTGCGTGCGTGTGTATGTGTATTTGCATTTGTGTGCATGCGCATTTGTGCTTGTGTGCGTGCGTGCGTGCGTGCGTGTGTGCGTGCGTGCGTGTGTGTGTGTGTGCGTGTGTGTGTGTGTGTGTGTGTGTGTGCGTGTGTGTGTGTGTGCGTGTATGTGCACTTATGCTACAATATTGACATCACATCAGGATATTTCGTCAGCACTGGCACACAGCTGGCTGCAGAACCGTGACTGAAACGATTCCGCCTGCCCGTTGTGTGTGTGGGGTCAGATGGGGACCCTCGTGAAAGGCGGACACAGTCATGGAGGGGCTGTGTTAGGGGGGCAAAAGAAGTGGAATTAGATGTTAACCCCCGAATGATCAGGAGCTGATTTGCTATACTGGGTTGCAATGTCTATTGTTTGGTCGATGTTTTATTAGAATTTTAATTTGGATTAGTCACAGATGACCATTAGGTTTGACATAGATAAAAATGTTGTAAATATGGGTTTCAAATCCAGACACAACCTTTATCATTAGTCAGGTAGCTTTGTGTTGCTTTAAGATTTCTTTTTCTGTTATTTGCTTGAACCAAGATTATCTTACACGATAACAAAGCTCAGAATCATGGTCATTATGCAGTGTCATGTTGACTCGAAGGCCGTAGCTGGTCAGGATCTTTCTGAAATTGTGGGCCCTCTAGGAATAAGAAGCGATCAAATGTTTCATTGTCCCTCCCTGTCCTTATGTGACATGATTTCAGCAGCATGTGACGTAAGCTGAGCTCCTCAAGCGATCGTTGATTGCCTAAGGACGTTGTGGTTAGATGGGAAAACGTGCCTCATTTTAGCATTCCCTGTCACTGCATTAGAGATTTGTTCTTCTGTTCTGCTTCTTAATGGGCCGGGGATTTGCCTCAGAGCACTTCAGAACTGGGGGTCAGGAGCCCCTGGGTTTTTTCCATGAGAAACCCCTCTCAAAGATCTGCTCCGTTTCCGCCTCTTTAGAGGGCTCAGGATACAATTTGGCACCCAAAACAGCCCTTTTTAGTGTCTATGTATGTAAAGGTCAGTCAGCCCCCCAAAGGAACATGTGGTTTAAGAAGATAAGGACCAAAGAAATTCCCTTCAAACCCCAGGAAAGGATGCCGCAGTGTCAAAGCCGCACGTCGAAATCCACATAATCCGCAGTTGGCAAAAGCCGGACGTAGAGTAAATAACGTAAGGTGACCCCGCCTCACAATTAGCGTGGGAAAAACTATGTCTAGGGTGAAACCACACGAGGGCTCTGTGGAGAAGGGAGATTAGGTTCATGGGAGAGGCCGTAAATTGAACAAGGTCAGTGTATCCATGGACACGTTTCACATCTTCCAACGTGGGCAAGCGCTCGTTACCGGAGCTTATAATTAAATTTGGGCACACGAGCAGGAGATAATGGCGAGCCTCATCTGGCTTCTATTAAGACTTACAGCCCATGTTCTCTTTGGTGTGGTAGTCGCCTTTGGTCCCGCACTGACTGATTCGATTGGTTCCCTGAAGGACTTTTTGATCTTTTTTTGGCTTCGGTTTTGACTCTCGTCGCTGAGGAACTGGTCACAATAGGTTTATTTCTCAAACACTTTTCTCCCCCCATTAAAACATGTTTAAGGTTGTTGGTGTGGAAGACCCCTGCCTTCTGTAACCACGTTTGGGATCACGGGCGGATTGGCCGTCGATGACTAAGCGGGCAGATGTCTGAACGCTTGGCACGAGGAAGCTCTCTCCTGCTGTGTAACCCCAGCATCCAGCCTGCACGAGTCTGACAAGGAGGATTTTGTCGATCTGTTTGTTCCAGGTTCAGGCATCCGTTAAGCCAGCCTGGCTTATCTGTCTCTCTTTTCCACCCAGTTTCTGACTTTGTTGTTTTCCTTTGTGAAATGGGGTATGGGGGAAATTTCTGGAAGACGACTCAGTTTCTTAGTGAGGATTTGTTATTTATTTATTTTTTTTATCTGAAAAAGTCTCCAGGTGCTTTTCTAGATTAAAAAGCTATTACTGTCTGAAGGGAAAAGCTGTTCCTCAAATATGGCTGAATTAAGAGCTAAAAGTGTTTTGCGGGCCGCTGTTATAGACGTAGTCAATCGCAGCTCCATAAAACCGATTCCCCTCCCGGCCTGTTGAAAGCCTGGAAGAATTCCTTAACTCTGATGGCTCTGCTTGTTGTAAAAGTGATCTGCAGAAATAAACCAGGAATTGAAGGTGTTACTCCCTGCAAGATGGCTCCTCTTGACATTTTGACGTTACTTGGTTTTTGTCAGCAGTGACATGCACACTGGCCCTAGCAAGGGATGGCGTACTTCTCGCTGGGCTTCAGGCCAAGGGCTGTGAGTTGCAACAGAAAGCTTTGTCTGGGTTCTCTGCAAGCATCACACCTCACCGGACATTCAGTGGCTCATGTCCTTTGGTATTGTTATAATACTTCCATTCCTGCTCTGCTTTTTGTTCCATTCTCTTTGTTTTTAGCCGTGATTGTGCAGTTCTTAGCCAAGCTGCTGTAAATTGGGGCCAACGGGTCTTAATGGCCAGCTGGTGCACTTCCCTGAAGGTCGAGAGATCATGGTACTGCAGGAAGTCACACAGTGGCTTCGACACAAATGATTCCACAGAGTGCGTTTGTCACACCTAACACAGCGCAGGGGATTTCGAGTCTGGGGTGACGAGCGAGGACATGACCGTGGGAGTGTAAGTTTAGCCGAACTGCGATCACAACAGTCAGTAGGCGGCCTTGTGTTTCGGTTTGACTCTCTATCACTTTTTGTTATTTCTAGTTTCCGGCTTGATTAACGTCGAAGTGGTTGTGTTTTTTAGCCAGAACCCCTCCCATGAATCTTTCGTTTAATCTCCATAATGATGTCCTTTGATCCTGGCCTTTTTGTGGTCTCTTACGTTGGGCAGACATTTTTGAAGGGTGATTGGCAGCTGTGATTACCATTTAACGCTTCCTTCAATCACCATAACCTTCTCTGGCCTCCGCTTAATCTTGTCCTTGTTATCGGTACCATGGGTTTTTATAAGATCAAACCTTGACAAAGACTGCTTTTCATTTCTCCAACATGATACCGGTTCCAGAAGCCTGTACTTTGAGTCAAAGAGGAATCGTCCCTGTGTGGACTTCTGCTGTCTGCTGTTTGACATTACAGCAAGAGTCAATTAGTATCATTGCTATTAGAAAAAAGGCTAAGTGGCCAGGCTCTGCCGTTGCCTGACATGTCCTGCTATCGATTTACTTGCACTAAGGAGAGCATATCACCAGGGCAAGGTTGATATCCAGTTTTGGGGCAAACACTGGGAAAGGTGTCAAATCTTTAAATGCACTTTATGGAGTCTTTATGGTCTGCGTATGGCAAGGTTGGTTACTGCTGTTCTTAAGCAAAGTTATTGTGTTCAGAGTCTGTCAGGAAAGAATGAGGCTGGTGGGGAATTTGATATTAGTCAGGGTTAATTGCATCAATTTATTCACTGAAAGAGGCCATTATTTGCAGAGGGAAGAGCGGGTGTCTTGGGTTTCATGTTTGTGGTCAAAGAATTACAGGTTATTTAGTCGTCTTACTTTTCTGGATTTTTTTTAGTCGCATTGTGTATTTTCTTAGCAGTCGGCCATTTCTAAGCCACAGTACTCGTTATACAGACAGACAGCCTGCAGCTGGTTATTCGCAACTCTGAGGGTTTCAATGCGTTCCTCAAGGGTTCTGTAGTATTTCCTCACATGATAATGTATCAGAAGTCTGCCAAGTTATTTGACCCCCTAAACGTTCTGATGAGTGCAATTCACATTCAAGCAATGGAAAGCCAGCTTTGATTACTCCTTAAAAATGAGGCCCTTTTTTTTAACATATAAGTTACTCTCTACAGCCGGTAATTTTGAAATGAGAAGATATCCGATCACCGTTTCAGGTGTCCAACACGTAAAGGCTCAAGATTTCGATGTATTGATGGGTTGGGCTGTTTGCGCTTCTGCGCATGGCTGTTCAGCTTGTCAGATGCTCCAGTACCGTCTGAACAGCCTGTGCGCGCTCACTCACGACTCCGCTAATGAAATCTCTTCTCTCCCTTCCTGTGCCTCCCACATCTCTTCTGCTTACATGCCCTTTGTCACATTTTGGAGGAGTTACCATTGCCAATTTATGCTCTCTCCGTCTTTTACCCCAGTTCCAGTCCTACACGACTATTGCGGCAGAGACAATGGAGACGTGCAACACAGTCACCGCTTACGTGATAAACACAGAAATTTGTCGCGAGGCTTGATTCCACAAGTGAGACTGAACTGTCTGCTTCCACATACTTTTTCTGTAGCTGTGATATTTATGTGAAACTCTCACTTATTTCTTTTTAAGTTTTAAGCAATTTTTGCCGGTTTTAAATGAACGCTTTCTCAAGTGTCTGCCCCAGGAAACCTGTTTTTTGGATTCAATCATTTTTATTAGTTCTATATCTGATTTAAGTTTACTGTAAATTTTAAATAAATTGTGTATATATAAGTCCTGGGGGCAGCAGCTAAGACCTTTCCTTGATTTACTTTTTCATCTTTTGATTGCTTTCTGTCCCTTTAACCTGCCCTTTCTTTTGAAAGTAGTATGACTGTTTGACCCCATTCATAGGTGACCAATAATAGGTAGAGTGATTGAACTCTGAAAGGGTTTGTTTTATGACTTCTGTTGATCTTCCCTAAAGCATAATTGCACCTCCATCAAGCTCCATCTTTCTTTCTTATTGTTTTTTGTCTCCCACTGATGGAGATAATCTGCTGCACAGTCAGTCTGGGCACCTGGTTTAACGTCCATTAAATCATTTTTGCTTTGGTCTGCGATGCAGTAAAGCTTCAGTCATGTGCTATGGTGAGAATTTCACACGTTGCAGGTTCCTTATGTCTCCAAGCAAATAATTAATTAGGTGTCTTTTGTGAGTGTTTGTGGTCTCTGTAGGTTATTTGAGTTCTTAGCAGAAATATCTCAAATAAGGAAGGAAAAATTAGATGTTCCCACTAACCCTGTATTAATAATCCTAATTTCTAATTTTTGTTTTTAGATGTATTGCAACTTTGAGATGTCTTTGGTATTGCATGTAAATTGCAGTGCTTTTTAAATATTGTGGGTTCTGCAAAATTAATGGTTATTTCAGTATTCTCCCCACATGCGTATGCATGCATATGTGTAGCCTGAAGAGAATGCTTCACATTCAGCAGGAATGCCAGTCATCCAGTTGATCTGTTTATTTGATACTGTTTGTTTGGCATTGTGCCTTGGAACAGGCCAGAACAGGCTGAGCTACTCCAGCAACTGGGCAAGGTGGAAAAATATGAAACTGGTTCGATTTGACCAGCGTCACATCTCGTTTTGAGAAAAACTCTGAAATAGTAGCCTAAAAATAGCATTTTGGGAAATGTTTAGACTCCTGTCCGCTAATACTGGCTGCCACTTTAACAAAAAGATACACAATGCTGATGATGATGATGATCGATGATGATGATGTGTAATCCGTGCTGCTCACTGCTAATGTTGATTTGTCATGCCTTTTGCCCCAATCGCTCTCCACACAAGTACAGCAATTTGCAATTTCAACAACAATTCTCAGGTAGGTCCCGAAAGGTCAAAATCATGGCTCACAAAGCCCAGAGAGATGCACTGAAAACAAATGTCCTGTCTGGTTTTTGGCTACGTGCCACATGTTATGACTCTCAAAACAGTTGACACCAGGGGTGTCATAGGTGCAGAGTCTTTGTTGTCAACATCTGTTTTATGGAGTATGGCTTTTTACTGTATTTGTTCGTGTGTCAGGATATCGTGTAAGTAACATTTTGAGCAGCATTCTGTTTATTCTTGTGACTGTGCACCCAGGAGGACTGCATATTTTGCCCTTTAACGGGTGGCTAATTTACTCTTTCTATATACATTTTTTGGTATTATCCAATTTGCATTTTTATTTATGATGTGGTATTTTTTATCGTTTGGGGTGGGGGTGGTGGGGTGGCATTTATTATGAAGGTTGTATTTGTTTTTGAATTAGAGAATGAAGCTGTCTGTGAATGACGGGGCGCGCACAGCCGGCTGCACTGCGCTCCATCACGGGCGAAGCTCGGGCTCTCATACCGCCGGGGCGAAGCTCGGGCTCTCATACCGTGAGGGCGATTTCACGGCAGAAGCTGCCGGGGAACCTGAGAAAACGAGGAAGTGTCACGCGGACTCTAGGGCCGGATGTCTAACATGCGATCTCGTGCTATTGGACACGGCCATCTACAGCCCACGCTGCAGCCTTCGGACGCCGGGTAGCGGTCTCAGCTCCCGGCTGCCCTCTGAAGGATGCCATCCTGACAGTTTTCCTTTGCTGTTGTGACATTTCCAGAGGCGTTCTGCTAGTGGGCCGAGGGGCAGATCTGGTGGGGTGGGTGTAGTTCGAACCCTGGTCAAGACTAATGATCAACCTTTGAACTCTTAACCCCGCCATGACCTACTTCTGAGAGATTGCCCTTAGTCCGTTTCGACACACACCAGTGGCCACCAGTGCAGGTGGGAATAATGAGCACCCTGCCCCCATGGGCAACACACAGCGGCCAGCGATGGGCCATGTCAGCGATGGGCCATGTCAGCGATGGGCCATGCCAGCGATGGGCCATGTCAGCGATGGGCCATGCCAGCGATGGGCCATGTCTCCTAGAGGAGTCCTTGTAGCTTTTACGCTTGGAGGATGTTATAACTTGTCGGAGGAGGGAGCTCACCCGTGCCTCGGTGGACCGGAACAGCCGCGTGGCCTGCCAAACGTAACGCTGGGGATTGTTTAGATTGCCGTTCCTCGGCGGCGCGCTGATTAATGGATGTGGATAATGGGTACAGGGGACCTCAGTAGAGGAACATGGAGCCGGTAGATGAAACATTATTGAACAAGCATTTTTCCAGAGACGGCGCTTAAAAATACCCCTGAACAGGGCGAATGCTTCCAGAGCCTTTTCCATGTCAGGGGCTGTTCAAAATTTGCTTTTCCTTCCAAATTAGTTTAAAAGTCTACAGCTCCCTTTCTCCTCGATCTGACTGTTTCACCATTTTCTGTACTGGGGTGGGGTGATTTTATTCTTTATGGCAAAAGTCTAGACAAATATGTTTGCCTTGTCAGTGAATCTGCCCAACACCCGTCTTGTGTAACCAAACGCACGCTTTTGCTCATAAAGGAACTTTGACACACTGCAGCGCAGGCGAGGACTGTCCCCGCTGCTTTTGTTTTGGAAGGAAGACCTCTAGTTTGGAGTGGTGACCCGTGGTGCGTCGGTTGGGCAGAAACCCAGCTGCGAGTGACGGCCGTGGAGCTGGCAGCCAGCAGGGGGCACCCTTTCAGGGTGCTACTCCGCCGGAGGCCTTGTTCTCATCCACCCCTGCTGATGATGTTAGCAATAACAGGAAGTGATGATCATTTACAGGAAGTGATGATCATTTACAGGAAGTGATGATCATTTACAGGAAGTGATGATCATTTAGCCAAATGCTAATTGAAGAGTACATTTTGTACTTTTTTAAAATTTTGTAAACTGCTGCTGCCTCGGTATAGCTAATGGTATGTGGTATAGCTAATGGTATGTAGCTGAGTCTTCATCAAAGCTAGGTCTTCTCATAATGGTCGGTGTCTACTACATGTACATTTATTTTATTTGACGGACACTTTTGTTCAAAGTGATTTATAAGTGAGGCAAATATTGCTTTACAAACATACATGCTCTCGGTGTCGGCTAAGCGTAAGTGAGGCTTGGCTGAGTTTCCAATGAAGGCCCAGGTACCAGTGTAAGCAGTACTAATGCAGGAGCTACACAAATTTCAAACAAAGCAAGAACTTAATGAAGACTACAGCTCAATGACCAGAAAATACGACATGAGGAATGTTGCTTCATAGACGAACCCTTTCAACAACCCTTTCTGTGGTTTAATATTCTGTGGCAGTCAGAAATGGTGGGTTCTTTTGCTTCCCAGACCTGACCTTGCCGGATAGGATCCCGGGTGCCTGCAGCTCCAGCTTCGGTGTCGGATGTTATTTAGCGTTATCTGCGCCGAGGCCCCCGGCCATGTGCCCGGGAAAAACGAGAGACTCCCAGAGAGCGTGTGAGTGATGCTGCACAGAGCTCAGCCTAAGATAAAAGCCCTTCCAGACCGTTCTTAATGCTGACTGTGATTAATGAGGTTGAGCGGACTTAGCACAAACACTCTTAACTGTGCGTGTCAGACATATATCACAGTTGGTACGGTAAAGTTTTGTTTTTCATTTATTTTTGTAGAGGGGTGGGGGTGTTTGGGTTGTATTGATTTTCTGTCAAAATCTAATGAAGTCCATAGATACAGTTACCAAAGCAACAGGCACGTTCAAGGTATTTTGTTTTCGCCAGCTAGTAGCTAAGACAGACGTCTTGGTACCATCTGCGGGGCTCTATCAGGAGCAGATGACGGGAGGCGTGGGACGAGGGCGCCCTGGCGACGGTCTCTGTGTCCGTCTGCCGTTGCGCCTGTTAGGCCGTGTGGTCTCTGCTTTCAGTGTCACATGTTTTGCAGTCGTTGCACCACCCATCACATGGCATTTCAGCCGGGTCCTGCCAACTAGCGCCATCTGTACTCGCTTCCAGAATGTTCCCAACGCCTCGGGGGGAGCAAGGATGACTGGTCTCCTCGACAGCCTGTTTGTTGTCAAGCAAGGCGACTGATGAACAACGCCGGCCTAAACCGTCAATGGAAAATGTTGCTTTCTGAAAGTACAACGTTATCCGTCAGTCTCCCACGTCAGTGTCCTAAAGAGCTTGATTTGACTGTGTTCATTACACTGAGTGTGCTCTGTGAAAGAGTTTGAAAATGACTATAATCTGCCCCTGAGTTTAGGGGATGTTTAAGGACCTACCAGGATGCTAACTGATCGCAGTTAATTACATTGAAGCATTGGAGATAAACATTGCAACTCCCTAATAATGTAACATGAACTTAACCATACCCTGGAACCACTGTGAAACTTATCTAACAAGGACTAGATGTTAATTACAGGCCCCTCCTATTGCTGTCATTTTGTGATTTAAAAAGTCATTTTTATTGGACGTGGATGAGCTTCAGCCAATTTAATGGTAGATATTGGATCCGTAATTGCTTTTCGTTCAACATTTGATGAATATCTTTTTTATAGTGCAGGGGTGCCACTGTTTGGCATTATAAATTCGATTTCTCTTTGCTCTCGATTGCAGATTAAGCTCACATCAAGAATGGTGCCGTGAAACATGTTTACTTTGGTCAGTTTTGAAGTACGCCAATTATCTGCTAATTTGAGCATTTCCCTTCCTCAGCGTGGGTTTTGGATTCATTTAAATAATGAGGTGTTTAATTAATCAGATTACCTCTTCAGCTTTGAACTTTGACTTGGTGGCCTATTAAGAGTCCTTTCAATCAAGCTGCAAAGCTACTCTTTAGAAAGCGTTACGCTTGAAAAACACATGATACTTCGCATTTGTTTTCAGTCTCCTGGACGGACTCAAAAGAGCAAAGGTCACATTTGACGCACCTCGCTCCTTCGTCTGAGCACTGCGACACGGTGCCCATTCTGACGGCATCCGTCGCCAAGGCGCCATGTCGGGCGAGCTTGGCCGGTGGAGAACATGGCTGTCGGTGTGTTGCCTTCCAGCCCCATGGCAACCGCAAGCTCTTTTGTTTGCTGTGCGGGGTGGGTTGCGTGCGTCATTTGGTTTGCGGGGAGGGGAACGGAGAACTCAGTGTGGCTGCTTGGGGATGTAGTGAGGAGAATGGAGTACGGTTGGGTGTGGTGGGGACTAGGTGCTCTAGAACGTATACTCCTGAGAACCTGCAACTCATTTTTGTCCTCTGTAGAGAACATTATGTTTTTGTTCAGATTTCTCATACATGCCACTCTATAAAGGTTTACTGTGCTTTAAAGAGGACAGATAAAGCTTTATAATGACATCACATGTGTGGGGGTGTGACCTGGCCAACTTCCTCTTCCTGTCAAATCGATATTTTACTCAGTATTACACTTTTTCTCCCCCTGGATCTTAGGCGTATATAAGAGACGGAACCTTCTGTGTAATCCCCTATAAGTGCATGTTAGCTGGGGCTATGGACACACAGTGTCTCCGATGCGCACACTCAGAGCTCACATGAAAGTGTAAGCCCACTTATGGTTTGCCATACTGTGGTGTAGTAGGGCAGAATTCCCTTTCTGCGTAACAGGCTCTTCATCTTCTTGCTGCGTCCAGGTCGGTTTGAATCGTTGGTCTCCTTTTGAAGCAATTTCTTTCCCCCAAGTCCAATTAGTGTGACCTGGCTGCCAAAACCCTCACTGAAGGCAATTTCCTTCATGCCAGCCTCTCACCGACTTGACCGAAGGTGTAGTCATGTGTTTGAGGCCAACTCCTATACATTAACCTCATTGGTACACCAAGCCCTACAGAGGACAGTGTCCTATTTTAGTTGAAGTATAGAGTCTTACATTGACAACTGATCAGATCAGATCCGATTGCATTTATGTCCGAGGTCCACAGTAAATAATGCACACTGATCGAGAAATGCCTGAAAGCAGATGTAGTGGGATGTTAGCAAGTGTATCGCTTAGTGTAGTAGGTGCAGGAAAATGGGCAACACTGCCAGCCGTATAATGACCCACTGTCCATATCTAACTTGTAATACAACATGCATACAGTAATGTATATATGATAAACAGCCAAAATATCGAGCCTAAATTGACTTGCATCCAGTGGTCCTGTCCCCAAATGTGAATGCAAATTGATGCAAGACTATAGATAATACTGAGTCTTCCTGACAAGGCCTATGAAACAGCACAGTGTACAGTTAGGAGTTAGATGCTCCTAACTGTACAGTTAATTTTATAACTGCCAGTCTCCAAAGATTAAAAAAGACATACATCATACTGTCAGATTTCTTTAGGTAAATTAAAAATCTTGCCACCATGGATTGACGTCATTTGATTTGAACTCCAGCCACACAAGCAAAGGAATTATTTGTTTTTTTATAGCATAATATTGGGAATCAAATCAAGCAGCAGTTAAATTCCTGTATGGAAATAATCTGGAGATGCCCTTCCCCAGCGCCACGCTAAGCACGAATCTGCAGTCACTTTTAGCTGTTTAGCTATATTTAGGTCCTGCTCATCCACCTGTTCTGTTCTGTTTTCCGAAACGTCTTCCCATTGCTACATTCACCCAATAATGCAGCAGCACTGACTCAGGAAACCAGATTTTCTAAACGTTCTTTTGTTGTCTAAGTCTTAAAATCTGAAGTCGATCGACCATTTATCAGCTGAAGTCACTTGATTTTGCCCATGATTTCGTCTTTCATGGTGGCCGTGACTGTCAGTGTTTAGCTGCTGGAAAGGCTTCTTGGGACCATTGACGTTATTTAATCTTTTAGCTATCTCAGTGACTGATGCAGTGAGGTCGTTATGGCTCCCTATGGCACTGCAGCGTTTTGATTGGCGGCGTAGTTAAATTATGTTAACCCACATGAGTAGAAAGCTCAGGTGCCAAATATTTGTCAGCTTTTTATGTTCGTATGTGAAGACCTGGGATCAGCCACTAATGCCAAAATGTAAACTGGGTAGCCTTATATTTAACTGCGTAACTGTCAGTTTCATTCTGTTTTTACAGTTGTAGACTAATGAATATTTTACTGGAACAGTTCAGGTTAAGTACTTTGCCCTTGTGGTACCTCTTGGGATTGCAACTGCCAATATTTGAGGCTGGAACTTTAACTAAAATAGTATCAGCTGCCTGAAAATAATGGTCACTGATTGGCTCCCAGATCCTGCTTGGGTAGGAAAGCTATCCGTGATTTTCGTTCCTGAAGTATCAGATGATGAACGCCCAATGCGACCAAGACTTTTGGACAGGGTGGAAAATGGGCTAGAGTAGCGATAAAGCATGAGGGACTATTAACAGCGAGCTATCTGTTCAAGTCCAAGCAAAAGTTTAACACCATCAAGATACTAAACTGACAGTGTTTTAGCAAAATCTGCAGCCTTATAAATGCGTAGCCGGTATAAATGTAACTTTTGTAAATTTTTGTGAGAGATGTATTTCGCCCAGGGTTGGTGAGATGTTGAAAATGCCCTTTGAGATGGTGTGAGTCATGGCCGCTTCTTCCCCGTTTTCCGGAGCTTAAGGGTTGCTTGAGAGAGGAGATCACGTCAGAGAGTCCACCTCTGTCCCAATAACAGGCATCACCCCCTGAAAGCGGAGATGACGTCACCAAAGTACCAACAAGGGGTCTCTGGGGTGTGACCTTAATTGATTTCCTGCTGTTTTTCTGCTGTTTTTCTGACTCATGTCCTGCCCTTCCAAAAGCCCTCCCCCCATCACTGTTTGATTCCTGCTTGCTGGCTCAAAATCCACTAGCCCAGTGTTTCTCAAAATGGTCCTTGGAGACCCCCAGACAGTCCACATTTTTGCTCCCTCCCAGTGCCCCAAAAACGCGGACTGTCTGTGGTCCCCAAGGACTGGGTTGAGAAACACTGCGCTAGCCCACTGCGCTAGCCCACTGTGCTTTCCCAAGCTGTCCATCAACCAGGCAAATTGGCAGTGAAGCAGTATGGCAGATGCCACGGCACGTGGTGTGGCACGAGGGGGGTGTGTGGGTCGCGCTGGCCTGGAGGGCGAGGGCTTTCTGGTGTACTGGGAGATGGGGGTGCGGGATGGGTGCTGGTGACCCGTCTCAGTGGTCCCCCTGCCAGGCGGGAACGCTACAGGATTAACAGCAACAGAACAGTGTCGGCTGCTGAAATCTAGGGCTGGAGTTCTGGTGGGGTGAACCCAGGTCATGTGACACACGCACGTCCTGGCAGGGTTTGTGTTGCACGACCTCACACGCGATGCCAAGCACAGCGGTCATTTAGGAAACACTCTGCCCCCCCCCGCCTTCCCCTGCCAACCACACTCAGGCTATGTTTGGATCAGGGCCCGATGTCTTCACATGGGTCTGTGCTGGTTCCATAACCCTTGTCCCCGCCTCCTGCAGATTTCTGATACGACGGAGTGTCTCTTCCCAGTGCCCTCTGGGGCACCGCCGGTGTGGTGATGTACAGAAAGTGTGATACCGACAGTCCGGTCATTGCTATAGAGAGCTGGTGCAGTTTAGCTTACTGTGTCATCCGTCCTTATTTTTAAGGGAGGGCATGCAGTGTATTGAGGTAGCTGACCTGATTAGGCTATTGATTAGGATGCCGTCTGTAAGGTGATGTCAGTTCTGGTTTTCCTAATACTCAGTTTGGTGGAGTCGAGTGACGTGTGTGTGTGTGTGTGTGTGTGTGTGTGTGTGTCTGTCTGTCTGTCTGTCTGTGTGTGTCTGTCTGTGTGTGTGTGTGTGTCTGTGTGTGTGTGTGTGTGTCTGTCTGTCTGTGTGTCTGTGTGTGTGTCTCTGTGTGTGTGTGTATGTCTGTGTGTGTCTGTGTCTATGTGTGTGTGTGTCTGTGTGTGTGTCTCTGTGTGTGTGTGTGTATGTCTGTGTGTGTCTGTGTCTCTGTGGGTGTGTGTGTCTGTGTGTGTGTGTGTCTGTCTGTGTGTGTGTGTGTGTGTGTGTGTGTGTGTGTGTGTGTGTGTGTGTGTGTGTGTGTGTGTGTGTGTGTGTGTGTCTGTGTGTGTGTGTGTCTGTGTGTGTCTGTGTGTGTGTATGTCTGTGTGTGTCTGTGTCTGTGTGTGTGTGTGTCTGTGTGTATGTGTGTGTCTGTGTGTGTGTGTCACTCCATCACAGCCCCTCGCCCTGAGCATCACTTGGCCAGGTCCCACCTGGCAGTTAACACACGGGGATAAACAGTAAAGTGCCAAATGTCAGCGCCCTTGTGCCCCTTGTTCTGTCCCGACACCCCCTGACACAGAAAATCTGAACGACCCTCCCCAGGACGCCTCCCACCTCCAACACCCAGCCCCACCCCCCAGCCCAGTCTGACAGCTGGCAGGTGAGATTTCCTTCTCCATTTCTCCATCAGGTGGACTCAGCTTCAGAGATACCAAACACCTCCTCCTTTGATGGTCCAGCGGCATGGACGTTTGTTACCAGTGAAATGTAACCTTTCCAGACCGACTCACGGGGTTGGGGGGAGGGGGGGTGGCTCAGGAAGCAGCTCATTATCATAAAGGGCACAGAGGCTGCAGTCAATAATAATAATCAAAATGAACAAAAGCAGACTGGATAGAGAATGGGCCAATCGGATTGATTCAGAGTATCGTCACACACACATTCACAAACGAGGCATCAGTTACAGCCAATTACTCTGAATTTCTCGTTTAGTCAGTTTTACAGCTGCCAGTGTGTGAGTCTCTCTGGATTTGTATGTGCAGGTATTTTGGGTTCTGTGTTTGGCCCAGCTCGCTTATGGCAATGGGGGTCGGGTGGGGTGGGGGGCTATCCAGTAAGACAGCAGCTAGTCACAATAGTGAAAAAAAAATGTCCAATGTCTTCAGATTGAGCAAAAACGGCCGTGGCTGGCTAATACGGTATACCATCTTATGGGTACTTTAGATTTACTGTGGTATTTTCATTCAGCTAATTAATATTATTGCCTTTGAAAATAGGGTACAGCAAGATATGCGAGAAGCATGTTAGCTAGTGAGCGAGGAAACTGGTAGCCAGTACACATTAGAAATGTAAGGGGTTAAATGTGCCAGTAATTTCTTCTCATAAGAGCACAAATGTTTTCGTCTCTCATGGTTTTTTATTATAAAAAAAAAATCTTCCTAGTCATCTTGTCATAACAATGCAAATGCACATAAAACAAATGCACCTCCATTGCACTTCTATCAACCCCACCCATGCTACAGCAGATTCATCTAGCAATGAGAATTCACGGGTCAAAGTTCATTCAAATGAATCCTGGTCAAAAACACCCAGCAAATGTTCTGTTCTTGGTGAGCGGCTATAATGGAACTGAATGAAAGGGAAATATTTCTTTGTGCTAGTGTGACAGCACCTTTAGGAGTCACACCCTTGGGGGATGTAATGAATCGATGTTTCATTTGCCATTTGCACAAGTACAGGTGCACTGGAAGACTTCATTTCACACACCTCGTCTTGCTCTGCTTTGAGACATACTCACACATATTTAGTTGAGAGAGTATGGGGTCTGAGTGCAGGGGTACACCCCAGGTGTATCTTACAGGGGCTTAAGGACCTTACTCATGCGCCCAACAGAGATGTGACTATTCTGCCGGGGCTTGATTCAGTAACCTTCTGATCACAGATACAGAGGACCTTACCCAATGGCTTAACTGAGGTGTGACTATTCTGCTGAGGCTCAACCCAGCAGCTTTCTGATCATAGGTACAGAAGCTTATCCTGCTGAGCCCCACACCGTGCCTGAATAAGTCCAAAGATGGTTCCAAAGCACATCAGACAAGCAAAGCATGGATCAACTGGCACCCTGTTCACATTAATTGAAATACCGCTGTAATAGACCTGATTTGCCCAGGACAGTCACACGAAGGACCAAACACAGCTGGCAATAAGCCAAGCGTCTCTGGCCTTGATTTACAGCCCCTGACGGTGACGTCTAGCGAGACGAGTGACAGCAACATTGCAGAGGTCCTACTAACTATTAATTGTGTCAAGGGGGGGGCTTGGCTCAGATCTGGGTGGGGGTGCTTCTCTGGGCTGTCACTCCTGAGGGTTGTGGGCAGCTTTCAAACACCATCACCCCCTGCCCCCCCCCCCAACTACTGCCTCTGTTATGACTAGCTCTCATTAGCCCACAAGCTACTCAAGTGGCATGTTAATTATGCCAACTGCTAATTGGACTGGTGCTGGATGCCCAGATTAGAGTTGATAATTGGTTCTAGTGGCATTTTGGGCTTGACCCATTACATGCAACTAAAAATACCCTGATGCCCCCCTTATTCCAAATCTAGGCAGAGACCGATATTTGGATAACTAGGGTCAAACAGCCAAACCCAAAATCCTACTGTCATCCTTCAGGATAGACTTCAGTTCCTTAAACGCAGTGCTATTAGCTGGCCTGTGTATTTGGTTCTGATTAGCCAGTTCAGGCCCCAGTGCTGCTTTTGGTTCAGTCTATTAGTAGGAAAACCTTTGATCTATTACAAGAACCTCGCAAATGACAAAATCCCTCACCAGCTGTCTGGGTTGTTTTTTTCTCCATTTTTCCATCAGAAAAGATCTGAAGGCTGTTTGTTTCCATTTTCGTGCAGGTTGGCAAACCGTCAGCGTCAACAAACCTCTGGGGTCAAACACTGCGAAAGCCGACAGCAACCGGTGTCCTCACTGAGTCACACGCGTCGCAAGAGTGTGGCTCAAGGGACGTGTGCAGCTTTCAGAAGCCCCACCCTCTAGAACCAGAGACAGCTGTCTATCGAGGAGGGGGGGGGGGGGAATTGGCTGACACTCTGCACCCAGGCACACTTCAGCTGGACAGTCTGTCAGTGTGATTTCCCAGCATGCACTGGTAGGATGAGTCACAGTCAGGCAGGCTTACCTTAATAAGCCAGATTTTAAAAAGTTGCAATTAAAATTCCTTTGTGTTTAATTTTTTTTAATAAAACAACAATCAGGGACATCAGTTTTTTAATCCACATTTATCCCTACAACAAAACAGACCTGGCTGCCATTTCACAGAAGGTGAAATCATTCGTTTATGTATTTTCATTCACTTCATTCTCTGCTGTCAGGCCCACAAAGACGTATAACATTATCATTAGGGACTGGACCTAACATCCATTCACAGGTAACCCCATAAAGCACCAGGCTCCCGCCATTGGAGACGGTGCCCTGTGAGGGTTGGGTGGAGGGTCCTTCAATATGTAGTCCCCTTGTCTGCTCAGACTATCTCGAGGGGCAGACTAATGCATTCTGTCTCCTAACGGTCCACAATATCATGTGTGCTAGCTGTTCAAAGACTCCTCTTGTGTTGTCTTTTCTGCAGCAGGTAGCGGCCTGGGTTTAGAACGTCGAGGAGCACCAGCTGATGTACCTCTGAGCGTGAAATCAAACCCAAACCGCTCCATCAAAAACGATCGATAAAACTGCCCGCTTTTTTTGCTTAAAGGTGTTAGCCAAGCCGCTGAAAGTAACAGTAATGTAAGAGTAACGTAAATGTAACGTAAAACTACGCATGTGATGTCAAGGGTCAGCAGTCCACACCAGCACCAGGCATGCAGACCCGAGGACTCTGCAAGGAAACAGGCAGGGCTCCCAAGGCAGTTGGCGCTGAGAAAGCGCTTCTGGGGAGCCGACACCAGGTCTGAAAAACGCCCCGAGCGCTGAGTCGCAGCCAAGGGCAGTAAATGGCGTTTATCTGCACTGCCTGTGGCGTCGCTCCAGCTGTAGCAGAGAGGTAGCATATGGCCTAAGCTACGGGAACACCGAGCCTCTCGCACCTCCTACCCTCAGCTATTATTTTTTATCAGGTCTTATTATCTTAGCGGTTTTCTTCATTGCAGCGAAAGGCTGCACAGTCTCTATGTCCAAGAACAGAGGAGCATGGCCTACAGGCCAGCAGGGACCTCCATGAAGGGAGGAGCATGGCCTATATACCAGGAGAGACCTCTGTGAATGGAGAACTTTGGCCTATAGACCAACAGGGACCTCCATGAAGGGAGGAGCATGACCTGTAGACCAGCGGGGATCTCCATGAAAGGAGAAGCATGACTGGTAGACCAGCAGGGACTTCTGTGAAGGGAGGACTTTGGCCTACAGATCAGCAGGAACCTCCATGAAGGGAGGACTTTGGCCTAAAGATCAGTAGAGAACAGTGTCGCTAGATAGGCGGTTCTAAGACACATGCCTGATTGCATAAAAGCCACTTCACTGTCAAAGGCTATTGGCTAGAATCCTGTCAGTTACATTTCATTCCTTGTTCATTGGATTTCAAAAGGCCAATGGCCCTCAACAGCATGGTCACAACGTCTACCACATAGTGCACAAGTCTGACTGCAGCCAGCTGGCACAAGGGAAGCCCAAGCACACAAGTGCATGCTGGGAAAATATACCATCCCGAGACCTATTTCAAAGCGGCCTTAGCGGCCCTTCAGCCATCAGTCGTGGGTTTTCCTTGTGATCCCAAGAAAGATCTATAAAAATGGAAATGAGCAGGATAATGCCGCAGGGTGAGTAACAGCATCCCCTGCAGCTAACGGTGGCTTCTGCTCTCCTAGGAAATTGGATGAGAGACACGGTCCATCCTGACCCCCATACAGAAGCAGCGGGAATAACAAAAGCAGCTGCATGAGCTTCATCCAGGGGTCTGTGCACACCCCAAACCACCTGAAGTATGTATGGGAGGACCATGACAGAGGTTTCAGTGGCGTTGCAGAGCCTGAGAGGTCAGGGGTCAGAAGACCCCCCCTAGCGCCCATTTCTTGGGAGCGCCTCTAAAGGAGCTGTTTACCCCTTGTCATCCCTGAATCCTCCCTACTGTACCCTGTCCAGCTGGCCTCCTGTCAACACCCCCACCCCCTAAAGTGAGAACCTTTCATCATTTCTTTCATCATCTTGCCAGCCGCCCCCCCCCCCTCCCCACAGGCACAGTTTCACATTTCTGTCAACACCTGCAGGTGGACAAACCGGGCATGACGAGATTTCTCGCAGGGGAGTCATTTAAGGATGTAAAACAGAGACAAAAAGATACATTGTACCAATAAGACCCCCCCCCCCCCACCACCCCCCCCCCCCCCCACCCCACTCAACCCCCCCCCCCCCCACCCCCCCCCCCTCAAGCCCATACCCCCCACACCAACAGCACGCTAAC
>JAOYFF010000045.1:8303469-8327613 GCA_025773925.1 Cryptomyrus ogoouensis | reverse complement strand
TCTGGTTTCTCTTTACCTGTGTGGTGGGGTTTGTGGTTTGGGGGTTTTGTGTTGGTTACTTTCTCCCCCTCTTCTTTTCTTTTTTGCTCCCCCCCCCCCCCCCCCCCCCCCAAAGCATTTCCAAAGTTCACGTCCCTGGGGGGTAGGAATAGGAATGTCACTAACCTCTTTCTGTTGGACAGTTATCACGTTTGGCTTAAGTTATTCAGCTAACTGGGAACTCCTGCTTTGTGTAATACTCCCTGGAATCTTCTCCAGCTTTGACACTGAAGACCTACAGTATTTGACTTGACTTGAATGCGGCGCACAATTGAGATAACCTGCTAGTTACGTGCGGCCTCGCTTTCATTTGAATTAATATTAGCATTCTTTTAACAAGGAAAGGAAACGATGGTTTTCCTAACAATACATTGATTAATGCAGTCATTTTGATTAAAATGTAAACTTTCAACGAGTCATTAAACCAACAGCTCGATGAAACCTAATTAATTAAGGGCTCGGCTGGGTTGATGACATACAGGGTATGACTCCAAAAAGGCTTGGATTGGCGCTGAGATGGGTCAGTATGTGGTATAGTAGAAAAGTGTGGCTGTATATGCAGCCGCACAAAACAGGAGCAAAATGGACCAAAATAAACCAATACGCCACTGTGTAGCACATATCAATTCACTCGGAAACAATATGCCTGTGTGAGTCGGATTCAGCTTCTTCAGATTATAAAACAATTAATGGTTAAAAAGGAAAAAAAAAAAACAACTTAATCAGTGCCTGAAGTGTTGTAAAATTCAGTTTGCGTGTTTATTAAATGCCGAGATGACGGGGCTTCCCGGAGCAGAGAGGCGCTCGCGTTCAGCGGCCCTTTAGCTCAACACCAGTGTTTTGTTATTACAGGAACTGCAAGACAACCTGCATCCTGCGATCGGCAAAATCGTTCCGGCTTGTTCGGTTTAGATAAGCGGTGGGACGGACATTTCAGTGGCCTGTAGATCCGGATACGCTCGTGTGGTGTCGTCCCCAGCACAACCGGCCTTTGAGATTGTCCTCCAGCTGACATGCGCTTTAAATGCTCCCTGAAAGCGAAGCACGATTTCTACACTCTGTTTGTTTTTTTTTTAATTTTCATTTACTATAGGCTATCGGTTTTTGCGATCTACATATTTGTTTATTGTTCCGGGAGAGCTGCCTATATAATTTGAGAAGAAATCACTATACGTATCCTGTTTCACACGCAATGTGGGCTCTTTCAGTCTGCGGTGAAATGACTTAAACACATGCTTGACCTTGTTATGTGCTTTTTATCTATCCGGGTTTGGTGGTGGAAACTGGTAGCTTGCTAAACTTATTAGGCTGCATGGAGAAGTAGGTTGAACCTTTGTTTTATGCTTAACGCAAGTTTAAAAAAAAAAACCCCGCCAGAATAAATGTATTGTGCGTGTCTTTGTGAGAAACAGTCACCCACCCTTCCACCCGTTTTCCTCCCACGTTAGTTAATGATGTCTGCAGGCTTTAAAACCGCGAATGTTAAAAAGATAGCTGATGCTAAGGTTGTGGTAACGAAAATTTGTTTTCAAGTCTGTAGGCCGCTGACATATTACAAACCCACAGTGACTGATGTTCTCTGTATTTACATCCAGCTGTCTGAGAATCTCCAGTCTCATAAATCATAATATATCTGAAGGAGTCGGTTCACTGTATTAAACATTAATCTTATTGCAGACAGGGTCATCTGAAGGCTCCAGCATGTAGGGATTAACTCCTAGGCAGCACGCTTGTTCATCGCAAAATGCATGCAAAATTTATCATTTAGAGACATTTAATACTCTCTGGATAAAATTATAGTTTGCTCCATTTATTATATGCAGGAGTAGGAAAGGCTGTTACCCTGTATGGACAAAAGTATTGGGACACCTGGCCATTACACCTACAGGAACCTTTATAACATCCCACTCTAAATCCATAGGCATCAGTATGGAGTTGGTCCCCCCTTTGCAGCTATAACAGCTGCCCCTCTTCTGGGGAGGCTTAAGGTTTTGGAGTGTGTCTGTGGGATCCTTTGCCCATTCATCCAGAAGAGTGTTTGTGAGGTCAGGCACTGATGTTGGATCTGAAGGCCTGGCTCACAATCTCCATTCTAGTTCATCCCAAAGGTGTTTGATGGGGTTGAGGTCAGGGCTCTGTGTGGGCCAGTCAAGTTCTTCCACACCAAGCTCACCCAACCATGTCTTTATGGACCTTGATTTCTTCACAGGGCACAGTCATGCTGGAACAGCAAAGGGTCTTCCCCAAACTGTTCCCATAGTTAGAAGTTAGAAGCATAGAATTGTCCAAAATGTCTTGTTATGCTGAAGCATTAAGAGTTCCCTTCACTGGAACTAAGGGGCCTAAACCAACCCCATACCATTATCCCTCCTCCACCAAACTTTACAGTTGTAACAATGCAGTCAGGCAGGTAATGTTCTCCTGGCATCCGCCAAACCCAGACTCATCCGTCAGACTGCCAGACAGAAGCGTGATTCGTCACTCCACAGAACACGTTTCCACTGCTCCAGAGTCCAGTGGCGGCCTGCTTTACACCCCTCTGTGTGTAGCTTGGCTTTGCAGTTGGTGATGTGAGGCTTGCATGCATCTGCTCGGCCATGGAAGCCCATTCCATGAAGATCCCGGCGCACAGTTTTTGTGCTGGAGTTAATGCCAGAGGAAGTTTGGAACTCTGCAGTTACTGAGTCAACAGAACATAGGAGACTTTTACACACTATGTGCCTCAGGACTCGGCGATCCTGCTGTGTTACTTTATGTGGTCTGACACTTTGTGGCTGAGTCTCTGTTGTTCTGAAATATTTCCACTTTGCAGTATCACTTACATTTGACCGTGAAATATCTATCAGAGAAGAAATTTCACAATCTGACTTATTGCGAGGGTGGCATCCTATGACAGCACCATGCGTGAATTGACTGAGCTCTTCAGAACGAGCGATTCTTTCACAAATGTTTGTAATCCTGACTGTGTGGCTGTATAGGTGTTTGGGTTTATACACCTGTGGAAATGGGTCTGAATGAAACACCTGAATTCAGTGATTAAGAGGCGTGTCCCAATACCTTTGTCCATATAGTGTATATTTACTTTTGTTGTTAACCCAAGTTTAACTCCCACCCTCCCCAAAAAAAATCTGTACATATATTTGTGTATTTGTGACCCTTTGGTGCACTACATTTATTATATGGAAAAGCAGGAACTGCTGTGGGGGGAGGGGGGACTATGAAGCAGCTTTACATTTATTCCATGTATTTGTATTGGTAGCATCGCACTGTACTTGCTGAGCTACAGCATTAACCATGTTCAGGTGCCTGCGTATGTGTGTGTTGATTTTGTGTTCTCCGGTAATCCATGTGTAGGAGCTGAGCCAGGATATTTTCACAGCAAGATTTCGGTCGCACCCTTCCTCCGAGCATGGAAAAGATTGGTCTTGATTGCAAGACCTTTCCCTCACATTCAGAGCATGAATCACAAGGATTTCTGATTCAGACTCATGGTGTGGACATTGGCGAAGGTGAGGATGGAACCTCCCGGTGGCCAGGGAGCCTTTAACAGGAGAACTAACCAGGTCAAGACTCACTCTAGGTAACTGTAGGGCGTCTGTGGTAGATGGGGTTGAGAAGGTTGTCAAAAAGGTTCCTCAGAGAAGATCCATTCTGCTGTAGCTTTTGATAAAGCTACTGAACTGGATCCAAGCCCTGCAATCTCTGAGGTGTGAGGTAACACCGACACCTGCCTCGAAAACATGCTGCCCAATAATGAGGTCATTCAGTTTACGCTAGACTAGTGCGTGATAAGCTAAGAATAGCAGCGCCTTGGCTTAGCTGCCTGTGAGAACCTTCTAGCTTAGAGGACCGCTGTCGCACAGCCTGGTGACGACGTGACCTGGCCAAAGTGAGCCTGCGTGTGAGAAGGAGAATCCACAGCAGTGTCTCTCAACCCAGTCCTCGGGGACCGCCAGACGGTCCATGTCTTTGATCCTTCCAGTTCCCCAGCCAGTCATGAACACGAAATAACTGATAGAGGTGCGTGTTGGGAGATGGGAGGGAGCAAAAACATGGACTGTCAGGGGGTCCCCCAGGGCTGGGCTGAGAAACACTGCATTAGCCAACATGGGCTGTGCCATCCTTAGTCGCCCAAGCTCACTCTTAGTGGGACTGGTATTTTTTGTTTTTAAAAAAGCAAATTTTTGTATTAGACAATTGTTCCTGTATGACTTCACATGCCCTAATTCTACAAACAATTAGATTCAAAATTCTTTATTTGCCTTTTGAACATCAGTAAATAGGAAGTCTCATTCAAACCATCCAGTCAGTAACATGTAACAGAAATAGACAGGCCTGTTTGTGTTTTGGCAGCTGTGTAGGATACGTGCTCTTCTCAAGGGTACAAAAACATGCTCCTTAAGTGATATGGCTCGCCGACAGACACTGAGGACACTGATGTCTCTTCACGAACCAACGAAAAAGTCCTGTGGTCTCAGCAGACATATATTTTGCATGTAACACTCCCACACTCTGCTCTGGTGTAGATTTGACCAAATTTGGACTGACTCACCTCTCTGCAAGCGCCAAACGCACATCTGGGTATTGACAGGACGGCCTGTCCCCGTTTGACCTTATGTCCGCGAGAAGACTTTGTCCTTGGATTAGACATCACAGCCTTCTCTGGTAACCCCAACTGAGGTTACAGAAAAGTTCTGCAACTCCTTCTTTCCCATTGAGATGACCTCTTGCATCTTCTGTTTTCTTTTGATATCAGCTGGGAGCCTTTTCCCTGGTGTGTGATCTGGGGCTTGATTCATAGTTTCCCACATGCTGGGAAGACATGGACAGGAAGTTGTCCTGTAAGTCCCGGAGGGATGTCTCTCCAGATGATCTTCCTCTGCCTGAAAAAGCAAACAACCTGCCCTGTTTCTGAAACAAGATGGTGACACTTGGGCATTGTGATTAAAAGTCATGATCTTTTTTGTTTTTTCCATTGACTGGTTGAATGCCGCAAATCTTATTTCCTCTAACCCAATTGGATGTAATTCCATGAACCCATCATAATTGCAGTTATTTAATAAAGAGATGAGGCAAAGACAATAGGGCTTCAGGACAATAGGGCTTCAGGGCGCACACTCTGTCCCCATGACCTGTGGTAAGGGTGCTTCTGCATGAGGGAGGCATTGGGCTGACTTTAAGGACGCTGCCCTCATTTCCTTTCTGTCTCTTGACCAATCAGAGTGCGCGTTGCATTGCCCATGTGACTTTCCACTTGTCTGTATGCATTAGGGGGAGGGGCTTGTATGCCCATGTGAAATGGCCGTGACCATCTGCGTCACGTGACACGGCGGAAATGCAGCTGCATGCTGTGGTCTCTCTGACGTCGTCTCTCTGCTGGCGGTACCAGTTCCACTCAGAGTTGTGTGATTTTTCTGTGAGGCAGTCAGAGTAAAAATGTCCGTTTGCCTTGGAGGCAGTGATTATGGACTTCCGCAGGACGGTGTGTGGCTCAGCAGGTTGGAGTACTGTGCCTGTGATCGGAAGGTTGCCAGTTCAAATCCCAGTGTCTGCAGAGTGATTTTATAGTTGAGGTCTAGAGCAAGACCCCTTACGCTCAGTTTCTCCTGGCAGGGTCTGTATATTGTTTTGAATAAAATCATCTCTAGTCTTACGCCTGTGATTTTTGTGTTCCCCTCCCAGCTTTGACGTGGAGAATGGCCCGTCCTCTGGATGCAGCCCCCTGGACCCCCAGGCCTCCCCCGGATCGGGGCTGGTCCTGCACCCCAACTTTCCTGGCCACACACAGCGGCGCGAGTCATTCCTGTACCGCTCGGACAGCGACTACGACCTGTCGCCCAAATCCATGTCACGCAACTCCTCTGTGGTCAGCGAGGTGTAAGTCCCCCCCCCTCGACTGCCAAGCACAATGTCAAATCCACCCTGACTGCAGAGCATGCAGGATTAAAATGATGGCTTTTTAAGTAGTTTTAACTTAGCGCATTTTATGGTGTTATGTAGGACTTTAATATATGTATTTCAACTTTATGGGTTAGACTTAAAACCAAAGCAGGGAAATGTTTCCTGGGTTTTGCAGGAGGCCTTACAGTCCAGCTACTGATCAGCGTAGCGCTCGTTTGATTAATGGCGATGCACCCGTGGCTGCGCATGTCTGGCGTGTCTCTCAGCCGCGCGGCTTTCATGGTTACATAACGTGCATTAAACATCGGCAGCTTGGCGTCGACGCGTTTCTGACGAAGAGCTCAGATGGAAAAGCGACGCCCCATCCACCGCACGTCCGTTACGCCTGCGGCAGCGTTATCCAAAGCCAATATTTCGTTTCCTTCGTCGATGTATTGTTAACTACTTTGTTCCACAGCGCTATAGTGGGCCCTTCTGTGGGCTTCAAACCAACAACCTTCAGGTTACAGGCCCTTAACTACTGCACTGCCTTCATGCTCCTTTAAATGGTGCCAGAGGTCCACACCTTTGATCCTCTTGCATCTGAACATCTGATCCTGTCATATTTGACAGTCGTCAGAAGGCTCCCAAAGCCAGCAGGGAGCAGAGAAAAAACACTGGATTGAAACCCTAAAGCTGGCAGCTGTTACATGAATGTCCTGAATTTCTGATTTTAATCTACTGCAGTTTGTACAAATGAGTTAAACTTCCCCGGATGCAGAAGATGAATATTGTAATATAATTACTATGTTAAATTCTACAAAGACTTCATATTTGTAACCTGATATTCTCCCAAGCGCAATCCGTTTGTGGTGATTATGTTCGGGTATGAAGTAATGCATCTTTTCATTAACCGGAGTGCTTCATGTCATTAAAGTGACGTTGTTTCAGCTCCGGGCTGTAATTCCAGTTTTTTTTTTTTCCCTCACTCTATCATATGTCAGGGGTGAGAAAAGGTTGCGGCGCCCTGCTTCTGTGAATCGTGTGTGAGAATCCGAATTGAAACCTGTGAAATCATTTGCTAAGTGACTGAACGCAAATGTCAGATAATACCTTTCTTCGATTTTCAGACATGGCGATGACCTGATAGTAACACCGTTTGCTCAGGTAAATATTGTGCCCTTTTATTGATCTCCCCGAAATCTTCCACTGATTTTGGATTATGCATTGTTAAATGATTCTTATCTTTGATTATTATAATTATTTATTTCAGGTTCTGGCAAGTCTTCGAAGTGTAAGGAACAACTTCACAGTGCTCACCAATGTACACTGTGCCTCCAATAAGTAAGTGAAGATATGCATTTATTGTACAATGTCCTCCGTTCAGCTTTGTGCGATACTTGTGCTTCCACTCCCTGCGCGTCGTCTTTTTGCCACAAGATGGCAGTAAGCGCACACTTTAGTGCTGCAGCACAAACGTCAGTATGCAAAAACAACGCGTCTTAATACTCATACAGTTCTTGACTATCTTAAAAACATACATGCATTCAAGTTTCACGCAAATAGATGGTCCACATTAAAGAAACGTGTAGGTGATGGCAGTTCCTTAAAGCAAATGTGTTTGTCTTGTATTTTTAGAAACATTACCTAGACCTTATCGATGGTTTAGACCATTTGTGCTCTAAAAACAAAACCCATATTCATGACTTTTATAGTTTGTATTGGAACACACATGCCGATCTGTCACCCAGTGAAAGCGTTGTGAAAGTGTGTTTCTGCTTATGTCAGCCATAATAAAAAAGAAAAAAAAAAGTGTTGCACCATTGACAGGTAGGCGCGCAATACCTTGAATCGACACTAGGTGGACCCTAAATCCTGTGATCGTGCTTATCTCTCCTCAGGAGGTCCCCAGTGGCGAACCAGCCGCAAATCACCAGAGTCTGTCTGCCCGGTAAGTCCCCCCCCCCGTCCTTCCTGTGACTCCCCCATATGTATGACATGCTCATGTGCGTAAAGTGGAAATACCACCGCAGCCCACAAAAGTCCCTCATAGATCATCCAGCTGCATAATACAGGAAGTGCTGGGACTCAGACGAATCCATTTCAGTTTAACGACTGTGCAACTGTATATGTATTCTGCAGGAAGCGTGTCTGTACCTTTGCATTGCTTTTCGAGTTGTGCCCCGCTGATCAGGCCCCTAGTCGCCAGCAGGATCATCATACCAGCATCACAGGGCCAAGGATACAGAGAATTGGAAAAAAAACTACCCATCACCGATTTTCAGTATAGTGTTGAGAAAAGTGCCCTGTGAAGCCTTGTGGAGGTGTAGTAACCACTCCAGGAGCCTGACCAGGATAGTAACCATGGCAACAGCGTCTGGGGAGACGTGTGGCACAGCTGCAGTGGTGATGGTTTTTGTGTTATCAGTCTGGGGAGACCAAAGCCGTCTGCACGCCTCGATTTCATCCCAGACCGCTAATCCTCTCCATATTTATCATGAAGCACCTCAACTGAAGATGATTGAGCACATGTGGGGTGGGGGGGGGATTTCTCAGTAAATTAAGTCTTTGTGCCGAAGCCGCGGTGGGGGGCCCTCAGATTCACGGCCCGTCGGAACTGTGGAGCGCCTTAGAAATATGTTGCCGGCATTCTGTAATTATTTTTTCAGTCGTTTGTCGGGACGTTGTGCGTTTTTTTTTTTTGTTTTTTCGGTCGCCGTTTGAAGAGGGTTTTAGGAGGGAGTGACGCGGTACGGCGAGCGAATTTTATTTTTCCTGTCCCTTGTCTCGCAAAGACGAGTTCGAAAACATGTTTGTGACTGTTTCGTGACGTGGGGTAGAATCAGTAGGAGCCAAGGCGGTTTGGAACGTGCCACATGTGTGTGCGTGTGTTTGTGTGAGGGAGTGTGTGTGTGTGTGAGGGAGGACGGGGGAGGCAGTGCTCGTTTGTGGGGGGGGGGGGTAGGCAGTGCTGGTTGGGGGGGGGGGGAGGGAGGGCTCGTGTGTGGGGGTGGTGGGGATAGGGAGGAGGGGGGGGGGGGGGGGGAGGGGGGGGGGGGGGGGGAGGGGGAGGGAAGGGGGGGGGGGGGGGGGGGGGGGGGGGGGGTGGGTTGGTGGGGGGGGGGGGGTAGGCAGTGCTCGTTTGTGGGGTTGGTCAGGGTGGTTCCTGTCAGCTGCTGCTTACCCTGGTTCACTTGCCTGTGGTGCTTCATTGACGTCAGAGTGGCTGCGTGAGGCTTCTCCCGACTTCCTCCCAGTGCAGATGGATGGACCGTGGCTTCCTGTGCAGGAACTTGAGAGCTGGATCAGGTGGTGATAAAACGGGGGGGGGGGAGATCTTCGACCCTATCTCCAGGTGCCTACAGAGAGCTCCAAGTCTGGGACAAAAATGTGTGTATCAGCGTTGCTGTAGTGTCGACGGCGGGTTTGAGGAGCTTGTTTTGGGTCGGCACCGAATTAATCTTTGGGGGCTTTGTGACGACGACCGACCTCCGGCCACGTGCTGCCCAGCCAAATGCTAGGAAGGTGATGCATAAAAAGAAAACAGGAGTGTTTCCTGTGCCGCCGGCCTCTTTGTGCGCGGTGTCACCCAGACACCTCTCCTGGCAGGAAGGGGGAGCAGATTTCCTGTTTTCAGCGTCGCCGTAACCTGGCCAGCAACACGCTGGTTGTTTTTCACCGGATAATTAAGAACCTGCATGAGCTCGGAAGGTGACATCATGAACCTCGTCATGTGAGCCCCCCCACACACACGGCAAGGCCAGTAATGCCTATGATTTCATATTTCATCATGTCCACATTTATAATTATAATTACTTATTACTATGATTTTATTATTATCTATTTTAACTACAAAATTATTATTATTCCTGTAATTCGTGGACACTAAATGTTTGTCAACCAACGTCAAGCAAACACATTCTTTGGTCTTTCTTTCATGTTTATTTGCTGGTGACCCTGACCTGACAACAGGTGGCGATTTTTACTGTCGGCGTCTGTCAAAATTCCCCTGGAACTAGAGTCGGGGCATCCTGACAGCGGGCCAGTGTCGGTTTGATGTGGAAACCCCGGCGTGACACTGTCCCGCTGCTGACGCATCTCAGGCGGACCGTCCCGTCGTCCTTCAGCTCCTGTCAGACCGTCCCGTCGTCCTTCAGCTCCTGTCAGACCGTCCCTTCGTCCTTCAGCTCCTGTCAGGCCGGGCTCTAGCTGAGTGGCATGTAGTTGCGGAAGATTTTGAAGACTTTAAAGGTGTTTAATTTGCATTCTGGCAAAATGATATCCTGGCCTGGCCTTCAACAAAAAAAAACAAGAATTAATGGTACCATTCCTTCTTAGATTAACATAGTAGGAGGACCCTACCTTCTACGTTTTGGGAGATGTATCCGTCGTCTTGTGGGAATACGTGACCTGTTCCAGATAGCACCTGATAAGGTCTCTGTTTGCAGCAGCTGCATGGGGGCCGGGTTGCTATGGGAAACCAGCAAGCAGAATGCTGATGCCCCTGGATGTTTGTGGTCATGGTTTCACCCCCCCCCCCCCAGAATAAAGCACTCCCTAAATATTATACTGCTCATGTCAGGAACTCTAAAGGCAGCTGCAATCAGGGTGAGATTTTGACGGTCTTGATGGCTTTTCCATATCCAGGCGACTGTCGGGAAGCAGCAGTAGGTACCTGGATTCTGGGAGGGGCGATGCCCCCCCCCCCCCATGCAGAAAATAGCGACAGTTCCAGTCATCATGCATTTGCGAGGAGCGACTTCCCACAACTGTGGCCAGAGGAGAGCAGGACCCAGAAGATGGTTTTGCTACATTACCACCAGCCAGGCGTGAAATTTCTCCCGCTTTCTGTTTACTGGGGATTTTTAGGTTTATTATTGAGCTCCAAAGGTGCCACAGCAAGGTCTGAGCTGGGGCTGGGGGCTGCATCGATCCCCTACATTCTTACCTCTTCTAGAAGTATTCAGACACAGGAACACAGAATGCCTGTGCATTTCTTTATCAAAGAAGTTACATGTTCCTTCTAACTCTTTGATTATGTAGTTATCAAATGAATGACCTTGTAGCGTTTGAGACTGAAGTCTTGGATATTGTGTTGGGTACACAGGCTTGCTGCGTGATACTTATGTCTGAATACGTTTGTGGGACATTCTGCCTCCTTTAGAATTCCAACCCCGAAAATGCACAGCATTTTATACACAATTTAGCCGCTTTGCTCTTCGATGCCACTTGTCTGCTTGGAGCGATTAACACTCTCTTGGCTTTGGGGAACCTTGAGTAACGAGCAGCTTTGAACGACGGTTCAGTATCTGAGCCATGCCGAGGGAGGGGTCATGTTTTTTGCCAATCCTTCTGGCCAGCTGTTGTCGTGTCAGGTGCCAGAATCTCTTGGTTAACCATGAGTTGGCTCATCCGTCATCATTCGTTTATCCCAGAGCCACCCTACATCTGGTGTTATGGGAACGGATTCCATGAAACTATTACCACGAAAACACAGGAAATTCAGTGGAACTTATCCCACGTCTCGGTGTGGGAATGTGCCTGGGAGTTGGTGCGGATTTCGAGGATACACTTCCACCCTCTATGTCCCCTGTGATGCTCACTCCAAGCCTGCCTCTGGTCCTGAAAGTCATGCACGGAATATGCTGCATTTAAAACCCAAACCCAGTGGGCGACGTGAACCGTTGGGCGTCTGACGTCTCATTTTCACTAATCCACGTGCGGCACAGTGTTCACCGTTACGATTAAGGTATGGAAACATCCAAAGTGTCCAGTTCCTCTGATGCTCCCAGAACGTTACCCAACTACTGAGACAAAAAACAATAATATAAACGCAAATGAAGAGCATGGTGGAACAGTCTGTCACTTTACACCTCGAAGGTCATGGGTTTGAGGCTAGATTGCACTTTGGTAGTATAGACACATATAACACTTTTATAAGATAATTATTTATTAGGGAACAATATCTTTCAACATTATTTGCATTAAAAGGCATGCCTGTACCCACCATTGAGGATGCCGAGGTCAAGTCCTCAGTATTTTTTCTTCAACGCCAATAACTACGATTCATTACGAGACACACCTAGGACAGGCCAACACCTGTGACCTCAGTATTTTAAAAATCCTCACTACGGCCATGTTAAAAGGTGATAATGTTATCGTGCCAACACTGACAGAACCTTTGCTAAAATGTAGAAAGTGGAAGTAACGTTCCGTTAATGTTAGGGTAAGAGGGTTCTCTGCCAACACTGAGAAGACCTTCCCATAATACTGGCACATGACGTTGGCTAAAGCTGGATGGGAGTGTGTTTAAGAACCTTTGGGTGGGACCCTGCCCAAGCTTGAGCTGGACGTCATGCATTGTCTCAGGCAGCTCGGGTGATGCCGTAAACCTGCTGTGAAAGAAACGCAACAAATGCAACATTGAGCAACTTCAGAAAGTGCCAAAACTCCCTGGACATCAGATCGCGAACATAAAACGGACTTCTAACTACCTCTGTTTTTGTCAGGCAGCTAATTTGCTGTAGCCAAGTTTCTTTCCGATGGAAAATGGCTTTGGGGGGGTGGGGGAGGCCATTCCACTTACATTTATATCTTAGTTGAATAATAGATGCATGTAGTTCATAAAGCAGCCGAACTTGTTTTCGCCTCTGACAGATTGCACACCGTCGCTTTTGTTACAGCAGGGTGTGCGTGAGGTCACTGAGTGAAACTGAAGTCTAGGACTAGGAGCAAAGAAAGTTAAAAAGTCCATGTTACAGCGTTGATGATTTCTTATATAAATTGCTTTTTACAGTAAGGGACCCAAAAAACTGTGGATGCTGAAAAAATTATGGTTTGAAATTTTTATATATTCTTTCTCTTTCTTCCATATAAATTTTCATCCTAATCCCTATTTTCTTACTTCACTATGTTACTAAAAGTGGCAGAAAAGGGCTGAACTTCTATGTATGGATCTCTGTCTGTGCACGTGCGTTTGAGCCAAATATCCCGGTGTACAAATTGGCTGCCCAGGTTTGGAGTAGAGTCGTTGTGACACGATTTCCCATGATACTCAGCGAATAGCCTGACACAAGACCACAGGAAACCTCAACCCCCATCTCCGCCTTCCACCCCATAACCTGCTGTGCTGGGTGCCTCAGAACCCAGGACAGTGTTTACATTGCAAATATTTGTACACGTTTTTCTCTGATACAGGCCGGTGTGTATTTTACACCGGGGGGTAGCTCGGACTCTGCTCCCGGCATCTCGCTTGCACAAAAGGCCTTTGGGCCCAGTCGTTATATATCTGTCAACCACTTAGTTGAACGGTTCCGGTAAAGATGAAAAGCAGCCCCCGGGTCTGGTGCAGCTGCGTCCGTGTCTCCGGCAGCACAAACAAGCCTTAACAAAGTCCTTCAAGTAACATGATGAAGCGGCTGCTCAAACTGGGGGCTGTGGTATGTGTGATCCCCCCCCCTTCACTTTCTGGCAGGAGGGAGCGTCGTTGAAGCCGTCGGAGTTCCTTGTGGTCTTTCGAGAACGAAGTGCCACGGAAATCGGCGTCCGCCACTCTGGAGAAGCTAACCGGCAGAATTACCCAGAATTCCATTAGGCTTTTTTCATCTATTTTTTATCATTTCTCGGGGAAAGCGGATGGCATGTAGGCATGTGGGCAGATGGTGTGTATGAAGTATGTTAACTCTGCTGTGCAGAGCACGCATACTTGTGTGGAGGATTGGATCACACTTTGAGGAACGTGACCACCGCATTGAGGAAGGGGAAGCTTTTGGTTTGGTGCTCTCTAACCCTCTGAAACATCCCAAGGTGCCTGCTACTCCCATCATGCACTTGTGAGGGGCATCGTGCCTCTCCCAGCTGGTCAGCTGGTTCTCGTCAAACAAAGCTAGAATCTTCCAGATTCGGGCCCAAGCCAGCCTGCGCTGACTAGATCTGACTGGGTCGTCTCATTATTCTCCATATCAGCACCACATCAAGACAGGAGCTGATGATTATGAAGATGACACGACATCCAGGTCGCACAGAGATTCCAGGCTGTCATGCACAACATCCTCAACGAGTTTAAAAAAAAAAAAAAAAAAAACTGAAAAGTTAGCAGGTTCCTGTTTGCTTATTTTTTGAGGTGACTGGTCTGTTTCACTCTGCTGTAGAGCCCCGGTCCATTCCCGTAAGAGGAAGTCCGTGTCAGATTTTCGCGCTGAGCTCAGGCTTAGTGAGACCCGTGGATGCTGGCAGCTCTCACACCAGTAAGTATTCGAATTATGCGATTGACGTCAGCACAGTCATAAAGCAGACGGCTGCCCGTCCCTAAGGTGCCCTGCTGCCAAAAAAGCTTCAAACAGCCCTGGCTGGGGGGGGTTGGGCGGGGGGGGGGGCGGCAGCTTGTTTTGATATCGAAGCAAAAGGCTCAGTTCAGTCTGAACTCCATGAGAGGCTGTGTCAAATGCCGAATGTGTTTTTGTGAAAAAGAGAGAGAGGGCCCCCCCTCTGGCTTTCGGACATGTAACCCCCCCCCCTCCCAAGGTGGCTTCCATCAAAGCTCCGAAATTCACCTCCCGTGTCGTGGGCCGTGATCACCTCGGCTTCTCATTCCGAAACCGAGACGAGAAAACTTGAGCAATGAGAGAACTGGATACCCCCGCACTCAATATAGTATTAAGGAGGGGGGGATTTGTGGGTGACACACACCATTTTGCAGATCAAAATACATAAGTCTTGCTGTTGTTTTCTTATAAAATCCTCATAAATAACTTGCTTGTAATTTTTAAATTAGCCTAATTGTATTTTACGTTGTTTAATCAAAATGGACTAATATATCCATAATATACTAGTTAAGTATTTCAGAAATGTATGTATATTTTTTAAAACAAGTATTATGTACATATATGGTATTGAAACTGAGGCACGCATTCTAACCCTGAGGCTTCTGGTGGATTCCGCTGTGCGTCTTAACGCTTTTTAACATGAAACCGGATTTCATTGTTTACTGCCCGTATATCTTGCCAGCTTGTTTTCACTGCACTGTAAAACCTGCTGCCCTAGATTTCTTTGCGAGTCCTTGATTTAACTAGACAATAGCTCCTAAGCTGCTAGAACAGGTGTGATATCCTGTAGGATGCACGGACTTGACACTTGCTGCTTTTCCACAGACGAGCCTTGTACTTGGGGCTGCTTCAGATTTTTTGGTGTTGTGTTATGCACAAGTGACTTATATTTAACCAATCGACTCGGAAAATAAATCTTAAGTTCTGATTGTGCTGTAAGTGTGTAATTGCCCGATTGTGGTGTAACAGCAGCTTTTTAGGTTGTGTACTTTGTGGCTTTACTGAGTATGTGGTGTTAGACCAGAAATTCCAGTAGTAAAATGTAAGATTTTATCTTGCAATATGGGCGATAAGCCGCGCAACGTGTGCTGCGTGTCGGGGTAAAGTTTCCTGATCCATGGTAATTTGGTTATTTGGGAGCGCAGGGAAGTCAGATTAACAGTGCAGGCTTTGAGGTCTCCCAAGGCTGGTTCGGGAAGGGGGCGTGGACGATGGCCACTGGTTCAAGTGAGGTGAGACGACAGAGGTGTTTCTGTGCCGACGAGCTCGGGGCTCTGCAGACCCCTCCCCCCGCAGTAAATAACGTTGGCCTTATCGCTGGGGCTTCTTTAACTGATCGCTGGTTGGTCGCCGCCGGCAACCCGGGATGGCTTTGGTGAAAACGGCGGGAGAGTGTCTGCCAACCCGTTGAGGGGAGCGTTTTTTTTATTTTCCCTCCAAGGCGCCGCGGCGCTCTGCCAGAGGAGAGGGGATGAAAGCCCGGGGGTGGTTGGGTCTCCTCTCGCCACACAGGCCGCTGTTTGTCCTCCGTCTATCGTACGTGTCGGCAGCGCCGTCGTTAATCCGCGGACCCGGCCCTCCGTGTTTGACACGTGGGGCTGGCCAGGAGAAAGGGGGGACTTGTGGGAGTCCCGCACAAGAGGGGGGCGGCCGAGGGCAGGGTGGTCATTTTACACCCACACAGAGGGCGTCTTGTGGGCTCTGGTGTCTATACATGGTGTGGGGCTGCGTCAACCTCAGAAAGCATCTCGCTGCAACAACCCGCCCCCCCCCCCCCGTTAAATTAAACGAGCGTCACATGGGAAATCGCCCCGCGCTCTGTCATGGGCTGTCATCTTCAAATGCGATGAATCAGGTCAGTGAGCTCATTGTGAAACGCTTCATATTTCACTTTGCTCTGCGTTTATACAACAGCCTTACACTCAGTTTTCCTGTTTGTTTTTTTTTTTGGGGTTGCAAAATATTGTTTTTTTTCTTTCATTCAAACTTTGGGTAAACCTTACCCTAAATGATTACTGTTCAGACCACAGTCCAGGGTAGGATGTCACTTAATAGGTATATTAATAAACTGCAATTAGTTTTTCGCAAACTGTGCAGTTTTAATGTATATATTTTTTCAGCAGAGTTCTTTTTTTTTGCTTCAGTTGGCAGCAGAAACTCACTGTTGACAGATAAATATTTTCCAGCCTGAAAACAGGCTTGACTGCTAAAACGCAGTGAAAGCTGTTTACACATGCGATCATTCAGTAGCGGTTCACTGCATTTCCGTGACTAAGTTTTAGTTCACACACTCATATCCTATATTCAGTGTGAAAATGGGTAGGATTCAAGGAAGCTGACATGCACTGGAATTTGAGTCTCTGTTCCCTTGAGTCCTGATGGAGTTGGACTGGAGTGTTCGGTTGGAGAAAGAGATTTTTTTTTTTTCTTTTTCTAATCTCAGCCTTTTTTTTTGTTTTTTAAGTGCATGAAGGAATTTGCTGCTGTTACTGCTGTATACTATTAGTGTATTATTTTTTCGTGAAATAAATTTGCTTAAAAAATAATGGGAATAAGGAGAATGGCGGCTCCTGGGCCTGAAACAGCCAGGACCTTAGAGTCCCGACTCCCAAAAATCTGCCCCGGGTTGAACACTGCAGTGAGAGAGACGTTGGGACGCATCTGATCATGTCTAGCTTTGGGGAAGAAAGTTTGTTAATGTTGTTATTTGGTTTCTGGTTAGAAACGCGACCTGGCTCACCTTCGTCACACTTGAGCCCCCACCTGTATTGCTTGCGTTGCCCCTAAGCTACATGTGACATCATATCTCTCCGTCGTCTCTCAGCTATAACCTCATTTCCTGTCATCGCCCTTCTCGACAGAGGTGTCTCGGACCACATCAGTTCCCAACTCGTGAGGTGGCTTGCAGGGAAAGGATCCTTGCGTGCGAAGGACGTTACTGGCCAGCCTGACTTTCAATTCCACCCTTCTAAAACCAAAATGTCACATTATGTCAAAGATTAGGCTGCGTTTTATGACCGTCTAACCCTAAATTGCACCTTCCTGTTTCTCAGGCGGCATGCAGGGCTGGGGAGACACACGCCTTAAATATGTTGCGCGTGTGCAAGCCTGTCGCCTCCTTCAGGCTCCTTTGCCGTTAACTTTTTGCAGATGCACTGAAAATGAGGCTTGGGGAACCAGAGGTGTCTTGAGCGTCGAAGGGGAAGCTTCACACGGGACTCAGGCCTCCCTTACTTGTTTCCGTCTGCATCCGTCGTCTGAGGAGTCTTAATGCAGCATTTGAGGCCCATAGCAGGCAGACAGACAGGATGAAGGCCTCTCTCTCTCTCTCTCTCTGCCTGTTCCCCACTCTCTTTTTAAAGTGTGGTTAAAAGCAGGCGCCTCTGAGCCCTCAGAATCAGCAGAGGGAGGCGCCGGGGCAGTTTGGGACGAGGACAGCCTCTGGATGGGCTTCAGGGTCCTTCCAGGCCATAATTCCAGGCCAGGCTTTTGGAGCACCTCCGGTCTGAGGGGAAGGATTTGATCTGGTTGGCAAACGTGGTTGGGGGGTGCGGGGGCACTGTATAGTTTGACTTGTTGCACCATAAGTGCAAACAGGGGCTGATCTGAGTAGGATCGTCTGTTCGGGGAAGCAGGACCAGCCGCCAGATGTGCCGTCGTTCAGACAGTTCGGCGGATGTCCCGGACAGCTCAGCTCGTCACCTGATCTTCACCATTTTTTATTTTATCTTTTCTTTAAATGGCTGCTTGTACTTCTGTAACTTCTGCACATCTGCTCATCCAGAGCTAAGCCTGTGTGAGGCTGATAAGATACACCCCCCCCCCACAATCACTTCCCCTTCCACGTGGAAACACTCTTTCCTGCCCGAAAGCAACTCTTTGGCGTAAACAAGGCACTGTTGTGCTGCTGAGGCTCCTCCTCCCCGCCACCGGCATCGCTACCTACGCGCTCGGGGGAACTTTGACATCAGGCAGAAGGTCAACGAGGCAGAACGCTCCGTTTGGTCCCAGAGAGGGGGAGAGAGAAGCCGTCCGCTCAGCCCCCGAGATAGCGGGAGGTGGCTGCAATGAAAGAGCACAGCCGGCCGACCGCGGGACCCCCGCACCGAGCCCTGCCTGCCGGCGACCCCCTCCAGGCTGATTACACCTCCATGTGTCTGCTTACAGAGGAGTCTTATCAGAAGCTGGCAATGGAGACTATGGAAGAGCTTGACTGGTGCCTGGACCAGCTGGAGACCATCCAGACCTACCGCTCCGTCAGCGAGATGGCTTCCAACAAGGTAGGGAGCACCTCGGAGACGAACCCGGCCCGTCTCGAACTCGTTGCGAAACCCGTGAAGCAAGGATGCTGGTCAGAGTCGACACACGTGCGCCTGTCGGAGAATGAGAAAGTATGCAGTAGATGTTCAGCTGTTACAGTTTCATTGGGAGTTACAGCGTTTGCATAAGACTCTTTTCAAGCGGGACTAGCAGCTGACAGGAAAAAAATAGTGTGCCGGTGAGTTTTATTACAGTAAGAGGAAGCAGGAAACCAAGGCTGTAATTTTTAGAACATTAAAGCTATCCTAAGAATCCGTCACGCTAAGAAAAATAAAGGAGGTGAATTGTCGTATTTAGCAGTGAGTGATGTCAGGTGTTAGAGGAATGGCTGTACTGACTGGTCAGTATCAATGCAGGAGTTTGTAGCACATATGTGTTCATTAAGTCACCTGGCTTCTGGTTTCATTTTTTTTTAACTCATTGGTCATTTAGTTTGGGGAGAATAAGACATGAAACTTCTGGAAGAAGGTTTTCTTTTTTGGAAGTATGAAAGTGTGTTTTTGGTCGTGGACATGGCTGGTGAAGAACATGGGGAATCGATGGCATTGCCAGGCAGCGGGACGCCTGTTTAATGAATGCTGAATGAAAGCGTGACCGGTGCCAAACAAAGCCAGCGTGCCCAGCTCCTGAGCTTTCCCATCCTCTGTGCCAGGCCCGAAAATCGAAAAGGCAGCTGTTTTAAAGTGTGACTTGGATTTCCTGCCTTCTCCATTCCTGTTCCGCCAGACTACAATGGCATGAATCAAAAGCTGTTTTTTTTTTTTCTTTATTATTATTATGTGATGTCATCAGGACATAAAAGAAAAGAATTCTGCTCGACTCACTTCGGGAACAGGGCCAGAAGGAAACGTAATGGCTGGTCGAGTCTCTTGGCTTTGATAGACGTGCTGGGGTATAACTCGGCCTGCTGGGAGGTGCCCTGATCTCTCGCAGTTAAAAACAAAAAAAAACAGCTAAGCTTGTACAAAACCCAGTGCTATAGATTTAGTTATTCAATCAAATCTGCACACTTTGCTGTCACTCGCTGGCATGTCCGGCTAAGTGTCTGACTCTTGGGTTTATTAGCAGGGCAAGGATTGTCCTGTTTGGCTTCAAACGACTAAGTGACTTACATTTCTTCTAAGCCCCTATTTGAAGGGCTGCAGAGAAATCTAAGGTTCAAACGATCTGCTATTTTAAATTAAATGGAGATTGTGTTACACGTACCTCAGGACTCATTGTCATATTGCCAGAAGCTATTAGGCGCGGAAATAAGGGGAGACTGCATTGTGACTTAATTAACACATACCAGCCTCGTTAGTGCACATTCCACAGAACTGCGGCTTCTCTATAGGCTGCTTTTGCAGGTCGACTTCCTTCCCATGCTGACGCCCCTGGACGTGTTTATGAAATTTCATCCGTCGTTATTCATCTCCTGTGACGTCCGTGGTTCATTTCTGTGCCAGAACGTCATGAATGCTTCAAACCGGTTGACAGGATTTCTGTTGTAATTACTGGTAAAATGATTTTCAAAAGAATGGCGGTTTGATTTGCTCCAAGAGGCTGTATTGTTGCACTGTAGTTTAAAAGTATTTAAAACTGTAAAACTTAAAATGTTAAAATGTTGCTTTGTGTTAGTAGTGTTTTGGTGTATGCAGCTTTGTGCACATTTAAATGTAATGTTCTGAAAAACAGGCAAAGCCAAGTGAGTTAAGGAGTATTGAACTTTTACAAATAGTTCAAAAGTTTTTATTTTGTGTACGTCTGTGTATTTTCTGGCCAACTAAGCTGATCAAACGATTATTTTCCACATAACTATTCATATGCAAAAAATGCCCCTAAGTCCCCCCCCTCCCCCCCCCCCCCAGCAAATTGTGACTGGTTTAAGCTGTGAAGGAAAGCGCAGACAGATGGGTCACTGGGGGATGTTTACGACCCCCTAGCAGAAGAATTGCTCAAATTTTGAAGTGCATGACTAGAGAGGTACATAAGACCCATGGCAGGCTCCACCTGAGGCTGTAGTTGAGGGGGGTGTGGTCGATGAGGGGCGGAGCCAGGGTGCAGGAGGTGGATTTTGCCAGGAAATGGCTAGACACGCTGAGGACCTTAAGCCAACGGGGCAGCGATAAAAGGGCGTGTGGCAGTCACAGCTGCGCTAGACACACGAATTCACGGCTCTCTGAGTCAGTATATCGTTCCCAGTCTTGGGCACAGAAGCACAGATCTCCTCAGGCACTCAGATTCCCATTGTCCCAGCCCTTGGGAAAGCCATCTCCATGTGTGGGACCGCTTCTACCGGAATGGGACTGCACTGTCCCATGAAGAAACACAAAGCGTTTGGGATAAACTCCTCTCGGAGACAAGTGAGTTTTACCTAGTTGTGGCATGCGCTGGGTTTTCATTTAAAACTTTTGCTTTAAAGTTTGTTTGTACTTTTCTGGAGCAAAAGCTTGGAATTAAGATTTTCAGCAGTTTTGGTTGTTTTGGGTAGATTATCATTTATGTGGTCTTATTCACTACTGTTCCTGAGTGTGGTTTTGTGTAAAAAAAAAAAAGAAAAAAAGAGTTTTGCATTGTAAAAATAGACTTGAAATAGTTTTTGTGTCTTTGTTTTTGACTGACTTGTTTGGGTAGGTTAATTTCCTTTCTGGAGAATAAATGAAATAAAGGTTTTACATTCTCTGAGTATGTTATGGGAGGGTGGCCTTACTTTTTAATGTCAGACAGTGTTACTTTGACTTTGCCCTCATTGTGTGAAAAGCCCAGCTCCTTTGTTAAATGCACCTGACATGAGAACAGTAATATTGTTCAATACTTTGGTTGCATCATGAGTGACATGAAAAATGCATTTAGAAAATGGGAGTTTCTTTTTCTTTTATCTTCTTCCTTTGACACATTTCCGGATGAACGTATTCTTCCCTGCTCTAATTAAAGTCTAAGGCAGGGAAAAGCCGGATAAAATAATTGTCTTATGAAAATACGATATTGAAAGCCAGAGAAAATAAAAGGATTGCACTGAATTTTCCAGCGTCTTATGGTAAATCCCGAATTGCTCATTAATTAGATAAGAGGTTCTCCTGGAGGGCATGGTTTCTAGGCTTCGGTTCCAAATATTTTCAGACTTCCTCTCTTTTGGAAATTAAGCTAGGATCTTCTTACTCGGTTCTGGTTGTGGTGGGGGGGTTGGATGTCAGAGACCCTCCAAGGCTGCACGGTGGAGCTCTGCTACGCTTTGGTTCCGCACAATTCTTTCATTTGGGAACGGAGAAGTCGATAAGGATAACCGGCCGTCATAGTCATAAACTTTCTCGAAACTTAGCTCTTAACTCAGCTAAGATGGAAAACATTTGTTTAAAAAAGTTCAAGGAAAAGGCGCCGCTTGGAATACAAATCACAAATATTCAATATAAAAAGGTATGGGGAGAATTAAAAATGATCCCGTTTAGATTCCGTTAATTACATTACGCAAGTTTGACATGCGCGGTAGTTCTGATTGAAATGTACCTTCACCTCTGTGTATTCTTTCCCACGGGCGCGTTAATCTGTGCGGTGACACAGCCTGATGAGGTATTTGCACAATGGCTGGGATGGGAAGCGCCGGGGAAAAAGCGTCTGTGACTCACAAATGAGAGCAAACATTTGGGTTCGGTGTCCGTCATGACCGTGCCTTGCATCACGGCACCTCGCCTTTGCAAACGGATCCGCGTTGGATACGTGCGAACATCCCGTGCCGATGAATAGACGCGGTTGCTTATAATTGTGTGCATTTTGCATACTTAGGGATGGAGGCTGATTTTAACGGGACCGTATAAAGCGCTTATCGTCGGCTGGGACAGCAAACTTACACGATCATGATTAGCAGGAAAAGCCCACGTTTAGTTACAAAGTTGGTCTGATTTTGCTGCTCAGTGCAAACTAAGTTTACGCAAAGAAATATTATATCTCCAATCTTCGCCTTTTTTACAGTAAATAGTAAGATTTTTTTTTTTTACTTCGATTGATTTATTCACATTTTAACGTGCGATACTGTATTTGATTGTTTTATGAATGGCTATTTCCTGAAGCATTTTATGACTTTACATGTAGTTCAAATATATTTGATTCGGCCTGCCTGGTTAACTGGACACTGCAATAGGCAATCCGTCTAATAACTTTCCGGCACCAAACGCAGGTTAGATGCCCGTGGTTAACATGCACACTTGTGTAGGCTGGCTGATAAAGTGACGGGACAGTGTGCTGTGTTCGCTCACAGTGGAGGGGAATCCTTTAGCAGAAATGCCCTCGGTCGTTCACATAACGTGCCCACAGGCTGTTGTGTCTTCTGCCGCAGCCATAGGCTGTGCGGTACTGCACGAAAATGCATATAAATATCAGCGGTAGAAAGGAGCGATTTTAAACATCAGTCTAATTTTCAATTGGTTCCTGCATGCAAAAAATAATGTGCATTTTAAAAATGAAAAGATATACTTCTAAAATTATTTAGTTTCATAGCGTATGTGTGCGTTTTTACTGGTGAACGTACTTGAATGATGTTTTTTGTATTAAATCACGTATATCTAATAAGTAAGTAAAGAAATGGGCAGGCCGCATCCCCAAAACGGCTCGGAAAGGGGGAACCTCGCGGAGACAGCCATGTCGCGTTACGTCACTCTGTTGCCATGGCATTCTCGCTGGCTGCGGCGGAGAGACTCGGGATGATGTCATCGTCAGAGATACAGTTGTCCTTAGCTGTCCGATGAAAGGGGGTAAAATGGCTGCTCAAATACAGTAGAAGACGGATGCAGGAGCGGAGGAGGGGTCTCACGGGGGGGGGGGCTTGGTACAGCTAAACGACTTGGTAAATTGTTGCGAATTATGCTCTGTTATGTGGTCATTTGTCATGAAAAGGGTTAAAATTTGCTGGCCAGGGGAGTCCTCTCAGTAAATTTTGCAGTGGGCCCCTAAACTGGGGTGCCCCCCCCAAACTCATCAGCTACTGTGGACACATCCATCTTTTAACATTTATTTTTCCTAAATCCTAAGTCCTAAATCAATACACGATACACAGTTGGATAACATGATGTCCAAAGAAAAATTGATGGAAAAAATTGGTTGCACTCATTTATATACTATAGCTGCCAAATTAATTCCAAAATGTTGTTGAAATGCAGATTGCTCTCATGATTGTATGTACTATAAATGAAATGACGCTGGTACATTTTTTTTTGTCTTTAAGTGCTTTAATTATGTAAATGTTTCCAATGAGGAAACAAAGGTAAGAGATGAAAGCTCAGCGAGGCAGGTGGCCTAAAAAGAGCCTTTCTGATTGGCCGGCGCAGAGCTGCAGTGCCTGGACATCCTGCGGCCGTTTTGCATAACTGAGCAGGGGGCTTCCTCCATTTTCTGTCAAATCATGCGCGCTGTGCAGTGATGTTGCTGGGGATGGCAGGATAGGAAGGGAGAGAGAGAGGGGGATGAGAGAGAGGAGGGAGACTTGCAGCTCAGTGTGCATTGGAAGAGGACTAATCCATAGATGGAAGCCCCCCCCCCCCCCCCCCCCCCCCCCCCCCCCCCCCCCCCCCCCCCCCCCCTACGCCCGACTCTGCGCTCTTCCCCTCTATCC
>JAOYFF010000045.1:8275753-8303459 GCA_025773925.1 Cryptomyrus ogoouensis | reverse complement strand
GCCGTGGGTGGTGGAGAGGAGGCTCAACCGAGAGGGGAGCCCCCCCCCCCCCCCCCCCCCAGTACCAACACCCCGCCTTCTAGCAGCAGAACATCCTGGATTTTTTTTCCTTCCTCCATAATTCATCAGATTTCAGAGCTGCCTTTGCTGCATCGGAGCCGTCCGGCTGGATATCCGTGCAGCGCTCCTGGCTCGGTCCCTCGGACCCTTAGCCTCCCCTCCCTGCTCCCCCTGCTCTCCATCGGTCCCCCCTGCCTGCTCGCCCCACGCCGCGCCTGATCTCTCCATCCCGTATTTTTGGGGGGGCGCTACGCGGATAAAGCTGACGACCCTTGCCGTGGAGATGGGGCACGCGAGCAAAGCACCGGCGGACACGGACAGCGGAACGATTGCGCTCGGATCTGGGTGGTTCCAGAATTACTGAGCCCACGGGACCAGAGTGAGGATACGGTTGAAGGGGGGATTTCACTAGAGGAATCCCGCTTGTGCTTTCTGGTGTGGAAAAGAGCTCCTGGCTTTTGCTACATCGGAGTCCAAAATGCCTGAGGCTAATTATCTGCTATCTGTGTCCTGGGGTTACATTAAGGTGTGTAAATGGACGTCCGTCTGTCGCTAATGAATTAGGAGCTTGGAACTCTTTGTGTATAGGGAAGGAGGGGGGGTGATGTGGATTTTGTCAGCCATGGGACTCGATGTTCGTTACAATGTCTGCACTGTTGGAACTTCATCTTCAGCCAGGCTGCTCCTCGAGGAGACTGAGGGCTGCATCCTGAAAGAGGATTTTGAGGCTGTTAAGGATGAAATTCTGTTTGAGAGAAGCATGAGAGATCAGTTTTCTTTATGCTACATTGGTGGTGGTTTCGCGCAGTTGCCCTGATTCGGAATCTGGCTGCAAACTGGTGTAGCTCTTCATGCTCGAGTGCCGTTATGGGAGAAAACGATGCATTCGTTCATCTGGGTGGACCGCAGAGTCCCTGTTAATGTCTGTGCTTGGTTTCACTAACTGAGCCCCGGGTGTAGTGAATATGGCCGAGCACATGGGGTCCATTTAAGATGAAATGCTGTGTCTGTCATGTAGGCTCTTCTAGATGGGAACAATGTATGCTAACTGTGTCTCTCTGCTGTCTTCCTTCCAGTTCAAGAGGATGTTGAACCGGGAGCTGACCCACCTGTCGGAAATGAGCCGCTCTGGGAACCAGGTGTCCGAGTTCATCTCCAACACCTTCCTAGGTAAACGACAGTGACGGGCATCGCAAGACCCACTGCGGTGGTGCAGGGGAGCACTGGGGGCGGGGGGGGGGAATGCAGCCAGAGCAGTAGCGTTGCAGAGCAGACCAGCGCTGTGTTTTCTCCGGTCGGAACAGCTTTACGCTTTGTGGTGACAGTTCGGTATTTCTGGATGCGCCAGACAGGTGACAAGAGAGTCCAGCGGCGGGCGGGAGAGTCGTGTCTCCAGTTGTCTGGTCCAATCCCAAAGAGCCACACATGTAGTCTGCCCCTCCCACCCCCGCAAGGTTTATGACACACTTGCCATCTCTACTTCTCAAATAATCAAATATATTTATAGCCTTGAGTTTTACTGAAGCTAGAGCCTTATAGAGTTGGGGTAGGGTTTTGGGGGGGGGGTTGTCTCAGGTATTTTGGGCGAAGTCCCCAAAACTGCATGAAGAATGCACTTCAGTCCAGCCAAATTCTGTTTGCTTTTATTGGTGTTGTGGTGGGGGGGGGGGGGCTTGGGAGATATTGGGGGGGCATGAGCATCATGCCGCAGAAGCATACTTGCTCCACACCTCACCCCCAAATCCCCAATTAGCGCCAGGATGCAGATACCATCTTGGCTTCCCCTCCGTCGTAACCTTTTCGGCCTCCTTGAAATGCGACGTTGCATGTCTGAGGCGTCGCAACTGTCGGGAATGGATGTTAAAAAGGGTGCATGACGAAATCGAAATCCAGACGGGTGCAAACGTCGCTGGTCCATGAGCAGAGCATCCCCGAGCATAAAATTATGTGGGGGGAAAAAAAACAACAGTGGAACATGGCAGTTTTACGAGGGGGGTCCGATCCCCCCCCACGTACGAGACAGCTGCGTGAATAATTCATGAGAGGCGTCAGCTGTTCAGGACACGTGAGATGGTGTGCCAGGAAAACCGCATCTGCGAAAAAAGAACCCCCACCGAGACAGTCGCGGAACACCCTAAAATGGTTGCCTCTACATTTTGGCTACTGGGGGGAGGGTCTCTTCTCCACAGAGTGCAGCCTCTGTACCCAGTCTGTTAGATATCAAGCCCCTTTTCAGATATCTTAGATTCTGCCAAATTCAAGGACTCGGCGATGAGGTAATAATCCAGATTAATGTTCCACTGGAGATGCTAATGAATAATTAGCCATTCTCTGCTGCGCTTCAAAATGAAATGCCGTAGCTGTGTTGTTCTGTCACCGAGACGTTTTATTGCTGATACCTTTGATCCGGCTGGAAAGGAGAGAAATCGCCCGTCACTTTAATTAGTGCCACGGTAACTGAATGTCCTTTGGTGGGGAGGGGGGTATCACAGATTAAATAGCACCTGAGATTTGAATTCCAGTCAAGAAATACCTGTCAAACTGCGGAAGCCACTGCGGCGTTAAAGGTCACGTTCTTGCAGTGTTGCCGCGCCGCCCCCCCCCCCCCAACAACAAATTGTGCTCAATATTATAAAAAAAAAACAGATTATCTTTGAGATGTCATGTAGGGATTGGGGGGCTTAAGATTCAGGCAAAAAATGGAGATGCTTCCACCCTATAGGGGAATCTGCCCCCTCGAACAGCTCGATCCAGGTTGCACAGCATGTTTAAGGGTTTTTTGAGTGGCAAAAGGCTGTTGACATCGCCCAGAGAAACGGGAGATACCCAAAGACAGACCCCATGATCAGAATCTTTCAATTCATGATCCTTGATTTTCTTCTTGCCAAATGAAGATTTTGAAATTGGATATTAGATTTGGAATCTGAGCAGTCTTAGAAGGGATTGTGGCCTTTGCCGTTTAATTGGCCCAGATCTTCATGCCAGCCGCATGGGGGAAATTGTGGATTCTGTGATGCTTTTGTTCTTTTCCGTTGCCTGACATTCGTGGGAGGGGGTGTTGTTTGTTTGTGTGGATATAATATCTCTGAAGAAGCTTTGAATAAAAAGCTGAACCAGTCTTTTTCTTTGTCCCTTCTCTCTTCAGACAAGCAGAACGACGTGGAGATCCCGTCTCCCACGTCCAAGACGCGGGAGAAGAAGAAGAAGCAGCTAATGACACAGATCAGTGGGGTAAAGAAGGTGACACACGGCCCCAACGTCTCCAACTGCAGCATCCCTCGCTTTGGAGTTAAAACTGACAAGGAGGAGCAGCTCTCAAAGGTAACATCCTCATCTTTAAACAACACAGTTCATCATTGGCTGAGAAAATACTTAATGCCCCAATCAGCTTTTCCCTTTTGATGTTGTTGCTAGGTGCTATACAAAAATAAGCTGAATTGCATTGGATGGGATTAGCGCTGTCCTGATTGTGGATCTCCTCACAGAAGACACTAACTCCTGCCCTTTCTGCTTTCTCCAGGAGCTGGAAGACCTGAACAAGTGGGGCCTCAACATTTTCAAAGTGTCTGAGTTCTCCAACAACAAGCCACTCACATGCATCATGTACGCAATCTTTCAGGTCGGTGCATTCTTCTGTTACAGTTTCGTTCCTTCCGCTTTTTCTCTATGCACCATATATGTACTTCATCTCATATATAATGATTTATATAAAAAACTCCCATTATAGTAATTCTAGAAGATGACCGGTACCTAGTGTATGTATTTCTCAGGTAAAGGGACGTTCCACACATCTAATTTGGTTCTCGCACCCTGTCACTCTCACACAATGCTATAATTGTTTCCCCCCCCCAGTAATGATATTTTTACTTTTGCAGGAAAGGGACTTGATGAAGACGTTTAAGATCCCCATTGACACATTTGTGACCTTCATGATGACGTTAGAAGACCACTACCACTCTGACGTGGCTTACCACAACAGCCTGCATGCGGCCGACGTGGCCCAGTCCACACACATCCTCCTCTCCACACCTGCTTTAGATGTAAGCACCTTTTCTCCCAACGCACTGTGCCTCAGACCTCCATCACGTCGCTCTTCTCGCCTCCACTAGCCTCCAGATTATGCAGAACGTATGACGGAGTTCAGTTTTTCATTTGGATGTTTCACATCTTTAGTTTCATATTTATTTATGCAAGGTCTGCTAGTCTGGTGCAGATTTAGCGCATGTTCTATAAGAAAGGCAGTGTTTTTCACTCAGCACTCTCTATCTCTGCATATTGTCTATGATTTCTGCTGAAGTTTGTTTGTTGGGGAAATGTCGAGAGTCCAGTTGTATAAGTCCAATGGGACGAACTATCCTATTTACTCATATGACTAACCTCCCTCTGCACCTATGGCAACAGGCCGTCTTCACAGACCTGGAAATCCTTGCTGCCATCTTTGCTGCAGCCATCCATGATGTTGACCACCCGGGAGTCTCCAATCAATTTCTAATCAACACTAGTGAGTGTTTCCTCCTTTCCGTGCAATACTGGGAGAGATCAGGCTGAGCTTCATATCTCAGGCATGAGGATTGGCGCCGTTTGTGGTTGGCGTTGGGCATTGTTTACCTAGTATACCTACTTACTTAGCTGCCCTGTTTATGTATAGATTCAGAGCTGGCCCTCATGTACAACGACGAGTCGGTCCTGGAGAACCACCACCTGGCTGTCGGGTTCAAGCTGCTACAGGAGGAGCACTGCGACATTTTCCAGAACCTCAACAAGAAGCAGCGGCAGTCACTGCGGAAGATGGTCATTGACATGGTAAGGAGGTCGACTTGCAGATGCAGTGTAGTTCACAGTTCACAGTTCATAGAGCTGACAAGCAGGTTTCCTGTACCCTTCCCTCCAGGTGCTGGCAACTGACATGTCCAAGCATATGAGCTTACTGGCAGACCTGAAAACCATGGTCGAGACTAAGAAGGTAACCAGCTCTGGAGTGCTGCTGCTGGACAACTACACAGACAGGATACAGGTAAGGTTCCACCACCTCAGATGGTAACTAGACAGCCAGCTAAAGGTGTTTGCAAAGTAATTAGTTATGAAGTCATGTCTGGGGTTACCTAACAAGGTACTCTTGTCGTCTGGATGGCAAACAGGTCCTCCGCAACATGGTTCACTGCGCGGACTTGAGCAATCCCACCAAGTCCCTGGAACTGTATCGACAGTGGACAGATCGAATCATGGACGAGTTCTTCCACCAGGGGGACAAGGAGCGGGAACGGGGCATGGAGATAAGCCCCATGTGCGACAAACACACAGCATCTGTGGAGAAATCCCAGGTGAGTGTTACTGGCATAGCCGGAATTTTGCTTAGCTCATGACTAAATCCTTGGAGGAGTGGCCTTCTTGACTTGATAGTTTGGAGTCATCTTCTGTTGTGTGATTCGGTTTGACCTTTCTCACAGGTGGGCTTCATCGACTACATCGTACACCCTCTCTGGGAGACCTGGGCAGATCTAGTACACCCAGATGCACAGGATATCTTGGACACGTTGGAAGACAACAGGAACTGGTACCAAAGCATGATCCCTCAGAGTCCATCGCCACCATTTTACGAGCAAGACAAAGGCTCTGGCAATGGAGACAAGTTCCAATTCGAGCTGACACTGGAGGAGGAAGACTCAGAGGGCACGGAGCGGGACGAGCAGAGTCAGGGGGAGGACAGCCCAAGCGGGATTCGCTCTTCCCCGGTATACTGTGATGACCCAGGGGCCGAGGAGGACCCCCCAGAGCCCACACACATCGAGATCATCACACATGACGCGTCACCCGTCGACACGTAGCCTCCCTCGCGTGCCCCAACCGTGGCGCTACCGTCGACGTTGGCAGATTCAGCCGTGAGGAAGAATCCCACGGTCCTGCTTTTTAGAAGCCTGGGTGTTGACTTTGGCTGGACCGGAGCCGTTCTCTGGGGTCGGTAATGGGCGGTGTCAGTGGAATCATGAAGGATTTCTCGTGAAATTGCTGCAGTCCCTTGGAACTGGTTGACAGCCCATGCCATGTGACATTGAGGCGGGAGTAATGAAGGATTAAGACCGATCAGGAACCCTTAGTGGACTCGCATTGTGTTGCTGACACTACTGAGAGATTTTTCACAACGTGTGTCCCTTTTTTGTAATGGGATGTCATGAGGTAGCTTATGAACTACTGATATACAAGTATTTGTACCGCACACAGTTTACTCTTTTCTGTCACGTTTGTCTAAAGACTATGTGTGCCTTTTTTACAGTTGTCTTTTTAAGATTTTTTTTTTTATTTATTGAACACAGTCAATGTTTAAGGATGTTTTTAACTGAAGGCTCAAGAGCAGAATATTTCGTTTCTCGGTTAAAGAGAGAATACAAGTCTTCCTTATTGCTGATTTTGGGCAATATCTAAGCTAATACACACTGGCTCTCTGGATGGACTTTCAACAAAACATTTATTCCCACAGAAGCTTTCAGGCATATTTGTATAACAGTCATGGGAGATGGAAAAAATGGGGGGGGTGCAAATGGACATGTTTTAACATGAGCACAATGCTTTATTTTATTATTATTATTCTTTTTTTTTTACTGGGACTGATAATTCGTATATGAACACCCAGAAAATTTTGATTTCAAGGCAGAAGGGCAGAGTTCTAACGGTGAACATGTGGTATAATTTAGTCTCTATATTCCAACTGTTCAACGCATAGTTTTATTTTCCTTTAGTCTTTTCCACTTACTTTGCCCCTGGTAATACCAGCTCAGACCCAGATGAATTGGGAATTAAAGACCAAATGGTTAGCAATTTTGGCAGTGTAGACTTTACCCCAAAGTTGAGTAAAAAGGAAGTTTAGAACACTCTAAATTTCTTCTTTGTCTTTCAATCTGCAGCAGTTTTGCACATTTGACAGTTGTCAGTCAGCCCAAGGAGTAATTATCTTCTGGCAACTGAGGATTTTGAATGCAAGGAAATATTTTGGGCTCCTAAGGAAATAATATCTAATTATATAATATGCAACTGTAAAACAAAATATCTAGGCCGCACAGTTTACTCATAACTTGCAACGTGATATTGCAATTAGTTTTTTTATGATTTACTTTTAGGGTGATTTAATTTTTTTTTGTAGTATCTGTGCAATTAAAACTGAGGCGTAACCAAAAATGCTATTATCTTTACTTATTCACGGCACGGTGTTTCAGCTTTTTCAATATGGGTTGTTTTTTGGAAAGGAATGCTCAAAGATTGTTCCCTGGGAGAAGCTGAACCCCCACCCCCCAGGGACTGGATTTGACTGAATACTCCTTAAAGCAGAACAGTTCTTTTTGTTGATTTCTTTTATTTGTGTAGGATGAGGTTGGCAGAATTTTATTTTTCTGAAAACCGTACGCTTAAAGCCGTGTTGTCTTCTGCTCTAAAATGGGTGTGCATCGAGGTGGGCTGAAATGGAACCATTCAAGGAACGTGACTCCCAGAACATTTGTCTCTGTCCATGCGTGTGTGCGTGTGCCTGCCTGTGTGTGTGTGTGAGAGAGAGAAAGAGAGAGAAAAGCGTGCTTGTTTCTTCATGTTTGGAGACGGTGACTTCAGCCACTCCGTCTCTCCTCCTTGCACCTGAGCCTATGTTGGGTCATTTGCTGTTTATAACAGTGTATTTAATACTTTTCCTTGTAAATAAAACAATGTTTCTTGTAAATTTTATTTTTAATTTATACGCACTAACGTCACCTAAAAAGATGGTGACGTTAACATGTGGAAGGCTCTGAGTTAGAGTCTTTTTAATAGTTATATATATTTTTTTCTTTTTTTTTGTTTGTTTTCTTTTGTTTTTTTTTTTTTTTATATTGCACAACATTCGAGTGCCCTGAACAGTAGCTAAAAGAGACATACTCAACCCATAGGATGCAGAAGATGTGTAATCCTGCTGACAAATGTACGAACTGGCAAGAAATAGAGGAAAATAAAGCTATGGAATTGGTAGGGCCCATAGGATGATTGTGACCCCTTAACTTCTAACTCAACAAACAGCTAAGCGTTATGAATTCAGATCGCTGTTCATCTTGAACAAAGCTCATTAGCTCGTTATAGCGTGACGACCATCAATACACAGCTTAGTCCATAACGGGGGAAAAAAATGTAAATTAAATGAAAATATTGGTGGCATGTTTCAATTACTATAAACACCAATGTGAACTGATATGACACACAAGTTGTGATCTCGTCATTCTTGTGCTAATGTGAACTATTTTCTGACCAGATGTGTTAGCAGTTTTAAAAATCAAGTTGTCTGTTTAACATCATAACCTATGTTTAAGCTTTGGGTCCAAATAGTATCCAAATGGTTTTCCAGAATAGCACTATCTGCATGACCAATGGGTTTGTATGTCTGTTGAACACTGCGTTGTTCCAGGTGGTTATTTTAATGTTTTTTCCAAAATGTTTCACACAATGTATGGTATAGTATTGTATATTGTGTTCTACACAATCTTAAATACTTTTTCAACAAAGTTATTAAAAGGAAAGCATGACTATATAGCTGCGACGTGACGCGTTTTCTTTTAACCATCTTTTATCGCCTCAGATTAAATTTGGCTGAATTATGTCCCGGGTTTTGGATTTTGCTTTATTCAGCTTGAAATCGTAGACGATTTCCTGAAAAAAATGGCAGCGTCGCCATGCAAAAGCACTGGGCACTGGGCGCTCGACTATCTTCCAGTGCAAGTTTCAACCTTTCACCTAGTTTTTCGTTTATTCGCTCGTGCAACTGGAATGAAAACAGGAAACAGAGATCTCCCCTTAGATCACTTCTTATGAAAATTCTGTGCAGTCAGTCAGGTACTGATACTATCGGACCGCGAAGCCCAAATGGGGGGCAGGGTGAGGTATGTATACTACCAAATTACGTGTGATGACGAAAGCAGGCATGCGGGCCACTGTAGTGTCGCCGCGGGACGTGGTGCCTAATCCGACCAAAAATAAACAGGACCTCTTCCAAGTCCCATTCGAGCGGATGGGTCATGTATGGATAAAAACACTGGTTTCCGTTTCCCAGTAAGAATGGGACACAAGCCAAGGGATATAGCTGGCAAACAAAGAGCCAAGCGGGGACAGCTGGACTGGAATTTTTATTCGCTTCTGCTCCGTTTGGTCCAAATAGCATCCAAACGCTTCGCTGGCTAAATCCGTACTTCTGGCGACCAATCTGATAGGCTGTTTGCTCACCTTCTACCATCCTATCCTGGAGCCCATCCCCGGTATATGTCATCCGAGCCGTGTTGCCTCCAAATGCTTCGACGGTCGATGAAAACCTGAGATCTTTGGTCCTCGTGTTTCTCCCGGGGCTAGAAGTTGTGTAAGAGAAGCTGTTGAAAAAGGACACTTCAGCCCCCTCTTAGGCACGCAGGTCTGGGATGGAGATTTCAGCCCTGGGTGCATGGCGATGTGGGCCGGCTCTTTTCCGTCCCGGTGGGGAGCTGCGAGTTGCTAAGAGATCGGAAAAGTCTGTTGTTGAAACACGGCGGCTTATGGTGACAGGGTCACTGACGTCAATGCCACAGTGGGAGGGTGAAATTAAAGCCATCCGTGGAACGTGCATCTGCAAACCATAAACATTTGGATCAGGGTGCCTCCACTTGACTGGCAAGCGTCGTTTGTGAGTGGAGAGCATACAGCGTTCTGAACACCACGTTATGTCGATACAAATGTATATACACAACCTTTGAGGATCCCACATGGATCAAATTTGTTTGCCCTTTGCAAATAAAAAAAAATACAACCATGAATCAGAATAAAAAATAATGTTCCCAAAATTTTATTCTGCGGAAAGAGGAGTATACTATAAACGGCACATAGGAAGAGCATGATTCTCTTCAAATGCAACCATAAACCAGTCATGTGACTTCAAGCAGTTCTATTTTTGCTGCTGGCTAATTAGCAGATAAGATTGGGTGTATGTTTTTCACACACAGAGGCGAGATTCAGGCCAAAAAGAGTCCCTTCTGCTCAAAATAGTGTTACTTTGGCGGTGGGTTCAACCGCTAAGAACGATTCTTCCAAGATAAAATATGGCCATATGTTAGAGTCTTTCTTGACGGCGGCCATGTTTAATTCAGACACATTTTCTCAAGACCGTATGCGCTTATGGTTGCCTGCCTCTCGGAGTGGAGAAGAGCCAGATGCCTTGCTTGAGGATCTGCCGAGGAAGAGGAAATCTTAGAAAATGAAAGTCTGTGTGTCACCGCCCCTGCGAAACTCCCCCTGCCGTTTCTCCAGAAAAAGGATAAAATCAGGACATTTCAGATTTTTATCCCAAACTCACCTGTGCAGCAGAGCATATGAGCAATCAGTGCATTGTAAGGCTTGTACATGGTAGCACAACATTTGCAAGAGTCATGTGGACTGATCCAAAGCAGCCCAGATTTAGCATTTCTGTAAACAGGATCAGGCATGCTGCTGAATATTCAGTATCCAACACTCCGAAACGCTGAGCTTAAACTGCCTGCATTGCCGCATGGCAGAAAGATATCGCCCCGTGTCACACGGCTGGTATAATGACACATCATGCTCAAAGTCAACCATGATCGCTTTTGCACACAAAATAACCCCTTTCCGCTCCCTGAAGCTCATCAGTCCCCTATTTTCTGGACCTTGCATCTAACGAGAGCCCCGACCTTGCCTGAAGGGAATACGTCGGGATGACAGCTAACTGGCACCGTTTGATATTATCTGTTTCCCTTAAAAGCTGTTTTTTTTTTTCCATCTAATGGACACATAGCTGTGAAGAAAGGCTGACTGGAACGTGGTTGTTTTTTTTTCCATCGCATTGTTAAGCTTCAAGCAATCTTACAGTATCGTGACGTGGGTAACACTGGCTGCTGAAAGAGGCTCATTGTGCCGAGGCGGATTCTGAAGACACGGCGGGAAACGCCACTGCGGGGGCCATTTCGGCGTGAACTCGGCTGAGGACTGGGCTTTAGACTAAGTCTCTCTCTTCCCCGTGCCGGGACTCTGAAAAACCCTGTAGTTTAGCTCTGAGTGACCCTGAACGCCGGGACATTCGGTGGTGCCGGGACTCGACCGGCTTCTGAACCCAGTGTAGATGGGATCATTCCGTGTTGTCAGTCACACACTTCACGTTTGACAGCATGTGTTAATACAGGTTTGGTGCTGGAACCAAGCAGATAGGCGGCCATTGGCATGGGTACTGGTATCAATGGTAAAAGTTGCCAACTGTGGACTGGGGATCCACTGACCCGGCACTATTCCCACCCACGTCGAGTCACCCAAATATCTCACCAATAACATCCTAAAACAGGTTTTATTCACCTTATAATGGGATGGAGTGCTTCAGCATAGATCAAGCAAGCAAATTTTCTAGACCTTGTTGATGCCATACTGCATACGTGATACAAGCTGACTAGACGTGTCAGGCTCAACAAATCAGCCGCATCTAGGTATGTGTGGAAAGCCCAGCAGGCAATGTACTGTTTCGGAAAATCACCAATCACGTAAAATCACGTAAAATAACCAAGAAGGAAAGTAGTAAAAGAGGTGCTAATACGGTCAATGCTTTATTTGTTCATTCTGTTCTATTTGCATTTAATTTGACCACCTGAAGTCATTTACTCTATGATGCAGGCAGGAGGCTGGTTACCTATTAGCAAGCTCTCTGTTCTTATTATAGCATTATTAGAAACGTAAGTGATGCTCGTATATTATTAGCTATTACAATGGGTGTTATGGCACATGAGAAAAATCAAAGAATATTTGTTCTGACATATGAATACTTGCGAAAGACTGGCAAATGTATTTGTTTAATCTGTTATTTAGACATTGTCTCAAAATTTGTGAGTTTAGTTGTTGACCTTAAGCATTTCAGTCACGTTCCTGCAATACTCCAGCTACAATTTAGCTAGATGATAATTAGCTGGATTCATGTGTCATAGAAGTAACATTGTTTCATCTGTAACTTGTTAATGTTAGGGCTTGTAAATGTTAAGTTATAACCGATAACTGTGTATTTGACATTATGGTTATTATACTTATTATTGTGATTTTCATACCCGAGTTATTAGTCAGTAGTCTATTGGGTGAGCATACAGGTAGCTAGGATAACCTGCATATGACGTAGGGTAGCGTTTCCCAATCCAGTCCCCGAGACCCCACAGTCGGCCCATGTTTTTGCTCCCTCCCAGCTGGACTGTCTGTGGGCCCACAAGGATCGGACTGGGAAACACTGATGTAGCTCACAGAAGGCACTGATATGATTCTACAGCCTAGCAATAATGGGGCAGAACATCTGACTCCTGCAAAAAAAAATATTTAGCGGTTTGTTCCAGTCAGTCACTCAGAAGTGTAGTGCTCTCCGGGTTCTGTCGCGTTCTTCCTGCATACAGCGTTGTTTTTGAAACTGTGGTTAAAGATATTTAGCTGATGTATTACTGTCCCCATCTGCTCACAGGAACCTGTGATCCTTAAAGTTTCAGGCATCATAAAAGGCTCCCAATTTTGCTATCAAATGTAGCTCTGTAAAGTCTACTTTTGCCCTTAGAGACTGGGCTGATCCTTCTAAGCCATGGGACTTAAGCAAGCACTTCTGGCCAATGTTACTTTTAACCGGTTATAACTTTCCTCTTTTTCAGGTGGAGGAAATCATCATAACGATATCCTAGCGGTCCGTTTGACATGCTCTGCAAAGTGAGACATCTATTAAACACATACCAGGAATCACACTGACCAAGTTATATATGTAGATGATAAAACCCAACTGTTGAGATGAGCAGCACGACCAAATTTGAGCGGTAGCCACATACTTTGCATTCAGTCGAGGAACTGGAGAATGGTGGTTGCCATGACAACCGTGCGAAGGCTGTAGATCTCACTCGAATGCATCTCAAGGGATGTATCTGCTGATACAGGTTTTTTGGTGCAAGTCTTCTATGAATAAATTGTATGAAATTATTCGGCACACAATGATCCGTATTGTCGGGTGATTGCATTTATTGTTAGTGTCATTCTTTATACTGTTAAAGGCAGAAAATGGCCACCACTGGAAATTTGCACAATTTGTTTGAGTCTTTATTTTTGCCAAACACACAATTTCCAATCGTTGTTCATCTCACTGGGCTTGTCGTTATAATTCTCGCACGTAAGTGTTCACAATCGCTAGCAGAGTGCTCTGGAGGCCAAATAATGGCCTGTCCCCCCCCCCAGGGGTAGTGGTGGCGATGGCATAGGCCTGGTGGGGATGGTGGGGGTGCACTGGTTACAGTGGTGAGGGATGGGATTCCTCCAGAGCCTCAGGCAGGGAGGACAGCGCCGGCAGATGGTCCTGCCGTGTTGGCGGGCCGCCGTCTGACTCACCCTCGAGACGACTGGGAGAGGAAGCCTCCTCACAGGGGACCGTCACCCCGCAGCGTGTCATTTTATTTCATTTCAGGTTTTTTTCTTTTTTGCGTGCGAAGGTGGATGTGGCCTGCAGATGCGCCGATGTGAGTCTCTACCGTGCCGAAGTGGGCTGTATGATGAGGGTGGGAAACCCACATGCTCCAACCGGATCCTAACTAACCCACATTTAGGGCGGGCAGGACAGAGGGATATTACGATATTCTCCCTCTCCTGTGATTTTACTGACTTTTGAAAAAAGCGTAACGGATAGCTGTTAACGGATCCGCCGTGCCTGGTCCCGAATGAGGCGCTCAAAGGAAAGTCTCCGCACCCCGCTGTCAGCTTCCAGCTTCGAAATGAGGGGATCCTGTTTTTTCGTCAGCCCCTGTGCCGTCGGCAGACGGCCCCCCAGCTCCCGCGTTGTTAAGGAAGGGTTGGGATCGAGTCGTCGGTTCATCGCATAACCTGACGCGCCCCCCACCCCGTTCGTTTGTGTCTGCCGCCGCTTCCAGCTCACATTGTTGCCTTTAATCAAGGAGCTTGTCAGCGCCCGCTCAGGTTTCTGACGGAGTGTGTGTGTGTGTGTGTGGGGGGGGGGGGGGGGCCCAAAAAAACCCAAAACACGGATTGGCTTTTTTTCCACAGCTTTACCTTATTCTTAGGGGGTTTCTACTCCGAGGCCGATCTCGACCCCTCCCGGGTGGGATTTGGCTGGTGTCCCACGGAGGAGGCCCTCACGTCCGCGCAGAGAGTGCGTCATGCGTCCGTCCCCCCCGGCCTCATCATTACTGCCTGAAGTCAGGTGGGAATTTGTTAAGAATGTGTACCTTCCCCTTTAAGCAGACTCACTTTTTGCTATGTTGAGATGTGACACACAATACATGCCCAAAAAAAACCTTTTGTTGGGAGGGAGGGACTTGTGTGAAGCACCATAGGTGTGAATCTTCTAGCAAAGACTATGGAATTGGGGAGGGGGGGGCACCCAGGTAACTTTTGATGCGTCGTTAGAATGCAGCGATGAATAATCATGAAAATACCTACAAATAATTTAATGCGAGCTAATAAATCTTCATTGAGAAAATTGCATTGTTTATTTAAAACAAAAGGTTATACCTGAGTTTCTGAAAAGCAAACAGTGCACAAAACTGGACATAGAATTTTCTGGTAAAGCAGATTATGGACATTTGAGTTCTCCCTGCTATCACAGTGGTGAGCAATGCCCTTCCTCTGCCGGATATGAAACTCTACCGGCCATGGACGTAAAGTTCAGATATCCCCCGGCCAGGCCAAAGAGGACAGCTGATTCCACCGAGTCCTGCAACGTGGCTATAGCAAACGTCATGCTTTACAAAAGCAAATGTGCAGGTGACAATGAATCGTGTGATTTCTCTGCGAAGCTTTCTGCTTAAACAAAATATGCGCCGTTTGACAGGATGCTGCAATCCGCCCAGCATGTACCAGCATGACCTTTAACTGGTGACGTTAGAAACCAGTTGGCACAATACCTCTGGCAGGAAACAGCCATCCTTTGAGGAGAGAAGAGTTGGGTGACTCGCTGACCCCTAGAGACCGTTGCTGATACGATTTATTTGCTGAAATGTCTGTACCACCGACACCTTTTCTCAATGTGAGTGGCTAACATCTCTCGATATCCTCTGCATTTCCTTCACCGTAACAAATAATATGATTTCGAACCATCGTCCCCAAGGAAAGTAAAAAATCTGCTTCCCAACTCCAGCAAAATTCTGATGAAATTATGTAACCTCAAAATGTTGAAATTCTCTGAAAGATTCTTTTTTTTTTCCAGTTATTTACACAGGAATTTATTTTCACGGATCAGTCAGATCACCATGGCCTGGAATCACATTCTCTGGAAGTTGAGGATGTCGTGGGGTCTGTGTGGGGGGGCCATGGGCACACTTTGACCAAGGTCCCGGAACATGTGAGCATGACGACCTGATGAAATTATGATTGAAGCCCCCCAACCCCGCGGCCCTATGGGACGGGGTTCTGTCAGAAGCCCTGCCGACTTTAGCCGACGATAGCTCCCCCATTTAATCCTCCTGTCTTTTTTAAGGAGCACTTGTATTTTCTTTTCCACCAGGGGTGATAAAAACGACGCTGCTGGATAGGCGGGGGGGGGTTGGTCTCGTGTGTGGGAGAAGCGGGGATTTCTGGTGAGCGGAAGCAAACAATAATGATTCCTCCGGTTTCTAAATGAGTGTGAGGCGGCAGTAAATGACTGGAGAGAGATGCACTTTAAATTTATTCCACAGAGAGAATTGGCATAGTGACACAGAGGAGGTGTGGTTTTATTAACAGCCCTTAAACCTAAACCCCCCCCCCCCCCCCGCCAAGCCGTCATCCTTGTCATACGTGGGAAGATGCCTTAGGGGCATTAGAACATTCCGGTTTACCTGGCATCGATGTGTCAGTGGATCACGTGGGCGTGTCCTATATTTGTACCTGCTCAGTGCCGAGAAAAGCTCCGAAATGCTACCTAGCATCCAAAAATTAAATGAAAAAAAGTGCGCTCTTCACCATAAGGAGTGAAGATCAAGAGTGCTTTGGTCCACCATAAGCCTGCAAGATATAATTACTGGACCTAGCAGTATATATTTCTTTTTACGTATATGAGGACTAACATAGCCATAAAGGAACGCATGTCAGATGGTGAAAATGTTGAAGAGGTGATACTGTTTTTTTTTTTTTACATGAATAAATATTTTCATCGTGAGAATGTGGGAATAAGGTTGCTACTGAGATGCGTCAGAGCGAGGCATCTGTAAACAACATTCAGGCCTGGGAGTTATTTCCGTCGACGACAGGGACCTCTTTCCATTTGGGTGGGGGCAGCGGCCCTATATGTGAAGAGAAGCCATGCCGAACGAGCTCCGCGGAGATGGACGACCCCGGGAATTCACCTGCTATACCCCTGAATGTGGGAAGTCCACTATGAGATAAGGAGCCATTAGTTTGCGTTTCGGCCACAGAGCGGACTTCGGTCCCCGCCTCGCTGTCTGTCAACGGGCCGATCTTAACGAGGAGGCCCTCTTCCACCAGACCGCCGCCCTTTTTTACGCGCCTTTCCGGCCCGGCTCGCGCACGTACGCCAGCGAGGGGACCGCGGGGCACTCCGCACGTTGCCTGCTAACGAGCGCCAGCTCCCCCGGGTCTGATGAGGGGTGCCGATTGTGCTGTTTTGTTGTGACTGACTCGGCCTGAAAGAAAACAAAATTCCTCCCCTGCGATGGAAATGATAAGCTACCACTGCCAGCACTGGGCCTACGTGCAGTTTGGAGGCTCCTCTTCATGGCCCGATGGCCGTCTAAGGGCGTGTTTACACATCTAGCCCATTCAGGAGCTTTTTACAGTGAACGGCGCCTCCCTCTGACCGGGCCTGACCATGCCGGCTTACCTCACCATGTCTGCCAGCACCCCCTGCCCCCCCCCCAGCCCGTGCCTTTCACCACGAGGAGCTGCAGCCTGAGTGATGTCAGGCGCTCGCGGCGGTTAGCGCCAGCGTGAAAGAACGATGTTCCTCTGCGCGAGGCTAAAATTAGCCTCATTAGCCGCGGTCCCGGTGACGTGGGGGCGGGGGGAGGCTGACAATAACGATCTCTGGGTAGGATTAACTGGGTCACGAAGGGCGTGTTTCAGCGAGTTATACATCTACATTTGAGGGTCCATTTGGCTGCTGTAGTAATACTTAATCATTTTCATATTCCGCCCACTGCAAACGTTCATACAAGCACGATGGTATGCGTCTATTAGCATGGGCTGATCTAAAAAATAAACAGATAGAACATTGGAGTAATGGTAAGAGGCTGCAACTTGCACCCAAATGTATCAAAACACAGGCCTCTTCCCACTCGTGTTGCCCTAAACCTTAATTTCACGATATACTTCTGTTTTTATAACAGAAAAAAACATTTACAATAATCATTTTATAGATCCCCCAGTGACTGATCAGGATAAGCGGTTAGAAAATTAATATACACTACAGCACGCTTTTCCCATGAGCCAGAGGAAGATAAATGATCAGAAGATGGATGGGTTTCCATAATTTTTTTCAAACATTTTTATTTTACCCATTTTAATATAGGGACATTTATAAAAATTATTTATTTCAGGCACCTTAACCAAGGATATGAGACTGGAGAATCCCTGTATACAAAATCCTTCTTGATAACATCAAACCTACCCTTACGGTTTTGTCTTCCTAACATCGCGATGTATTATGTATCGCCATTTAAAAACGCGAAATCTCACAGTAACTCACCTGCGCCCTCTAGCGGATGCGAGGAAATATTATAAGGAAGCGCTATTACGCGCGCCAAGTTTGTTGCTCATCGCAAATTTTAATATTATTTATCGCGAACAAAACACTGTTTATAATAATAAAAGTAAAAACTGGAATGAAATTCAAGGATATTATGGAGAGAGACTGGATGTCGTAGGTCGAAAGGCTTGCAATGCTGGTTTTGAACTTTTTACACTTTTGTGGCCGTAAACCAACGACTCGGTGCAAATTATAAATGAAAAAACGACCTGGCACATTTTGGTATGATTATTAAAGTGTAAAGTTTCATAAGGCATGTTGTTTCCTGATATAACAATAAAAGGAGGAAAAGCTAAATGAAGTAAAACGTGTATGTAATCAACGACCATTTTGGTTGTTATCTGGTCATGTTTGAGATTAAATGCTACCAACGTAAAAATATAGGAAAGATTCACGCCAGAAAAGTCTGCCAACCAGGCGTTAACTACATGGCAAATTCTGATGGACATTGATGCATTTTTTTTTGTACCACGGTCTTAATTGGTATTTATAAACGTAGTCTACATATTTTTTTTCTCAATCAAAATATTTTGCCACGGACTCGTTAGTTTCGTGTACGGACGGGTTGACGAACCCTGCTGCCAACATAAATAACTTTGCCCATTCATCCAGAAGAGCATTGGTGAGGTTAGGCACTGATGTTGGACGTGAAGGTCTGCATGGCTGGAGATCTCCATTCTATTTCATCCAAATGGTGTTTGATGAGCTTTCCCTAAATTGTTCCAGCGAAGTTGGAAAGCAAAAAAGCAAAGCATGACCACTCAATAGATAGGATGCAATTAAAAAAACACCCTGATCAACTTTGATTTCATTGGCAACATGACATTTAATTTTATGGTGAGTTTTGTTAAGCATTTTTTATCATTAAGTGCTCTATAAGGGGCCCAAGGTATATTCCGGCAGAGGAAGAAAAATTACTGCAATCTGACTGTTTTCCTGTTGCAATGTATTTATGAGTTTCGTATTATTTTATTATTGTTTGAGGTACGTGTTACTCCTCAGTGGCCGGGGGCCTGTACTACGGAGCGGGGTTACTGGCTTATCGGGGCAACTAGTTGGATTTAAGGTAGCCTGGGCAAAATGTAAGTGAACGACTATCGAGTGCATTTAAACTGTGGTACCTTAATTCTGACAAGTTACCCCGATAAACATACAATAACCCCGCTTCGTAGTACAGGCCGCTGGTCTGTGCAGTATTTGTTTACTTTTTATATAGGCTTAAACCCAACTACTCTATTCTGGTTTCTGTTTCATCGCTCTGTCGTTAAATTTTTCACAAATTCTACCTTTTCGGAAACTGAAACTCCCGCAAGGAAGCGGTGCAATGTATTTTAAGATGTGTGTGTTATGTCAAAAAGCGGATCATGTAAAATCATAATAAAAGACGTGGTGTTTTTTTGTTGTTGACATTTTACACAAGGGGGCGACATTGCATAAGGACATAAAGCACATGTAGGGAACACGGAAAGTGCGCCGCAGTCGAGACAAAAATTGTTTCGTCACAGTAATGACTGTTTGTAAACATTAATTGTGTTTTGGCGAGGCCTGTATGAATCGGTAAAGGAGCAGCAGACAGACAGGACGCATGCAGACTGTCCGAACTCCCTGCACGGCCAGTTGTGGATGTATTTAACCTGGATTGTTATGGTAAAATGTCCAGCTGCTTAAATGAGTTAAACGTAATTATATTTGGCTAAAAGTGTCAGGCAAACAACTAAATATTTCACTGTATGTCTTATAGTAAAGAGCGTATTTGTTTTTAATTTATGGACATGAATATCCATTATTTATGTTGTTTAAATGTTTTCTCCGTTTTCGACATGACCAAGCAAACATGCGTTTTAAAGACACGACGTTTATAATGAAGTTTCCTTAGAAAGCTTCACTGCATTGATGGTACCCTATAAACCACCGGCGATTTACTGCGGTTTGATTCTGACCTCTGTTGCTGAATGAATCTTAATTTTTTATTTTAGAAATTACTCGCTTATTTTCTATTAGTCTGCTTTGAAGGCTCACACCAACTCTAGCAAGCCTGTATAATTACATTATGTAAGGCAGGCACCCCGTTATTTATTGCTGTTACTTGGGCAGTAAGCCAGCCGTCGCCTGGAACCAAGGGAAGGGTCTCGTTGTCCGGGGAATCCTATTAACTGAGCGCCAGCAATGATCTGGGGGCCAGAAAGGTGGGCTTTACATGGGGCAGGACTCAGCTGTGAGAGTCAGCCTAATGTGTCACCTAATGGATCTGCTGGAAAAACAGCACCCCCCCCCCACACACCTTTCAGCATTGTTTCCTGCCGTCAGTCCCCAGTGATTTTATTCCTTCCGATAGGACGGGGGGTGGTAATGAAAGATGGTATAATGAACAACAAAAATAGTAAAATTGAAGTTTTTCTGTAAACAAAAAAGTATTACATGGGTATCTTTATTTGTGGTGACATTTTCTCAAAATTTAAAAATCACCCCCCCCCCACTCCTCCCACACACAGACACACATTCATATTAAACATTTGATTGAGGGGCTAGTGACAAAGATATTGATTTTCTTATTGTCTTTCGTACACTACAAATAGGAAAAGCGGCTTGTTTCGAAACTCACAGCACATCGCTGGAGAAAATGGGGATGTTGTTCTGGGACCGTGCAGTGCGAATGATTTATGTTGCTGGAGTTTGGCCTAAGGAAGAAACCTTTGTCTGGAGGTCTGTACCTCATAGGTAATTAACAGAAATGAATGGGGCAACACCCCAGCCCTGCTGTCCTTTCCAATTGGCTTGTATCTTCAGGGCTTCTACTGTTACTTACAATAGCAGTAAAATGATTTCTCAGTCTAACTCCGCTTTGGGACCTGAAACACCCCAAGTTTAGTGTCAGTTTGAAGAGTGCATATATATCCCACACAATGACTGGTAAACCCTTTAAAATACAGAACAGTTCTTCCCATGAGCGTTGCAGTGCTTTGTTCTGGTGTGTTTTTCTCAAGATTGGGCCTGTCTTTATTAATAATTTAACTTTTAATTATGGGTGAAAGGTGCAGGTTATTTAACTAATGGAAGTATGTAATGGATTTGTTTAAAAAAACATTAAAAAGTTTAGAAAGACAAATATGGTTGGTCTTCCAGATGAAAGGACCACTCTTTTTGGTGCCCTGCTTTGTTCCTCGGATACTTTCCTTTGAAAAGGTCTAGTTGTAACCTTTACTGCTCTCAGTCTTTTAAAGGGGATGTTTCATTCTCTTTTTTATCAGCCATCAAAGAGTTTCGAACTGACATTACAGGTCAAAAACACATGGGCTCTTTTTCTTACTGTTCTCGAAATCATTCTGAGGAGGGATTATGGATTTTCCATTGTATACATATGTGGGCTCACCCACTGACAGCTGGGCCCACCATTTAGAGTTTACTTTGTTTTTTGTAATATGATATTTAAAATGTTAGTTTACATTAATTAAATTGAATGAATTGTTTTGTCTTGGGAATTATTAGAATTTTGTATTAATAATAATATTCAGCGCTTCCTCTGTTTGTCTGTTGACTAGCGTTATGTTAACTTGCACCTATAATTCTGTGTGAGTTTCACACCTCTCATGCAAACATAAAGGCTAAGCAGCTATAATTGACCAATTTCTTTTATAAAGTCCATGTTTGTAGGAGGATGCATTTTAGGTAGGACACCGCATTGATGGCTGTAATATTGTTGCGGTCACTATATTGTAAATATCCAAGCCTGTTTAAGAAAACGTGCAGTAATGCGCTTCACTCAGGCTAACACACCAGCCACTTTCAGCATCCGCCACTGGTTTGACTTATATTTTGTTACAGTAACAGATGTTACACATTAAAACTTTATGGATCAGTGGAGTTCAGGTGCGATGTGGAAATGATTTCCCAGGCGCAAATCATGAATAAGTCCAAGAAGAAAACTAGTGGAAAAGGATAAATGTCCCGAGGCTTCGCTCAGATGCCAAACTTTGCTCTCACCTGTGTGTCTGAAAAGGAGAGGTAGAGGATGGTGTTACTGCACCCACCACATGACAAACCACCTCAGGGATGAGAACCTGAGTGCAGCCGTGTGGGCAGTGATCCCTCAGCACCACACCAGTCCAAATGGACCAGTGTGACGTTTATTCCAATCCTGCCACCAACCCCCAAGTTATTCCCTGTAATATGGAGGATGTCCTTATAGGGCTGGATGTAGATTAACGTCATACCCAGAATGAAGCAATTGCAGGTTAAGGGCCTTGTTCAAGGGCCTAATGGAGTAGACAGGATTCGAACCAGCAACCAGCAAAAATGAGCATGATGGGATATTCACAAACTAAAGCTTTGCGATGTACCTGTACTCAAACATGTATAAATGACAAATAAAGCATAATTTTATTTCATTTGAAGATCCTGCCAGATTCTGGAGCATCTGAGATTGAACTTCTGGAACATCACTCCTAACAGGATGTGCTTCATCTACAGAGAAACAGTGTTACAGAGAAGGATAACCACTTAAACAATCCGTAGTCTATCGTAAACGGCTTCCTGAGACACCCCTAAACACAGTTAATCTTTCTTTATATTATTAATGATTGGAGCAAATTGACAATCTATGAAGTCTGTTACCTGCGAAAATAAGGTGACTTACTGTAACTGAGCGGCCGTGCTGAACTACACGAGGCAGTTAATGTATCTCCCGGCGCTAAATGGCAATCAGTGTATGAGCAACCCACTTCTCAGATGGACTTCCCCTGCTTTTTTGGCTGTTCTTTTCGGGGGGGGGGGGTCTGTATATTCATTTTTAGAAGATAGGGGAGAATGGGTGCAATTATGCTTCCCGGCTGGTGTATTGATGTTAGTAAGGAGGGGGGGGGATGGGCTAGTAATACATGGCTGGTGATTTGTGAACTTTCACCCTTTTTTGCTCTGTCCCCTGCCACCACGTCTCTCACCCCCACCCCGGCCCCCCTGTGCTCTTCCCTGGGGGGCCCTTATTTCCTCCCTGTGGTCCAGGTGTGGTGTGGCTGCCTTTCTTTTCAGGCTCGGGGGGGCCGTATGTGAAGGGGGGCAGGTTCACGCTGATACACACCCCCTGTTTCCTGTGCTTATGCTTAGCTGTTCAGGGTGGGGGTGCTGAAATCCTGTCCCCCTCAGAATCCTCCGAAGAGCTTTAGCGGTCTGGCTAATGTGGCCCCGCGCCTCCCCCACCAGCACTACTCATCTCCCCAGCAAGATGCGGCACAGCGGACAGCCAGCTCGTGCTGGGGGGGGGGGGGTCACATGATCTGTGAAAATCAAAGGGGGAAGCATGGATGCCTCAGTGTGCGTGCGATTGTGTGTGTGTGTGTGTGTGTGTGTGTGTGTGTGTGTGTGTGTGTGTGTGTGCGGGATTGGTAGGGTGGGAGGTGGGGGGGCACTCGTCTGGTATCCTCCTGGGGCGTGTTGTTAGGAGATACGGACTAAAAGCCATGTGACACAGAGGAGAGCTCCCGGGATTGGCTTAGCTGGGCTGTGACATAAGCAAGCCTGCCTCTCCCTCCCTGCCTCTCGCTCGCCCCCGCCTCCCCCCCCCCCCCCCCCCTCTCTCCTTCCCTCTTTCTGTCTCCCCCCCCCTGTCACACACACGCTCTCTCCCCATCCCCTAACATGCTTTTTTTTCTCTGTCAGCATCCTCCGGTGATGGAGTAGGCTCCGGCTGCAGCATCCACGGCCTAAACATCCCCCCCCCCATCTGCAGCGCTGTGTCCCATCGCCAGCATCCGGAGGCTGGGACCCGCGGGCCGGGAGGCTGCATGCCGGGTTCTTCTGAGATCACACCTAACTGTTCCGTTTTTCTCCTTTTTCTTTTTCTCAAGCATCCTCCTAACCAGGGCTGCCTGCCCACTGCCCCTGCTATTGTTCCCATCCCTTTGGAGATTAAGGAATGAAAATCTGCAATCATGATGGAAGGTAAGCCTCTACCTAACCAGCCGTACGTGAGCCGCAGCCGTCTCCAGCCAGAGGGTTCCCGCGATTTGCCTGTCATTCTCCGGAACCTTCCGCACTCTTTAAAATGTCACTTAAAGTGGTAGCACAATGGCGGAGCTAATTTGTTCTCTTTTTTATGCCCCCTTCTCTCTCTCACCCCGCCCCCCCCGCACACCATTGTGGGGGGGATTATTTGGATTTGTCTGGCCGTTAGCAGGACGCCCCGGCCGCAGACGGTGCGGCTGTGCTTTTGTACTCAGGCTGTGCGCTGGATTCTGAAGCCATTTTTTTCCTAGCGTTTCCTTGGTGCGTCCGGCAAACAGCCCCCGTGAAAACGCTTGGAATGTCATTTAAGCTGTGACCCCCCCCCCATCCCCCCCGTGACTTCACAAACCTATAAATGAAATGGCCTCCCTTTTGAGCCACTCATCATTATTATTCAAATCTGAAATTTGTCCTTTCGCTCTAGTGTCCCCGTTTGGCGATTTAAAGCATTATTATTTTTTTTTGGTATTTCAATCTTTACATCGTTTTTGGTCTCTGCTGTTTTCTCTGCTCGGCAGGGACGTGTTCAATCTAGACTGTGGTTAAGAGCGCTGTGTTACTGCTGTCATCACTACCTTACCTCTGGGCCAATATGCCAAGCATAAGCGATGCATTGTAGTTACTGTAGTTGTATAAATAATGCAGTGTTTGGTTATTTATTTATTTGTAGGATTTTCTAACACAGTACTCTAAGAAAATACAGATTTTTTTTCCTGATTTCTTATTGGTAGAGCGATAGCCACAAACATTTGTCCCTGATGCTTTTGTTCAACATGTTATGTGTATTTTTTTTCTTTGCGTCCTGTGCCTGTATTACCGTGCAGAATTATGCAGAGATCTGAAATCAGTGTTTCGCTGCTGACACCTGGGCATTGTCCTTTGGCTCAGGGTAGGAGTACGTCGTTCTGACTTTGTGCAAATGCTTGCTTGGTGTTTGGTGAGCGTTACTAGCAAAGCAACAGTGAGCACGAGATCCGCTGATGCTAATGGTGATGCCTGCTGAAGGTCCCCACACCATGGAGGGAAAAATTTATGGTATTTTTGGTGGGCACAGGTAGGCCGGCCTCACATCCCCCCCCCCCCCCCACCAGCTCTTACTGGCGACAGCCCCCACTTCACTTAAAAACGAAGTCTGCGACCTCCAAAACATTGCAGCACAGTGACATCAGAGTTCTTTTGACTGTGAGGTGGAAGGGCAGGACTGAGGATTTAAGATGCCCTGCTGTAATTACATGGAGTGCCCTAGGGGGCGGCTCCAAATCCTCATAATAATGTCGATATACCAAGTGGCTCCTGAATGTTATATCACAGTGTTGTGTTTTATGGGTCTGTGTTCATGTACGTAGGACTTTCTCCTGGCGTGATGGACTTGAGTGACATGAGGATAGGAGGTACAAATAAGAACTTTGGGTCCAGGATTGGGCAACAACACAGTATGGAGGAATCCTAATACGTCCATTTTTGCATCAGCACAAGGGGAATTCTGGGATACGGAACGGAAGACTTAGGATAGCAATGGGCTACGTTGGTCTTTAGGCCGTATTCTGGGGTGGTCAGTAAGTAGAGTTCCCAGACTTATATGCTGAGTAATAGGGTACAGATGACGCAAGTGGACACCCATGTCATATTAAGCTGTGGTACAATAGCGGGCCCCGCTAATACCAGTCCGGGCCCCAACTGAAGCCTGCTGTCTGGTAGGCAGCTGGTCTCGGGTCCAACAGCTCACGGCTTGGGGCTCCTCTAATGGAGGCGCTTGCATCTCGGGGAAGCCGGCGGGGACCTGGAACACAGCGCACTAGGCCCTGCCATGTTGGTTTAGCATGTAGCCCCAAGTTACAAGTCTGTGTTATGCCAGCCCAGCTCGCACCTTCTGTCACTTAGAACTTGTTCATTTTTAAATATTTGTTTCCTTAAATCTTTCACTGCACGTTACACCTCCAGCTATAACAATCTGTACATCCATAAGTAAATACGGACTTGCGCAAAAAATATCCGAGATGCATAGTCAGAGGTGGAAATTTCAGGTCCAGAAAGTAAAAATCCAGGCCGCAATTTAGTTTCAACCAACCAGGTGAGCATAATGAGTCACAGTCACAGAGTACTCAACTGGTTGGTTGGAACAAAATCACGGTCTGGATTTTTACTTTCTGGCTGTGAAATTTCCACCTCTGTGCATAGTTATATAAAATTTGATGTGCCTGTATAAATATACTTTGTTTTACCTTACTGTTAGCCTCCATGTGAGTGGTAATAAGTGGTAGCAGAAGGCAAACATGCTTTTGTTCAACATGTTATGTGCATTTTTTTCTTTGCGTCCTGTGCCTGTATTACCGTGCAGAATTATGCAGAGATCTGAAATCAGTGTTTCACTGCTGACACCTGGGCATTGTCCTTTGGCTCAGGGTAGGAGTACGTCGTTCTGACTTTGTGCAAATGCTTGCTTGGTGTTTGGTGAGTGTTACTAGCAAAGCACTGTAGTACAACTGAGTGGTCCAGGTATTTAAAAGTGGGCTTGCATGCTTTGCTGCACATGAAGGGCTGGTTCCGTATACCTTTTGGTTACTTTGTGTTTTTTGTCAATCCTGCCTGTTGTTGGTTAGTTGCCTGTATTTTCTGTTTACTGTGCTGGAGATCTTTGACATTGTGGAGTATGACGGGTGATCACATGGTCGTGCCTGCGACCCTTAATGTTTCCATCTCTGATCTAACAGATGTGTCATTGGTCATGTGGCCATCACTTCTGCTTTTCTTGTGATTTCTTAGCGACTGCAGCCCATGCTTTGACTTTTGACTTGACTTCTCGAGCAATGAGTGAGGGCTCGCCTCCGATTGGCTGGACTCAGATGAGGAGAGTTTGGGGGTTGTTTCAGCGTAATTGTCTTGGGCGGTGTATTCCAAGTTGAGGGGTGAGGTCAAAACTGCATATTCGGGGTTATAGACCATAATCCTCAGCTACAGACCTGTAGACTATGATGATTACTGGACTTCCAAGCAGGATGGAATGTACATCGATGGAGCTGCACCTTATGAATGGTATCACCTGACCTTCGTGAAACACAATACCTTAGGCAAGAACTTTCCAAAACTTCACTTCGCTGAAGCACTGAAGTTACCAGAGGTGTGACTTTGCCTGTAGATGTAGTACAAAGACTCCACAGACCCATGCTTTGTGAAAAAGGTGACATGTGACTTTGGGTAGAACTGTCATTGTTTTCTATCCCTTATCTGCAGTGTGGTTTATCCTCGGACCTTTTCTGTATGCGGGAATGCTTAGAGTCTAATAACAAACCCTTTGTTTAAAGCGAACCACGTGTTGGATTTTACTGTATATCTTTTATTTTATTCGTAATTTTAATCCAGTTTTTCTAGTATTTCAAACAGCATTACTTAGCATCAGCCAGAATTCACTGTAGTGAAAGTTAAAGATGATGTCTCTCTTCTTACTAATTTTGTCACTAGTTTGGTTCACTAGTCATTACTCCCCCTGCTGGCTATGCTAGTACTGACTAAGTTACTGGGCCAAAGGTTGCAGGGTCTTAGGGTCCCACCGCTTCACTGAAATGCTGATTCTGCTTCATTGATCGTTCTGTATAAATGTTAGGACATGTCTGACTACATAGAAAATAAATGGTGAACATGGTATGGAGTATGATAATCAGCATTCCTGCCCTGTTATCTGGGGCTGAAGCTTTAGAGTACAGGCTGGGTATTGTAGTTTCTCCCCCCAGGAGCAATCAGCTTGGTAGTTAGACCAAACTGACTGTGACTGCAGTCCTCTTCGGGGGGGGGGGGGGGGGACATGTTGAGTACAAAAAAAGGAACCTCCAGGGACGGTGGGGGATAGATTGTGTTTAGAAGAACCCCCCCGGGCCCCCTTTTGTTTTTATTAATTCCCCGCTCTACCAACTTTGTAAA
>JAOYFF010000045.1:8258466-8269983 GCA_025773925.1 Cryptomyrus ogoouensis | reverse complement strand
AGCGACCGTGTGCTGCGAGTCAGTTATATCTGACTCCTGATGTATAGGGAGCGACCGTGTGCTGCGAGCCAGTTATACCTGACTCCTGATGTATAGGGAGCGACCGTGTGCTGTGAGCCAGTTATATCTGACTCCTGATGTATAGGGAGCGACCGTGTGCTGCGAGTCAGTTATATCTGACTCCTGATGTATAGGGAGCGACCGTGTGCTGTGAGCCAGTTATATCTGACTCCTAACGCAGTCTCACCAGTCTGCTTTTTGGGTTCTCTGTGCCCCCTTTCCCATCACAGATGAACACGCCCCCAGCAAATGCAGCAAATTTTAGCACAATCACTGAGGATCATTCAGAATTTACCAAGGGGACCCCCCCTCTTAATAGGGCAGAGATGGATGGTTCAGGTCCAGAAAGTAAAAATCCAGACCAAGATTCTGTTTCAACCAAGCAGCTGAGTACTGTGTGACTGTGACTCTTTGTACCAGGGGCAGGCAACCCTCATCCTGGAGTGCTTGTTCACAGTAGGTTTTCCGTCCTACCTCATGTCTGAAGAAGCACATCTGATCTCAGGCATGTAGTAAGTAATTCATCAGGTAGGATAGAAAACCTGCTGGACACCGGCACTCCTGGATCAGGGTTGCCCACCCTTGCTTTATACTCTACGCTTTGTTGAAACTAAATCTTGGTGTGGATTTTTATTTTCTGGACCTGAACTGCCCACCTCTGTGAAGGGGGACCCTGAAAGGCGTTTTATTGCACAGCGGTTTTTGGTGCATGTTTTTTTTTGGGACCTTGAACCTTAGACCCGCCCCCCCCCCCCCCCGGTCTCTGCACAACACCACCTGCGTGTGGGCCTGTTTATGTTGTCATAGTGATAGAACCTAAGTCACTTGACTATACGTAATCAGTAATTGTCGCCGTCATCTTTAACGTGTCTTTAGAATGCTGCAGTTGTATTTCTTGTTGCAGATTTTTTTTTGTGCCATTGTTTTGTGGTCCATGTTGCCTGGCTTAGGTTCCAGGTTCCCTCTAGTCTGACTCAAGGATGGATGATGGATTGAAATTCCTATTTTTTGAGTTATGTTGGTTACAGCTTAGAATTTATGCGCAAGTGCATTTTTGTGTGTGAAAACTTCATTTCTGTGCATCTTTGTATGTGAGTCAGACAGACTTTATTAGCAACAGAAGACAGGTCGGGGTTTTCTGTCCTACATGGCTCAGACTGAGGTCATTACCAGTGAGAAATGGGGACACAGAGAGTAAACTGAAATTAAACCCTTCGGAAAGAACAGAGGACTAAGTGTAATGAGACAGAGCGAAATCCCTCCTCGCCTCCAGTGATCTCTGTCTCTGGTTTAACTGATTGTTAGCATTAATCACCAGAAACAAAGTGAGCGTTTCCCCATCTCCGCTGTCAGGTGCCATATTCTGTATCACTGACCATCTGATTGCGTGATGTGCTTGATCATGTCACCCCTCTGACCATCAAATTCATCAGATAAACTCGGAGTACATTTGCCAACAGCTCCTGGCCGGCAAGTGCCTTTCATTCGTTCCAGAATGCATGCTTTTCAAAATTCTCTGAGCCTGTCGGCCTCTTGGCTTTTATAGGACGAGGGTGGCCAGGGTTGCAAAATTCCGGGACTTATTTCCCATATATTCCTGTTAATTCCCATGGAAAGTTTCCAACTTGGAATATTTCCAAAAATTTCCATGCTTAACTTCCCATGGAAGGGAAAGTTTCTGGAAATTTTCCGTCCTTTTGCAGCCTGTGGATGCATTGAGTTTTTAAGCGAAAAATTATTTCATGCAATCATAAATTACATGCTGGCATTTTATGAAATTTTCACAAGTCTTCTGCAAAGCTGCTCATTATTAAGCTGAAATCAATGGCAATAAAGGCAGGTATTGATTTGCCTCTGGCCTACAAGACCGAAGCTTTAATAAGAGGGTTTATGTCAGGACAGATTGATAGGGAAGTGGTGTTTCCGGCCTGGCCTACTGATGTCTGGGAATGTTAGCAAAAATATAGTTGCATCTGCTGACCGTGCAAAACCTATAGAATGATGCAAATATAGAAATTATGCAGTTTTGCAACTGAAAAACTGGGGTGGGATTATTTAGCGGGGTTACCAAATTATCGAATTTGCTCAAAAGTGAATAAGAAAGGAGGGATTCACCTGGCATCCCGTAGATGTGGCGCAGTAACAAATATATTTTTGCAAATCTACAGCAGCTTTCCTTTCTGTTAGGGTCAAATTTAATGTTATTTAGTATAATTTAGAGGTCAAATTGATCCCAGACCAAAGTTTTGTATTTAGAATTTGCACAGTAAATCTTACATATCTTGTTCTCCTAAATTAGGCGTGGGAACCAATTTTTTTGCAGCATGAAATTTTCAGTGGGATCTAAGTAACACACAAAATTTAAATTGACCACATCTATGGTTCCATGACATGGATGATATGAATTGAAGAGCAAACACTTGTTTTCTTTGGAACTGCATGGATTTTGGTTAAGATGGGGCATCATATGGCTCAGGGGGTTAAGCCTCTGTCCCTGTGAACAGAAGGTTGCCTCTTCAAGCCCAGCTTTGACAGGATAGTCACATCTGTCGACCCTTGAGCGAGACCCCTAACCCCCGACTCTATGGGTGCTCCTGCAGGTGGCTCTCGTTTGCGGCTAAGTTTGCTGTCACCTACGTTTCATTTATGGAGACCAAGATGGGGTTGGCAAAAAGAGAATTTCGCCACGGGGGACAATAAAGCATCATCATCATCATCATCATCCTCATTATTATTATTATTTATTACATTTCTGAAGGAGGGTAGGGGGCCTATTTTACTACTTTTTTCATCTCAGTCTCTAAATATCCTGTGATCCTGACCAACATAAGCAGTTGGAAGATGGATGGATGATGAACGAAATAAATCTGCTCATGTGAAATGCACACAGTATACATTCGCGTTGACAGTCGCCCATGTACTTGAAGGGACTGTCTGCGTGATGCAGTCCAGTCGGCGAAGTTCAGGGCCGGTCATTGAAATGCATGAGGCGTTAAACGCAACCTTGGCATCAGGGAGGACACAGCAGCCAGAGGTGCTTGGGATTCATGCTGACAGACATTCCAGACAGACAGAGACAGGAGGTAGCGTAGACTCCCCTTGGGTGGAGAGCAGAGGTGTGGAACTACCACTGCGCTGAGAAATCATTGCATCACCAAACATCAAGCATTGATTGCCCCCCCCGCACCACCCACGCCCCCCACCCTGCCTGCCACATCTTCGCCTCCTTTTACTCGCGTCTGTTAGGTTTGTTTTTTCACCCAGGAGAGCTTGTACGTCCTTGGTAAGTCAGATTTGTACAGCATTCGCCAGGGGGGGGGGGGGGGGGGGGTTCAATTTAGTCCTCAAACAAGGAAATAGAGTCCTGTGGGCTGCAGATGCTGAGCCTCGCTTGGCCAGCGAGCCGCACGTCGTGTGAAGGGAGGGGCTGGTCCACAGCTTGGGAATGATCCAGTGATGGAGTGCATCCATCTCTCACCAGACAGGAGTGACCTGCTGCCAATCGCACGGCTTCAGTCTGCTCTGGGACTGAGACTGAATGAACATGATTCAGACCTAAACAAATCGCTGCTTTTTTATGGCAAATTATCCATTATTAACATTCAAAACGAACTGGGGGAGGTATGGTGTTGTAGTATAGAGCACCACATCTTTAATGTTAGGGGTGCAGGTTCCGTGCTCTCCTCATGTCACACAGGTTTCATCTAGATCAGTGTTTCCCAACCCAGTCCCTGAGGACCCCCAGACAGTCCACATTTTCGCTCCCTCCCAGCTCCCAGCCAATCAAAAACATCGAATGCCAGGTACGGCTGTGTTGGAAGCAGGGAAAGAGCGAAAATATGGATTATCTGGTCGTCCCTGAGGATCGGATTGGAAAACATTGATCTGGATAAATCTGTTGCTTCCTGCAGTCCAAGGACAAGCAGTTAGTTAAACTGGTGTCCCTAAATTGCCCATAGCATGTGTTCCCTACGGGGGTGTTCCCCTACCCTACCTCGTGCCCTGTGATGGACTGGCACCCCATCCAGGGTGTTCCCCTACCCTACCTCGTGCCCTGTGATGGACTGGCACCCCATCCAGGGTGTTCCCCTTCCTTGAGCCCTATGCTGCCTTGGACAGGCGCCCAATACAGCCCTGCACTTGATAAGTGCTTGAAAAATGAATGGATGAGCGGCCAGGGCTTAGGTAACCCTATACATAAAAATTATTTTAATAGTTTTGTTCTTATTACAGGAGTGAGAAAGACCCCAAACCAACAAATGTATTTCTTTCTGAAATATCCGCCAATGCTGCGGGACGCCCCTCATAATAAACACTGAAAATACACTTTTATGTTTGCAACCTGTCCAAAAGCAGTGTAATATTTCAGTTACTGAAATCCAGAGCCTATGAAAGCCATTGAACGTCATGCGTGCGACGATAATTTCAGTCGTCTGAAGCTTGTAACTGCTCCTTTCACTCAGCGCATCATGTGCTCCCACCGTCTCTGCTCCTGTTTCGTCTGACTCAGACTGGCACGCTGGATCAGAGGGATTATGGGAAGTCTCTGTGTCGCGCATCAGTGCACCGTCGTGGGGTTGGGGGGGGGTTGTGCTGCAGCTTAAAAGCTCGGCTCTATCAGCCTCCACTGTCGCCCTCGGCCCTGCGTCCTATGGCTCTCCACAGAATACCGTCATCCTGAGTCACATGACTTTTTTTTTTTTTTTTTACACTCTGTGTTTCAATGCCGAGTGTTTGAAGGCCCCAGATGAATTCCTGTATTTATGCACAATTTCCATTCCCTTATTACATGATATATAATCATCCATCCATCCATCCATCCATCCATCACGCCATCCTTCCATCTTCTAATCATTTTCCCTGATCTGGGTCACTGGGGACCCAGAGCCACATTTATAGTTATGTATTTATAAGCAAGGATCCAGGGATGGTATATAAGCAGACCTTCCCCCCTCCGTTGTATCTATAGGTCGTATCCACTGCCATCCCCGTGTTCCCTGTGTTCCCGGTCTTCTGCTGGGGAAGCACTTAAGCCCCGTCCATAGAGGCTGGAGATGCAAGAATGGACTGGTGTTAAATCACCCCAATGTGTAACTGTAGAGAGTGAGACCTGTAGCAACAACAGGAACCATGTTATGATGTAGGGAGGGGGGAATGGAACTGGGGAGATGACTCAACTGTGGATGTTTCAGGCAGAATTACTTTTGCAGAAAATAGATCTTGTCTGGTTATCAGCCAGTTACCTGATCAGATTTCTTGCATCGCCAGAAGTCTATTTTAATTAAATCAAATTAATCTGATTCAAATGAATTTCCCCTGTAAGTGGACGTAGATAACAGGTCCACTGTGTCACATTATTGCCTTTCATGGTTTGAACCGGTGGTAAGAACATGATTATAAGACACGTTTTGTCCACCTGGCATGGTGACTCAGTGGGTAGTAGTGTCAGGTCATCCCTTCAGGGCTGGAAGTTCGGGTTTCCTCCCCTGCTGTGTGTGCAGCAGTGCATGCTCTCCCCATGTCGGATGGGTCTCCTCCTGTGGTCCAAGGGCATGTCATTGGGTAAATTGGCACCTATGAATTGGCCATAGTTTGTGTGCCTTGCGATAGGATGTACCCTCACTTGGGACAGACTTCATCACCCCTGACCCTGATCAGCAAGCAGTTTAAAGATGAATGAATGGAAATGGAATAGATGAAAGTCATCAGAATATACAAGTAGATTTTTCAAAGATGTATTTTTTAGAAGCACACATCAAATAATGAGTCATGAAGTGATTAATTGTGCAGGGGATTAGAGAAGGCAAATATTTATTTTGAAGTTTTAAATCAGGATTGGTTGAATTGATGGAACCATACATCCATTTTCTAAAAACTGCTTTTTCTGTTCAGGGCCAGTGGGGGGGGGGGGGGCGTTTGGACAGGGAATAACCCCGGATGGGGTACCAACCCATTGCAGGACACCCTCACTCACACCTATGGGCAATTTGGCAATGCCAATTAGCATCAGTGTGTTTTTGGACCATAGGGGGGAGCCAGAGTACCCAGAGGAAGCCCTGTAATGATATGGGGAGAACATGCAAACTCCACACACATGGAACGCTGGTGGAGACTCAAACCCGGGTCCCGGAGGCATGAGGCTACAGTGCTGACCACTGCCCCGCCGTTCCACCCCCCATAAATAGAACCATTTAGTAAAAACATACAAAATAAATATTTACTGCTCTGTCCGCAACTGAACAATACATGGAATATCTTACATCTTTAATTCACGGGCATTCTCTCCTAGCATCTGACAAAGGTTGACCCCTGTATTTGTACCTGTTCGTGTCTCTGTCGTCCTTCCCGCTCTGACTTTGTTCATCATGATAAACGTCTGTGTTCTTTCGCCCTCAGGACTGAAAAAGAGAACCAGGAAGGCCTTCGGGATACGGAAGAAAGAGAGGGACACTGACTCTACGTACGTTTTCGGGTGGGATGGGTCAAGCATGACATCCATTCTGTACAAAACTGGCATTTGGTTAGATTACACAGAGCCCACTGCTAAGGCATGAAAAGTAATGCTTGGAGTGCAGTAGAAGGTCCTCACAAAAAGTCAATAACAAAGTAAATGTCTTACAACATTGCAATACTATTCTTATGGTTTATTTGTGTAGATTTGGTTTTATCATTATTGCATCTCTTCAGACTTAAGATGACATCGATTCGGTTAAATCTTTGCATGAAAACTATCAGAGTCGACTGGCGTTTATTCCATAATAAAGATCCGTCTGTTCACTGAAGGTGGTCGCTAACTGGTCGCCACGGTAACGGGCCTGCGTCACTGTCTGTTATGCAGTGGCCTCCAGATACAGGTGTCTGTCGGAGCTCTTCTGACAATTAGCTGTGATTAGTGCTTGCATTTTTTTAAAAAAAGCTCTTAATTGCTGACGTCTTCGAGAGCTGCCCTTCAGCGATCTTTCTCTGTGTCTTTCAGGGGGTCACCGGACAAAGATGGGGGTGTAAGTGTCACAAGATCCATTGATGGGCATGTCAGTGAACACGTCTGGTTTGTGAGTCAGGAGGAGTGTTTGTATTGCATGGAATGAAGGGATGAAACACATCAAAGCGAGGGAATGAAAGATGGGAAGAATGGGAATAGGGAACAATGGCGCCCTCTATGAATGGTTTACATGCTAACAAGTCAATGTTTTCGAGTTAATTTTAATGATGTTCATATAAATTTCTTTTGTAGTCGCAGAAAAGAGCTAACGGTGCCCCAAACGGGTTCCATGGGGATATCGACTGGGAACGATATGTAAGAACTGAAATAAACTCTCTCTGCTAAACCGGCCATTATGGATTATGGTGCTGATGTTGGGAAACTCCCCCAAAAATGCACTTTACGCTATTCCAGAACTCTCCGGAGGTGGATGATGAAGGCTACAGCATTAGGCCAGAAGAGGAAGATGGAGATATCCTTAAAGTGTCTGGGAACATTGAGTTTCACCGTGATCTTTGGAAGCTCTCTTTAGAACTGTGCATCTCCATGCAAACACAGTTCCAACTGTGCCGTTTCCAGCTGTGTTTAACCTAAGGCTGGATATAGGTGCATGACAGCAGAAAAGGTTGTTTGCTATCCAACGCATTACTTCAATAATACTTCAATGACCCACCTGATCTCAAACTGCAGATTTTCATGCTTGTTCTGGAAGAATATTTCATAGTTTCATTTTGCCTACATATTTTGTAAATCTGTTTTTAACTTTTGATTCAGGAAGACAAAGTTCATAGAAGGTGCCGTAATCGATGTGACGTATCTGAGCATGTTTTCACTTTGCACGTGCTGAAGGTGCTTCTTCTTATGTAATGCCAGGTCTCAGGTTAGGGGAGGAAGACGAACGTGAGCCCCCCAGATGTAACGTAAGCTGACAGAAGGCCTGCATACTTTGATTGTGTTTTCTTTAACCAAGACTTACCCGCTCCCAAAGCCAAGCACTTTTACTCGTCTAGTGAGTCCGAGGAAGAGGAGGACCATCGTAAAAAGTTCAAGATCAAGATCAAGCCGTTACCTGAGGGCAGCGCCAACTGTTCCGTTCCCTCCGTGGACGAGCTGAAGGCCTCCATTGGAAACATCGCCCTGTCACCTTCTCCACTGGTGAGTTTTCATCCATCTCCATCTCCCCTTTGGCCTTTAGCCATCTTGCTTCGTGTCTTTTTTTGTTTTGGTTTTTAAATGCGGTGTGACTCAGCCGTTTAAATGTCGTGTAAAGGTCTGTGTGTTTTGGGGCTATACATTGATTGGAATTGGCAAACTATTTAACCCTGGAAAATATTCACCAGTTGAAGCCTGGAGTGGTCCAAACAAGAAGAGTTTTCCAGAAAATGATTTTTGCAAAGGTCTCTAGTATCAGCATGTCACCTCATATATCTGAAAGTCTAAAATGACTGAATATCACAAGACACAAGTTCAATGTTTCCTATTCCAGAGTGTCAGCTCTAAATTTTTCATAAAAATGGCACGAAATGGAAACCCTACACATCTCTGCCAATCTGGGAAAGTATTACCAGCCAACGGCTGGCTTTGGGTCCCACATTCGAGAGGGAACGGCCCTCTTTTCCAGCGTCGCTGTCTTCGCTTGTAAAGGAGAGCTTTTGCATCAGCCTGAAGGACATTTTTTGTCCTGGACTGTCGCTGCTGAGAATGAATTCTGGCCTTGACTCATACAGCTCCTTAGAAGGGGGGGGGGCATATCTTGAGACATGTAATGGAACCACGTGACGTGTGGACTTGGCAGCAGTGATGAGGTTAATTGGGAGGTTTCCCTTTTCAGAGGCGGATGTGTAATGGGCGGGGCCACCTCTGACGCATGGACTGATGGGAGGGGAAGGAATCGCGGCCAGTCAGGCAAGGACCAGGGGGTCCTGGATAGTAGTGGACGAATCAAAACAGAACATGCTAATATATGCAAATTTAGCTGCTGGAACAAATCGTTCTAAATGATGACAGCTGTCCCTGAAATGTGGCTGCTGAGGAGCCCCTCCCCCCAGCAAATATATCAAATTAGTCTTATGTTTATATGTTTATATTCATGGCAGTTGCTTTTGTTGACAGAAACCCGCACAGAATACCCTTCAAACAATAATGTGCCTCACTAACACGTGGGGGCAGACAGAAATCCCTTCTCAGTCTGTCAGGACCAGGCTAGCTTTCATAAGCTCCCTCTCCCAGTCTCTGCGCACAGGAACTCCCAGTTCCGAGTCCTTCAGAACCTTCTAAGTATCTCAGCGAGAGTCTCCTTTGCCGCTGCCAAGCTCTCTGTTGTCAGGAGGTGCATGTAACTAACAAACCATTAAATCTCAAATCAAGTCCTAGTCAGGAGGCATTTCTTTTCAAGGCAAGGCTGGGCACCGGGGGGAGGGGGGATGATGGCCAAGGACTGGAGTGCGGCTGATGGCTGTCATCTGAAATTAAGCACGCACGGTGCGTTTTAGTTTAGTTTTTTTCCGCTTCAACGCCCATTTTTCTTCTACCAGTATACTTTATTTGCTTAGTGGGTAATTTAATAGATAGGACTTTAACTTTAGCCTGCAGCTCTATGTGTCTATAACTCTGAAGCTGGTGGACTGTGGGGTGACTTAAGGCTGCGGGGGGGGGAGTGTGGAAAGTATCAGTGAAGATGTAGAAACAGATTTAGTGCTGGAGCCTCAAATAAACAATTTGTCGGCCCCCCTGGGAAATTAGCCATCCCAGTCCAGTCACTTAACCGTCACCCCCCACCTGCTCTAGAGTTCCTGATCATATATTGATTTAATTCCTCTGATATTTCCAGCATGTTTACACTGGAATCACACCTCAAAGAAGTATTTTTCTGAGAATAAGAGGACATAAGTAGATATCCACATATGATTTCACTCAGATCTTTATTCCTGCACATATACTGTAGAATACTTGTATGTTACAAATCTGTGTGTGTGTGTGTGTGTGTGTATGCACACACACACACACACACACACACATATTGGTTTGTAATATCTTTGTGGGGACTCACCATTCATTAGATGGGAAAACTCTAGTCCCAACATGACAACCTTAACCCAGCCCTAACCTTAACCATATAAACCAAATTAAAAAACAGACTTTTGGCATTTTTATTTGATTTTATTTTATTTTATGGTGTGTATATATATTTAATTAACTCTGTTAATTAAATAACTCAATGAGGTATTGATTAGGTAAACGTGGTTGGGTTTTTGTTGAGTCGCGCCGTTGCTGTAAATACCAGGGTGATTTTAGGAGAGGTTTTGAAATGGCTAAGCTGACACATCTTGACAGACGTCACAATTTTACAGCAATATGAAGATCAGCTGAACGTCATTTTCTGTGACTGCCTAAGACATTAGCACTATACTGTGTATAAATATGGCTCATACCCATAATCCCACCTCCCCAGAAGGATATGCATCCGGACGCGTGATGTTGTTTACGTATGTCCTTTGTGTCTGGCTCTGTGTCAGCACACACTGCAGTACAGCGGTTTATCGTCTGACCTACTTACACAGTTACAATGTACCTCCAACCGCCTGCCTCCTGGAACCACCGCGACAGTCCCTACCCATCAACCGCGGACCACATCATTTAACAGTCCTCATTCATCCTCTACAAATACACCTAAAGGTCCACTTATTTGGCCTTTTTCAAAAAAGAAAACTGAGAACAGACAGAATGCAGGGAATGACGGATTCCAGAATGCTACAGTGTTACTCAGAGGTTTGAATATGGACAAGGACTGTGTGCACAGGTCAGGAGTTTGGCTGGAGCACGTCCTGTCCTGCAGTTGCCAAGAAGTAATTAGTTTATGAATTATCAGGTTCTGTCTTTTTTTTTCATGTCCATCTGGCTCCAGTTGTACAGCAATCAGAACCAATCAATTTTAATAACGCAGTCAAGACAGAATCTGTCAATGAGAGCCAGAGGTTGAGTTTATTCTTCCTGAGTCAGTTAGCACATCTTCTCCATAAAAACAAACAATTCAAAAAACAAAAAGCTTATACTACTCTAATGTTATGCAGGGATTGTGTGTGAATCAGTTATGCATTAACTGGCTTTGTAGCAACCCATCCTTCAAAAGGGTATCCATGGAGACCTACTGACTGTGCAGTGCTGCTCGGGTGATAAAGGAGAGCTGAAAGGGGGGACTGACCATTGATGGAGCTCGGAACTAAAACAACGCTTGGTCTGACCCCTCCCCCGCTGCGCGCTCAGCCGATCCATTCGCCGAGTCTCTTTGGTTGACGCAAAAGAGATGGAAATGAAAACCTGGGCAGCTTTGTGGGGAAGCTCCCCTGACTGGGACTGCGGGGGCAGCTCCTCTGGACTGGGACTGGGACTGGGGCTGGGACTGGGGGGGGGGGGGGCCGGGAGGCGGGCGTGGGGGGGGGGAGGGGGGGGGTGGGGGGGGGGGGGGGCATGGGGGG
>JAOYFF010000045.1:8203321-8257924 GCA_025773925.1 Cryptomyrus ogoouensis | reverse complement strand
TGGGGGGGGAGGGCAGCTCCTCTGGATTGGGACTGGGGAGGCAGCTCCTCTGGACTGGGACTGGGACTGGGGGGGAGGGGGGCAGCTCCTCTGGACTGGGACTGGGACTGGGGGTGCAGCTCCTCTGGATTGGGACTGGGACTGGGGGGGAGGGGGGCAGCTCCTCTGGACTGGGACTGGGACTGGGACTGGGACTGGGACTGGGGGGGCAGCTCCTCTGAACTTGAATTCAACTTCCTCAAGTTGACAGCCGACCGCTGCGGTTAAACCAGATATGGGGAGCAGTGATGGGCAGTGTAAGGTAGCATTGTGACCAAGTAGATGGATATAGTTCAATCTGAAGGTTCTGTCAATAGGGTCGGAAAAAAACATCGACAAAGCACCATAACAACAATGATAGTAGTAATAATAAAAACAATAGAGATCTAGCAGGGATCTAGTCTCTGGCCTTAGGCTAATTGGTGTCGCTAAATTGCCGTTAGCATTTGAATGTGTGAGCCCGAGTCCCGAGATGGGTAAGCATTTGGAAGAAGTCTGGATAATAGTTTGACAAAACTGAGCAAGTTGCAGATGATGTGTTGGGTCAACAAATAAGATGGAGACCTTAGTAAGAGTCAAACTGATCTCAGCACAGGAAGAGCGGGTTATGACACACCTGGAGGTGTAGCGAGTGCCAAGTCGGCAGCAGAGGGATCTTCTAGGTAACGGGGAGTTTTTTCTCGCTGTACTGATTCTATCTTTAACCGCAAGCTGGAGGAACAGGCTGCTTTTGCGTTTCTCAGAAGCGGCTATACAGTCTTAAGATTCGCGTTAAGAACCTTCCAGCATTTGTGTCCTGCTTCTCAGTGAAGTTTCATGGAATGTTTTCCACTGGCATTTAAGTCACCGTGTCGGGGAACCTTAATTCCTTTCGATGCATTTACTCTTGTCTGGGACCATGTCAGCTCATTTTCCTTCCAGTTACATATCGGTCTGAGTGTCAGTAAGCTAAGTAGCGCACAGCCAGGTTTGTGAATACAGTGGTACTAGAAACTTGATTTCTTATCCATAAACACAGTGGCAGATCCTGGCATGGCCAATATGGGGAAGTGCCCAGGGCAGCATCCTCCCCGGTTTTGGGGAGCATTGAAGTTTATGTAGTGCACCACTGCATAAGCATCTCGTGTCTGATCTACCATCCAGTCCTCCACTTTATCTCCCCTGCCCCCCTATCAAATCCCAGCACGTTCCTAGCTCATCATCATTGCCTCGTTACCACGTAACCGACCAGCTAACGCTGTGTTCGTTCTCGGCCTCTCCCTCGCAATGCTGACATGCTCTGCAGAGGAGAAGCCCGGTAAGCCTGTCCCCTTCCACTCTTTCATTTTTCCCCCTTGGTATTCTCAAGAGTGCGCTTCTCGTGCTGATGACTGTGGTGCGTCCCTCTCGCTGCACGCAGTGACGTCTCGTGCCCCGTCGTGACTGGCTTGATCTTTCTCTGCGTCACCCTCGGCCACCTCCTCATTCATCCCCGTGTTCCTTAAATGCATTAAGTCAGTGCTCTGAATAAGGCTGCACCCCATTGGATGAAAAGAGACACCATCATATGAACGCATGCAGTGATTTGTTCTTCTATTGGACTGAGGTCATGTATGTTTTCCTCACATGTCTCCACCCCCTCACAGCATGAAGTACAGGGGAGATGCACTGAGGAGAGCATGTCGTGCCCCCCAGTGCCCAGATAGGCCTTGTCATGCTTTGATAGATATTGTCAGTGTGTTTTTTTTTTTGTCACTCTCTGACCAGGTGTCTCTTCTCTCTCCCTTTTTGCTGATCACAGAGACGTAGCCCGGTGAGTTGTGTTCGCCACAGATGACTGTGATCACGGGTCGGTGAAATGTAAGCAGCCCTGTGCTGGTTAAAATCACCGTGAAAAACGAAGACAGCATTACACCCCAAATGAAATCCCTGTAAACAGGGTGACTTTATTCTGTAAGATAGCAAATACGTAAGAGATAAACCATGACGAGATGTGCAGTCACAAGAAAATAATCAAGCAACAACCAACCAAGTTGGAGTTTATTATTTTCGTATAACCACACACCCCGAAGTGGGTTATCTGGCTTATACCATATCTAATAAACAAAAACTAATAATGGAATGACAGTTAATGTTTCAGAAGAAAATTATTTCAATTAGTACTTAATGTGTACTTAAAGTGCTCTTAAAAATATTGTCCTTATAAAGGTACAACACCAGGTGAGTCTACTCACTGGCTACTCACTGGAAGCAGCAAGTCCATAGAATCCGTCAACAGACAGATGCTTGTGTTTTGAAAACCAAGGAAAGTTATGCTGATAAGAATGACTGGTTATTTAGCAGTTAAAAGTCACACAGGCATTTATATTAATGTGTTTAATAAGACATTAAAATGCATTAATGCAGAACTGTTATTAGGGTACCGGAACTACCTGTGTGGTTACATGAAAATAATCACCACCCATGTGACACCTCTGCACCAATAAGAAAATAGTATTTACCAAAGCTGTGGTATAAATCAGTATATCTGTCTTCTGCTTGGGGTATTATGTTTCTTTGGTGTCTCCATTTTGGTGTGGAGATCTTTATTCTCAGCATCAAACATTATGTGAGAAACTAATCCAGCACAACGCGGGGAGTAAAGGTCCCAGTCAACACACACACACGCGGATTAGCAGCATAAGCAGCACAGCAACACGATGCTAAATGTTAATGACATGCAGGCGACGGGGGGGCATTTCTGTTATTTTTCTTTCGTTGCGATGATCTTGTTCGCTATCTTGATATTCGTTCTTCCACGGTGTCCTTAGAAACGCTCCAGCGCACCGTTTTAAGTGGTCGATACAGCCGCATGAATATGCAGATACGTATGAATTTTTTCATCTTGTAAAGCAGCGTTTAATTGGTTTGTTTTAATTTTGTTTTTAAATTGCAGGGCCAGATCAAAAGAAATCTTTCCAGTAAGTACTTAACAGCACATGCTGGTGCTTTGTGTGCTAATAACTCGTAGAAGCTAACGAGTTAAACACTGCTAGGTACTGAATAGCAGGATGGCTGTGCAACTCTCCTCCTCACACTTGTATTCCACTCCTCTCAGGTGAAGAGATCGCAAGGCCGCGGCGGTCTACTCCCACACCTGCTACTGCTCCCCCTGCAGCTCCCGTACCCCCTGCACCTCCTGCAGTTCAGGCCCCTGAGTTAGTAACCCCCCCTTGGGGAAGGTGGGGAGAACAGTTTCATATGAATGACCATTTCTGTGCTAAAGTCTTGAACTGTGAACAGCTGAAGAGGGGCAGACAAAGTTCCAAATGTGGCCACAAGGGGGCATATATTTTTTTTTTGGCTGATTATTGAAACAGACATACCATTAAAAAAAAAAACACTTGCTATTTTCCTGAGCAGTTCATGAACCTACGTTACACTGGACACTAACAGAACTGCATCTCCTTTGCTGCTATGCTCTCTGCTGCCCCCATCTGACTGTGTGGGAAATTGCTTTTGACTGATGTGTCCGGGAACTGAGGACTCACACTGTCTTATCCTTACTGCTTCAGAAGTCCGAAAATCCCAGAGGATGCGACGTCCCTGTTTGGGCCTCCTCTTGAGACGGCCTTTGACGATGAGAAGGCAGCAGGTAAGGCTTGTAAACCACGATCCGCCATGGTCCACTGGACCCGACGGAAGCCTGAGACACTCCGGTTTTTACGTGTATCTGCATGAAAAGGGCATTTTTGTTCATATATCTCATTTCATCACTATTTTTCACCATGCATGTCAAAGGGAGTGCACCAGGACTTTGCAATAGGATAACCCTACTTGGCTTGATGACCTGTCTGGATGTCTTTGCCAACTAATGTATCTTTAGATAAAAGTATTGATTCCTCAGTCTCCTGGGCACATCGCATTCTCACCGGGCTTTTATCATGAAATGAAAAGGCCCTTGTCTGTCAGGCGGCCCACTGTCTTCACGGCCTTTACTGATATCGCCGTTGTGCTTTACTGATATCCCCGTTGTGCTGTGCTCTCTGAAGAAGCGCTTATAGACGAACCGGCGATCTGGGGGGCACCTCTGCCTGAGCCGCACCCAGACTCCCCTGTGACAAGACCCTTTCCTACTGGAAGTAAGTCTTTGAAACACAGGTTTTTTTCTCGTTTTTTTTTACCATTGATGAAACTTTGTCGGGAGGGGCTGCGTTTCCTGTAAAGAAAAGAGAAAAGAAAGCATCATGTACAATCTGTCTCCCACAATTCGTTCATTATCCCGTCTTTTCAAGATTCAGCTGGCAGGTAAATAACTGTAAGCCCTTGCTTTGGACTTCTCTTCCCCCTGAATGTGATGGCTAGGACCCACCACATGACACACCCCCCCAAGACTGTGGTTCACCATAATCCTTTTGTCTCTGGTACAGAAATGCATCGATTAACCAAAACTGAAACAGTATGCTCATGAATAATGAATTAACCAAGCAAGCACACAGTGACAACACTTCATACCTGTCACTGCTCGTTAACGGATTATCCAGGCCTAGATTACCTGGTTCAAATGTTCTAGTGATAGTAGAGCACAGAATATGTGGACGGATGTGAACCCGAAGTGAAACATGTTCGGGTTCAGTGACGGTCCTTGATAATGTAGCGTGAATTCCTGGTACTGCTGTAGTTTCACAGCAAGGCTATATCATAAACGGAGCACTTAATGTTTTGTGAAATTAGTCTTTAGATTGCTTTTCTCTGGCAAAAACACGACAAGCCTGCAGAAAAGCGTTTTTCGAGAATTTGCCCTGCAGCGAGCGTTTAGCGTTCTCTCCGTCACAGCGATTTGGAACGCAGGTGAATGGTGACTAAATCCCTTGCAGATGGGTATTGTCTTCAGTTTTAAAGCTCAGAAACATTTGCTGCTTCGTGTGTGAATGTCTCCAGGGTCAGGCGGAGGCGTGCGTCTATGGCCATGAAAGGCACCACAGTAGATTCTTGGAGTCTGAAGGTTGTCAAAGGCGCCAGAGGTCGTTCTTATGCGTGTTAGACCGCCTGTCTGTCCTGGGAGGGGTTTACAAGCTATGGGGAAGTGCTGGTAAGAGGTAGCTTTTACTGCCCTGATCATGGCCCTGTTAGGGAGCAATAAGATTCTTTTAGTGTTCACGATGATGACAAGGACTCACATTTTAACTTCTATTAAACATCTTGAATGGTTTCTGTAAAAAGCGCGGTCGTGGGAGTTTTACTTACACGAAAATGTTCTTAGGGCAGAAGAAAAAATTACTGGTTTAGAGAAATCACCAATCAGACTATAGAGGAGGTGGGTCCGAGCAACTAGAGACAGTGGGACCAAGATATCTGATTGATTGGTCCCACCTCCTCTAGTTGCTTGGACCCACCTCCTCTACAATCTGATTGGTTATCTCTCCGAACCAATCATTTTTCCTTCTACCCTCAGAACATTTTTGTGTAAGTATAAAACACTCATGAGCTAAAAGCTGTGCTTGAGAGTCACTCCAAATGGGGCTGACTGGAATGCATGTGTTGTACTCTGCTGACCCAATCCCTGAACCGAACCTTATGCGGAGCTCTTGTTGGTTGTTCTTGCAGCTCCACCGCCGCTACCACCGAAAAATGTCCCGGCTGCTCCCCCTGCTGGCGGCGCCTCCCAGCCAGATTCAGCAGGTGGGTGGTTCACACCGCATAGTAGGCTTTGCGGAGTCTCAGCCGTGTTCGTGCTAACAGATCTTTCCGCTCTGGGCTGCGCCTGATGCAGTCACAGCTGAAAGTGACGAGGACCAGGACGTAAACCCCGGTTCCCCGGAGAACCCCATAAAGGTGTCCATGACCGACCTGGACAACATATTTGGCCCGGTGAAGGTCCCAAAGTCCTGCGAGGAGACGGCGGACAGCAAGTGGGTCAGTTTCAGCGATGAGTCGCCCGAGACCCCGCCCCCTCCCGGAGAGCCCGCCCCTCCCCTGCCCCCATCCCTCCCACCGAGTCCTCCTCCACCTGTTGACGAGGGTCCTCCTGAAGTGCCGGACTCGCCTGCCAGCCCCCCTCTTCCGAGCCGCAGACCCGCGGGCGTCATCCCTCCTCCCCTAGTCTTGGACGAGGGAAACAAGGCAAGCTGTGAGACAGCAACGCTGAAGGAGGATCTCCCAGACATGACGGCTTCGCCCAAGGAGCTCACCCCGGGTCCACGGGCCATGCCTCCTCCCCCTCCTCCTCCCACCTACAGAGCAGTGGTGTCGTCCCCTGGGCCCTACTCAGGTACTGCAAGCGGTGAGTCTATTTGTGAATCCTCTCCAAGAGATACTAAATGGTGCAGTACTTAGAAAGCAGGGCTTGTGAGCAAAGGCCTCTGTAGATCAACAAGTAGAGCCTCGTGCTCTTATTGCAAAGGTTGTAGGTTCAAATCCCGATGGGCACAAGTGAATTGTAAGCCTATTCTCTACTGTTAGTTGTAGCGTGTGAAAGTGTTAGATAAGTGAATGTAACGTATAGATTGACCCTTGACAAGAGACACTGCTGTACTCTATGAATGTCTGTCTTCCACACCCCACTGAGCTTGGGATGCCTCTATGCCTGAAAGGTCACAGTGGCCAGCAGAGAGGTCATCACTGTTGGGCCCTTCTGGGATGTTGGCTACCCTGCACTCTGACCCCAAGTTGTCCTCACTTATATGTCTCCTTAGACAAAAACATCTGCTGCATGAATATAAATGTGAAGCAGTGCTTGCTTAGCACAGGGTTGCAGTGAGCCTGCAGCCTGTCCCAGTGAGAACAGGTAGTACAGGGTTGCAGTGAGCCTGCAGCCTGTCCCAGTGAGAATAGGACAGAAGGCAGAAAAGCACCTTGGACTGGAAGCCAGTACAACTCAGGGCACACAAACTATAGGCAATTTCAAGACATCACTTTTTGGAAAAAAAATACTGAATAGTAAGTATTCAGCTGAGAAACTGGGAAGTATAAACCAAATTCAAGTCTTTTTTTAAAAAAAACTGTCCCTTTTTTATGAAACATTTCGCTTAACTTTCTGTCTATTCTCACAAAATTCTTTTGCTAAGAAAGTAATTATAATAAGTTGTTCTGTGCCCATGTAATGTAAATTTACTAAGAGCTTGTATTATTTTCATTTGTTTTGTTTATCTTAACGTTAATCTAGACTCAGGTGCTTGATATTATGCGATATATTATTGTGGGGGGGTTGTTTTTTAGCCTTCGTAGGGCTTAAAACAAAACAAAAAGTTTGCTCACAAGAATCGGACCACAAGCAAGGTACGCGATATGCAGAGAACTGTGATGCATCGGGGAAAAATCCACGATATAGCGGGGGCGCGATGGCTGAACCGCGATATAGCGGGGGCGTGATGGCTGAACCGCGATATAGCGGGGGCACGATGGCTGAACCGCGATATAGCGGGGGCGCGATGGCTGAACCGCGATATAGCGGGGGTGCGATAGCTGAACCGCGATATAGCGGCGAATCACTGTACTTGGCTTTGGCTGTGAAGATGCCCTTTAGTGATGCCAGCAGCCCACCATCCTCTGTACGTGCTGGGAGCTGTAAGGATTATGTTAACTTTAGCAGGTCATGTTGTCAGTGCTGGGTTTTATTCTATCATTTTACAGGCTCCTCCTCCCCTGCCCGTCCTGCAACACCATTGGCTGCCAGCAGTCCGACTCCGCCCCCTCCCCCACCCCGGCCATCCTCACGGCCTAAACTTCCTCCTGGAAAACCTAGTATAGGGGATGTGGTAAGAAAGTTTATTCGTCCCACTCAATGCACATTCTCTAACTAGTTTTAATGGTCAGTTTTACTGGGACATTTTATTCCTGAATCTAGGGGTGCCCCTTGTATGGGGGTGTATGTGTGTATGTGAGTTTTCCAATTAAGCACTCAACTACTGTTTGAACTTAACAGTTCTGATTGGACTAATTTACCCTAACTGCTTAGTACAAAGGTTGATAGGGGTTTAAATAGAGCCAAAAAATAACTGTTCCTGTATCAGGAAGGAATACAATGTTTTTCATTTTAGCATTCATTCTTCAACTGTTTTAAGTCAAGGAATATTTTAATTAATGAAAATATAATTTTAAAGTTTGCCAACTGATTAATAGTAGGTTGCACTGTAATTTCATTTCAGATGATGATTTTAATCGTGAAAGAGAAAAGGGTTACAGGTGTTATAAATTGTGTCACATGAAATTATGTTCCATTTATGTAACAAGTTATTGAACAAACACCAAATTTGTATTGCGTTTCATTAAGCCCTTTCATGACTGCCGAAACACTCCTAATCATGGAAAAATGAAGAAATCATGTCGTTCAACTGCTTCTGCAGTTCAGTCGGGGCTGAATAACAAAGAGCTCGACTGGAGCAAGAGTCCAGCGCAGGTGGCAGGTTGCAGGTTGCAGGTTGCAGGTGGCAGGTTGCAGGTTGCAGGTTGCAGGTGGCAGGTTGCAGGTTGCCAGATCCAGGATTTTAAAATCAATACACGGGTCATTCCTGACAGAAGCAATATACTGACAGGCAGGGGTTACGAGGACCATGTCCCCAAGCCAACCTCTGACTTGCTGTTGTCTCCTTAGGCCCGGCCGTTCAGCCCGCCCATCAACTCCTCGAGCCCTCCCCCTTTTGCTCCCCTGGCTCGGGCTGAGAGCACCTCTTCCATATCGTCCACCAACTCCCTGAGCACTGCCACCACCCCCACCGTCGGTAAAGAGCTGTCTGTTTCTGTGTCAGGTGTGCATCACTTCATCACCCCGACGTGTCCTGTCTCCCGTCACCATCGTCAATTTCTTGTTTTTAGCCTAATGAACTGTGACAAATCGTCTGACCGCTGTGTCCCGTTTAATTGCTTTTGTGTATGAAGGCTGGCGTCTGCATTCTAGAATCCTAAAAAATATTTGATGAGAAGCATGTGCATCGGTTTTAGATAAAAGAGATGAACTCATACTCAGGGCTTACAGTTATTTACATATGAGCTATCAAGCTATTGTTTTGCACAGGATAATGAAAGAAGTTTTGTCTTTTACTGCTTCCTAGTTAAAGGTGACTGTAGAGCTATTGCCACAGAACATGTTGATGACAGATGTATTTCATGTATTTATTGGTTGTTTATTTGATGGACGTTGTGAAGTATTGTGACTGTAACAGACTCTGCTTTTTCTTCGCTAGGATCCATAGCCCATTGAATTACTATTTCCTTATTTCCTGAATGCTGATGGATTTGTCTCCATAGATCATGTCAGCCGTAACAATATGTGGCTGCGCTAGAATTGCAAGAAACATTTTGGGGCAATAACAAAAAGGCAGTGACCAGGAAGATTTCCAAGTACTGAAATACATTATAAACACGTTTATTTTCCGTTCTTGTTTTGCATGCTGCATTTTCTCCTCTGTTTTGCTCATTTCTCCACTCAGTACGTCTTTTTTGAGCGCCCGAGTGTCTGTCCCAGCAGTCGTCTCGTTCTTTTGTTTGCGACCTTTTCCGTTATGCTTGATTTATGTCCCTTGTGTTTGTGTCTTTCCTTTCTTTTTCCTTTATTTCTTTGGTCGATCTTTTTCTTTCGGTGATGTCAGAAGATGACGTTTTTGTAGACAAACTGCCCACCTTTGACAGAAGCTGTGAAAGGCCCGGAGGTACGGTATGGGGCCTGGCGGCAGAATCATCATTACCCACAATGCACTCTGCCCTGGCGCACATCTGTCACCCATGGCCACACCCCCCTTGACCCATCCCAAAGGCAGTGTGCAGGATGGCACCCCATCACATGGCAGGGGGACTTTGCGGGAAGACAAAGGCACAGACTGCAGGCTTTTAGGACGTTCCCGTTCTCAAGCATGTGTAGCATCCCCCAGATCTCCTGCCCTACCTACCTCCTGTCCTCATTCCTCCTTGTTTCACGACGCATCTTACAAAAGCACCGGGAAGTGTGGCTGGCATCTCCACTCAATGCCACACTTTTTACAAACATAAACAACGGCATTTTGAAGCGAGCATCTTGCCGTCAGTAGCCTCAGCTAGCTGAGAAAATGCTAAATGCATCCGTTTCGTCTTTTTGCATGACTGTCAAACCGTACTCTTTGCGCTTGCTGGCCGAGGAAATTTTTCTACAACAAAATTTGACTAATTTCTCTTTATCCTGTGTTAAGCAGCATATGGCCGTATCAGATATCAGGCCAGAAACACAGAAATAACCCGATTGCCTTCAGAATTTTAGTAGCTAATACTTACCCGGTTGTATAAATGATATGTTATCATTTAATTTGATTGACGTGTTAGCTGTAGCAGTGAAAGGGTGTTTTATATTCATATCAGTCTTCAGACACTTGAAAGGAACCCCTTGCAATTTAGCTCCCCTGGACTCTCCTCCCAGAAACCCCTTGTAAACGCCTCCCTGTGGATTTCTTACACTAACCTGGGCTGCTTTGATAGAGTGCCCGATCTTGGCCCGTCCCACTCTCCGTCACCCATCACTATACCCACTCTTTCTGCGCAAGGCTGCCCCCTGCTGGGCATATAACGCTTTGCAGCTACATATTAGGATAACATAATTTTTCGAAAAAAAAAAAAAAAAAAAGATTCTCAGGCCTAATAGTCATTAAACTTATTGACTGGATTTTAAATATTCAAGTTATTCACTAGAATTAAAAAAGAATAATGATTAGTACTATTCTTTTTGCACCCTGTGCTTTGTAAAGCTCATAATTGTCATTTAGTCTCCAGATCCTCCATTAAATTATAGTAGATGATCAAAACAGTGTTTTGAAAACAAACACTTTCATAGGGGAAATTATGGACTAAATAGTGATTAGGCCAGTGTTCAGGCTGGCCTGTTGTGTACGGTTCTGATATGTAGCACTAATACCCACAGGCCTCTAAGCAAAGCAAAGAGGACCCGCCCACCACACCCCACCCCTCAGTTGTGATTGGCTCGCAGTGCCTTCTGTGTTCCCGCCCACTGTGTCGTGTGATAGACCTGCCGCGTGACTCACACTATTGTCCTTCTCTCTCCCTCCCCACCTCCCTGCTCCGTCCCACTTCAAATCCCGCCCCTCACGCAGAGAATGACCAGCCTTCCCTGGTTTGGTTTGACAGAGGGAAGTTTTATTTAACCTTCGAAGGTAAGTGGTGCCCAGTGTAGTGGCACTCAAACCTGAATGCTTCAAGCCCCGCCCTCAGCCCCTCCCCCCTCAGCCCCTAACATGCTGCATATGGCCACCATCCCTAATAACTCCTCCCCTTTTCACCACCAGACGTTCATATTTCCTATTGGCTGGGTGTTATTATATCTTTTTTCATTATCATCGTCATTTATTTTATCGTATTTTAATCTGTTTTCTGTTTTTTTTTTCGTATAGTTGTATTTTTATGAATTTTTATTATGCACAATTTATAATTGTTTTTTTTTTTTTTTTTTCATTTTCGTTCTTCAGTACCAGCAGATCCGCATAAAGATTCAGTCCAAAAATCCTCTAAAATGGATTTTTATATCCTGACCCCAAAACAAAAATTTAACCTAAAGGATAAAATATAAACAAAGTCTTTATTTTTCTGCTGGATGACATGATAACCAAACAGTAATGTTGGTCATGTGTCATCATGACCTGATTTGTGCTGATGGTAGTTAGAGTATTTCACAATGTAATGAACAGTAGTTGCATTTCAAATCTTATAGGGATTGTGTCTCAATTGTAGTTCCCTCAGCTATAAATGTTCTTCACTTTTACTGTTGTCCAAGCAGCTGTATATAAGCCTGTATTACTGCAGGCATCTTGTTAAGCAAAGGTGTCTCTGCTTTGTGCAATAGGATAGGATAAACTCCAAGATCTGTACTGATATGGAAGTTGGATATACTTATGGACTTATACTTTATATTGCCTTCAAGACAGGCAGCCAATCAGATCTCAAGGAGCGGTAAACACTATTAAACCGATGACATCATGCACAATATATTGGCTTCAACACTAATGTGATGGGTTTCCAGAATGGTTTATGGGCATTTATTTAAACAAGCAAGAATCAAACTGCGGGGAGAGCGGAAGTTGTTTGGCATGACATTTGGATGCCGGAGCTTTTTATTTCGTTGTGGTTGGAGGCGGTTTGGCTTCCCTGAGTTCAGGCTCAAGCTTGCGGCAGTTTCAACTGCCATTTGTGACTGTGAGCCAAGATAGAACACAAACACAGCGCTCCGTGGCGATGGTGCGCCACCTGGTGGATCGGTGTTAAAAGCCAAATCAACAGATGGCGGAGCTGGATGCGACCGCCTCGGAGTCGCGGGGGACTGTGCATGCGGCCGCGGTAACTGGCACCTCCTCTGATGTCACTTCCTGTTCAGAGCGGTGCCACCTGGTTCAGTGATGGTTATTGTGTTTCAGGCTGCTCCCGGGGGCCCAGCCCACTTACCATGGGGGCCCAGGACACGCTCCCCGTAGCGGCCGCCTTCACAGAGACTGTCAACGCCTACTTTAAGGGAGCCGACCCCAGCAAGTAAGTGAAGGCATTCAGGCAGACTTGCGATCTTTATCGCCATTGTCATTATAATTATTGATATCGTTTCCATCATTATTGATGAGACTTTTAATTAAAAAATGCTACTTTCAGAATCTGGCACAATACAGCTCTAGAAAAGATTGAGACCACAGCAAACTTTCCAGTTTCACTCAAAATTTTTCAGTTTATGGGTATTCGCCTATATAAAATATACATTTTCTTGCAAACTGCAGCCTGGCTCTTCCCTGCTTCTCATTAATGAAGGGCTCCTTCCTTGCTTTGTGGGACTTCAGTCCTGCTTCTAGGAGCCTGATATGAACTGTCCTAGCAGTGCACTTCACACCACTTAATGTTTCCCATTCTTTTGAAGTTCACTTGAGGTCATCCTCTGATTTATCCGCTGCCGGATAAGTTGACGGTCATCTCTGGCTTTAGAAAGTCGCTTCCACCCTCTATCTGGCTGGTTTCTGGTTATTCCCAGTCTCTCCTGCTTCACCTTGTTCTTATGTACTGCTGTCTTAGAAACTTTGAGCCTGGAAGCAGCCTGCCTCACAGTGTAGCCTTCTGCCAGCAGAACCAGGATTAAACCAGGATTTATAAAAGCAGATTTTTTTTAAATATAGAGTGGTTTCTTAATTTTTTCCAGAGCTGTATCTTTGAAAATTTCAGTTTGACCATTACTTAATCTGATTTTAAGATAGTGGTTATATATTATATACGATTATATATATATATGCTTCACATCTGTCCTTCATGGCTAATCTCTGCATACTGCTATGTCTGCCCTAGAAGAGCACTTCCTCTAATGAATCATGTGACAGGAAGTGGCTGTAAACACCGTAATGGTTTCCCCTGTCAAGGTGCGTGGTGAAGATCACAGGGGAGATGGTGCTCTCCTTCCCTGCTGGGATCACCAGGCATTTTGCCAACAACCCATCTCCTGCTATCCTCACCTTCAGCATAACCAACTACAGCCGCCTGGAGCACGTTCTCCCTAATCCCCAGCTGCTGTGCTGGTAAATAACGGCTTAACTTACCGCTTCCAGCCCTGATCCATGTCAGCCAGGACCCTTCACAGGAATCTGATTTGTGTCTTCAAAATAAAAGAATCACTGGTAACCACTATAAACTTTACTTAAAATGTCTTCAAAGATCAATTTTAAAGATAAGAACAACTCAGTGTTTATAGGAGACCATAAAAATACTCTTTCATTGAAAACAGACATCAGGAAGAATCATTTGAAAAGACCTTAGTGGACAAATGTATCAAGACACATAAAAAACAAAACTGGCTAGCTATACTCAGTTTTTGATTCAATTTTTTTCATTAGACCAAAGCTGATCCATCATAGTATTGTACTTAGGCAGCTGAACTTTCGCTTTTTAGTTAAATTGAGTTAGCTAACATTTACTTTCTGTCAACGTTTGTTCATTTTGAAAGTTTTTTTTCTGCCATTAACTCCAGCTCTTCAACAAATTATTTATTTAGGTTTATTCAGGTTTTGGGACAAATGTCCATGAGCGTCACGATCAGTGTGGTCCTCATTGAAATTGTAGCAATGTTTTGTCCACCCAAAGTCCATGTTTATACTGTAAGTTAATATTAGCCAGAAGCAGTTCAGGTATGTAGTCGCACACAAAGTCAGCTTAATGAAAAATACGACCCTTATCTTGTGCCTGACTTCTCCCCTGAATACCAGGGATAAAATCCTTAGCATAGTAGGTATATGAAGGTACTCTAACGAAACTCGCTGCATTTCTCTTTTCATAGTGACACCATACAATCGAACGCCAACTCCAAGGAATTCTGGGTAAACATGCCAAACCTGATGACGCATTTAAAGAAGGTGGCAGATCAGAAGCCTCAGGCAACGTACTACAACGTCGATATGTTGAAATATCAGGTAGGGGCATATTATGGGGCACCATGCAGACATCTCACCTCACTCGGAAGTTTCAAAATCGGCAACAGCTCCCTGACACCCGCGAATGATGCGCAATCTCCCAGACATCGGTTGTTCCACCATTCAGCAGTGGTACAATAAGCCGGCAAGCTTTACTGACGCAACCTCAACCAGCACTAGGCTTGGGAGGTACCTAATTCTTCCGTCACGCTTTCCAGACGTTAAACTGCGATAAATGGTATTTCCACAGTATTTTAAAAAGCAACACTATTCTGGGATTTGCTGGCATGGGGAGGGGCGGGGAATTTTTCACCGATATACCCAAAATACAGCACTGTGCAAAAGTCTCAGGCAGCCAAAGACAATGATGTTCAAATGATCTTCATGTTGGTGTAAAATAGTGATGTCTGTCAAAATGTGTCAGCTTAGCCATTTCAAAGCCTTTCCTAAAAGCACCCCAGTATTTACAGCAACGATGCAATATACCCATGACTCGACCAAAACCCCATCGCGTTCGGCTAATCAATACCTCATTAAGTTAATTAACTGAGTTGATTAATTAAGTGAGCTGGTGGTGAAATTGAATAAATACGTGGAATGGCTGGGGTGCCCCTGAGGAGAGGTTTGGGAGCTGAAGCGGGGCTCATCTAGCCATCCAACAGGATAGCAGTAACTTTTTGGAAAACAGTAGAAATTATTACTAGTTTGTATTGCGTTACTCCTAATTTGCATATGTTGTAATGTTAAATTGTCCTTTTTGTTCTGGGCAAAAGTGCACTTACTGCCCAGATAAACAGCTGTAAACATTTCTTTGGACTGTGGAAAACTTTTGCACATTACTGTATGTATACCCAAAATAACATGAAAATCACGGTATACTGTATTACTGTAATACTGCCTAAGCCTAGTCAGCACCCAAAATCCCATAAAAATTGGGGTAAATGATATTACAGTATTACCTCCTAAGCCTACTTAACACACAAAATAACATAAAAATAGCATCCCAAAATATATGCCCGATAATCAAATCCGTATGTCTACGGTGGGATGACTGTCCATTACCCATGTGACTCCCTTCAGGCAATCTGCTTCTTCAGGTGCAGAATTGCATGCCCTTGATCCCTGAGCTGGCAAACTGATGCGTATTTTCCCAGGTATCTGCACAAGGCATCCAGTCCACGCCATTGAACCTGGCAGTCAGCTGGCGCTGCGACGGCTCCAGTACAGATGTCCGGATAGACTACAAGTACAATGGAGATGCCATGACCACTCCTGTGGCCCTCAACAATGTTCAGTTTCTGGTCCCGGTTGAAGGAGGAGTGACCAAGCTTCAAGCTGCTCTTCCCCCAGCTGTCTGGTGAGACAACCGGTCTTAACCACAGCTATGTCCCAGATCTCGCCTAACACCACCATCTAGCTGTCTGGAGGACATACAGCATGAACCTCGGAACTGCTGCTCTTATGGTGATAGTCAGATGGTGACTAAATAGTAAAACTATTTTAAAACTTCAGGAGCTTTGGCCTATTTGGATTATTGAAGCACACCAAACACATTTTTGCATATTTTTTTACCATATACTTTTGATTTAATGGTCTACTTCGTTTAATCTCCTCTAGGAATGCTGAACAGCAGAGAATTCTATGGAAGATTCCAGATATATCCCAGAAATCTGAAAATGGAGGTAAATCAGAAAAAGGGTTTCGCTTTTATAGACCAATAACATCTTGTTTCCCATTTGCTGAAGGCCCCAATTACTGTACAATTTTACTGGACCATTTTGAATTTTCAGCTGTTTTAGTATGCAGACAAAAATAATGTCTGTTTTTTGGATAATGCATTAGTTTAGTACCAGTTTTTTGGATAATAGATTAGTATAATGAAATAGTTTAGTACAGGGGAACCCGGTCGAGTTTTGTCTGGCCTTGGAGACCTGATGGAATATAACTCTTACAAGTCTGAAAATGAGCCATGCTCTAAACCGTTTATCATACGGGGCCACCAGACTTAAACCACAGGTTGATCCTGAAGTAGAAGAGCTGCTTATTTGCCAGGGTTCGCGTACACAAATTCGATTAATCCTGGCACTTAACCTAAATCAACAAATAAAAGTGCAACCATATTATACCTTTTGTGTACCAGCACCTGCTCCGATGCTGAGTAGGGTCACATGATGCGTACCTGGCCACTCTCTCGTCCCTTCCCAGGGGTGGGGTCACTGCTCTGCAGGTTCCAGCCACCTGAGGGCTCAGGCAAGCCGTCTCCACTGGCGGTGCAGTTCACCAGTGAGGGGAGCACGCTCTCTGGCTGCGACATCCAGCTGGTTGGGCCCGGTTACCGCTTCTCCCTTGTCAAGAGGAGGTTTGCTGCTGGTGAGTGCATTTCAGATGGGGCATGAACTCATCTCCCTGCTTGCATATATTACAACACCTTCTTACAGGTACATAAATTCTGTCGCCAAAGCCTTGGAAGGCAGTTAGGGATCAGATTACATTTTACACATTTGGCAGATGCTTTCGTCCAAAGCAACGTACGAGGTCTGCAAATTTCACATTACGAATGCTGTCAAGGAGTCAACTAAGCATAAGTGCAGCTAGGCTGAGCTTCCAATGAATAACCAGGAACAAGTGTGAGCAGGATTGACGCAGGGGCTACATAGCACCTTCTAACATGGCAAGAACCTAATAAAGCCATTCAAGGAGCAGAAGCGCAACATTCAGGGAACGTAAAGAAGCGTAATCACCACTAAGTAATCTGTACAATTATACCAGTTATCGTTAGCTCAGAAGTGGGCATCAGCATCGGGGATTTGAACTCCACCTCCGCTCCATGTCTGTGGAGTTCTGTCTGCATTGGGTGGATTTCCTCCTTCCTTAAGCTATTTCGTGTCTCTAATTGGCTTGGAGTGTGTGTGTGTGTGTCCTGTGCTGGACTGAGTGTATCCTGTTCTTTTGCCTTGTGTTACCTGGGGTCCAGGCCCCCATGTGACCCTGGACAGGATGAACGGTCAAAAAATGGATAGATGGATGGATGGATGGATGGACAGAGTGTTATGCCTGAATTTGGTCCTTGATGTGATTCATTTGCTTGTACAAATCAAGGTTTCTGTCGATGTGTAATATATATCAGGATGTCCAAAGTTGTCCAAGCTGAATGCAGTTTATATATTTTTCAGGAAAATACCTGGCTGAGAATTAATCACCACTAGCTGAAAGAGAGAAAAATGATTCCATTGGACAATATTTGAAATTAAGAAGGAAGAGACTTGTTTCAGAACGAAACATTGACTCCGACGGCAACCTTTTTTAAAATTTACAAAGATGAAAATGTGACCCATTTAACGGGTTTTGTTGTGTGACAAGCTAACAAAATCGTTGTTAGTTTTATGATGTAATTACTGTGCTATGATGTAATTACTGTGCTATGATGTAATTACTGTGGATTACACCTTTATTATTTTTATGTTGTTGTTATTCTTTATTTGCTTAGCAGATGTTTTTTATCCAAGTATTCCCCATACAGCTGATATAGGACTGCAGACAGCATAGTGTTTAAAGACCCAGACCAGGAACCTGAAGGTTATTGGTTCTAATACCATGTTATGTTGGCTACCGAGAAATTTTCCAGTGAAATATTTAGCTGTATGAGTGCATATTTTTGGATATAAACGTCAGCTAAGTAATTAGAGGAAAACGTACAGCTGGATTTGCAGGCAGTTACTGATCGAGCAGAGGAACTGTGCTGGTCCTGGTGAGATCCAGGAAGGGAACGCGAATAATGATCCGCTTATTGCTTGCATCCTGGGGGAATTACTGGGGAAATGTTGCGACTTAATGTGGTCTCCCTGGGATGCAGACACCTGCCGATCAGCTAAATCACGTAACATGACGTAACGTGGAAGCTGATATGAGTTTTTATACTTTTCTTCCCAAAAAGTGTGTCTCTTTTTTTGTGTGATTCCACTCTCCTTCCTGTTAGCAGGGACGAGTCACACTGCGTTGGCTGCAGGTAGCCAGAGAGACAAAATAGCACGTGCTGCTGTTTCCAACATTTCTTCCAAATGACGTACAATAAACGTGATTTTCTGGACCCGATTCCTTGGTAGTTGTATATAAACACTCAGTGGCCACTTAATTCCATATGCCAATAATGTAGATAAAACTGAATATGTACGGTGTTCAGGGTTAAGGGGCTCAGTTACTCTGCAACTAAGCAAGCTCACGGCTAAACGCTGTAAATCTAAATTTGACATGCGGTGTGATTGTCCATGCCAGACATGGTGGGTCCAGCATCAGGGAAACAGCCTCCCCCCTCCGGTAACTGTCATGCGCTGAAGTGTCTAGAGTTTACAGAGAATGTTGCAATGAACGAAAACATTGAGTTAGGGGTCGTTCTGTTGCTGAATGCGCCATGTAAATTGGGGGGGGGGGGGTCAGTTAGATTTGTTAAAACTACCAGGGGGGCCGCAGGGGCAAAAAAAAACAACTTGGTACTGGTGTGCAGAAAGACATACATGAGCTTGTCAACCCTGGAAGTGGTTCTGTATACAAAAGTCCTGCCTGGTACTGCACAGGTACCTAATAAAGTGGTCACTGAGTGTGTTATATATAAATACTTCCTGTGTATCAGCATAACTGATTTAGTAGGTGATAATAATCACATGGTGCACTTACTGGTGCAGTTTCCTTGGAATAACAGGTATACCAGTAAATGCAGTAGATCTTCACACTGGGCTGTGCTAAAGTCAGTTTTGTGGTAGGGAAAGCATCCAGTAGATTACTGGCAATGTACACATGAGGCCAAAAGTCATAGCGTTAGGTCTAACTTTAAAAAAAAAAAAAACTAAAACCTTTATGTGTTTGTGAAGGAACAAATGAATCAAACTAGCAGTGAGTGTAATCTACGTGTAGGTTCTCATGCTTGGTTACTTTTGTCAGCCATCCTGTTCCTCAGTGAAGGCGGAGCTCCAGTTTTCTGTGCGTGTTCCCCCCCCCCCCCCCCCCCCCCCTTTTTTCTGTGCGTCTCCCCCCCCCCCCCCCACCACCCTTTTTTTCTGTGGCTAATACTTGCAGATGTTCCACTGGCACTTGAAGGTCACTGTGCTCCCTTTAAGAGGCGTGCAGTGACACAGTGACACTGCGGCATGCAGATACAAGGCCTGCAGTCACAAATTGTGCAGTGACAAAACACCCACTCATTTTAAAAATTATTATTTGACTCATAAAGTGAATAATAGTGTCAGTATTTCATCTTTTTTAGGTATTCAAAGTGTTTCCCTTAAAAATGTAAAAAGTGTAATTTAAAATGGCTGTTATATATTCTAAAGGGTGTATAGTGGTTCTGCGTTCTGTCACATAGTGTTTCTGTTGTCATATAGACAGCAGTGTTATACATTACCGCACCTACATTGCAGTACTATATTTTTATTTCTTAATTGAACTTTTTATGTTGTAAAAAAAAAACTAAAGTGACTCTATTATTAGAACTGGAATGGTACAGTGTATCATTATTTAGAATGCCTAGGGTTATAAATATTTAAATTCTTTTTGTTATATGTCTAGGTTGGTAAACTGTATAGTGTAATGCTAAGATAATTTTTTTAATTTATTTCAAATATATTTTTTTTATTTGAGTATAACAAAAGTTGGGGGGAAAGAGGGAAAACAAAACAAAATATTTTCAGGAGTACGTCACGCTTAATGGCAGCAATGTGCCTGGTGAATAACCAGAGTAATCAGCTTCATTAATAAAGCAACATTATTTTCATTTCAGTGGGTTTTTCCTCATGCTCTGTGACTGACTAAAAGTCCCATTTTTCACCGTTAACAAAAAAAAAGAAGACATGAATTAATGGGTTTTATGTTAAATGTATAAATGGTCTCTATGAGATGGACAAAAAGGGAATTGCACTGAGGATTGTAGGTGAATTAAATACGCGTATTCGACGTTTATTTCCAGCTTGTCATCTGGGTGGTGGAACATTTGTTATTTATGTCAGTAAAATAGTTTATTGACTGATGTCAGTGTGTAGATTTTACTGCCCAGATACTTCTTAGGAGAATCCGGGAGAAACTAACGGTATAATTTCAACCAAGAACTGGATGTCGAGTGGCATCGTGCGCTTATTCATATTTGTAATGTTGAAAAAAAATACATGTTTTGTTTCTACATGTCCATGCATATATACATAAAATCACACAGTGGTGTGAAGCATACGTTAAAAGAGGGGGCTGTAATTGGTGCTATCAAATTTAAATCTTGGTTGTGGGAGGGGTGAAAGGACCATGTCCTCTACGCTTGTGCCCCCGTGTATGTTTGTGTCTACATATGCAATTTTATTTAAACATAATAAATGGAAAGTTTTTGCATATCCCCAAATATGCAAATGAAACTAGGCCTTTAACATTGGTCAAGTCATACAATTACACTGCAGAAATGGTTTACAAAAAAAAAATCGCATATAATACATGTTGTATTATATGCGGGTGCAATTTGTGAATAATTGTAATTGCAATTAACATATCTTCTAATATTACTGGGAAGTGTAGGAAGCAATCAAGGAAATTTTCCCAGGCCAGTGTAATTATAAATGTTGTCATATTGTGATTGTAGCCGCTGTTAGCTTCCTTTGTGTCTTTGGGGAACAGCAATGATTAAACAATATATAAATAAACTGTATTCGCTTGTACTAACTGAATCAAAATTGTTTTTAACGTTAGCACAGGTGCTTGCTTCACGTTAATTTAAAGCTTTTTTATTATTTTATTTCCAGTACTCTTAATTGTCAGGTCATTTACAAATACTTCTGTCTATAGATTTGGAACTGGTATTTTGGCCATCATCTACCATAAATCGATCAAGGAAAATCTCATGTTGCACCAGGAATGTGTTTGTGCACTGTCTGGCCATAAATGCAGTTCCTCTTTTTGCTGTCAGATGTTGCTTTTGTTTTTTGTTTTTTTTTGTGTTGCAGGCTGATGTTCGCATAAGTAGCTTAAAACTTCATGCACTATTTCAGTACATTTTGCTTCATAATAAAGGGTCGTGTTACTGAGTTAGTTAGCTAGTTAGTTAATTAGTTTCATTTGCTCCGGTTACCTGAGAAAACAATTGTATCGGTTTATTTTAAATATTTGCTATTCGTCATTTTCTCTGTTTCACAGACTTATGGATAAATTTTCCACTTTATATTTCATACATTAATCTGTAAGCATGAGCCTATTAATTACATTAAGTTTTTTTTTTGTACGGTTGTTTAATAATGATTCACTTTCATTATGAAACATTGAAAATGACCCCCTCCCCCACACTTTCATGACTAAACACTGTATTATTGTAACTGTACCAAATGAACAACTGAATATATTGCTATTTGTGTTTTTACATACTGTGATTTGCACTCCATTTATATCTTGGTCATGAAAAATGAATTTAAAGCACATTCTTTCCTTTTATTTATGGTACCAATGCTTTAAATCCTTCTTTGTTGACATCTACAATAAATTTTACATATCTGTAAAGTTATCTAAAATAAAATAACTGAGGGTTACTGATTTTGTTTAGTTTGAAAGAGTTACCAGTAAATTTCTCTTATAGAAAATTACATAAATCTCCCCCACTCTCTGTTTTTGTGAATTTATTTCTATTTATGAATGTGTGGAGAATTTCAACAAACTTACCCCTTGAATTGTGTTTGCCTTATAGATTATGGTAAACTACATCTGTTCTATACATATGTAATTTTTCTTTTTAAAATGTTATTCATTTTAATTTTCTCTACATCTTATCCATTGCACAGGATACAGAATATGCAATTGTTTCATGTAAATGTACTAATGTAATAATTTTCCTTTCTAAAAGTTTAAAAGTATATATAAACAGAATGATATAATGTAATACCCGTTTAAGATGTCCATCATTGTAAGTTTTCTTGGAAATAAAGAGAAAAATAAGGAACATATGCTCAGATCTTTCAGACTGTCCTTTACTTAAATGATTAAAGTATTCATTTCACACAATGGTTTTATGACGTGTGTAAACATTACTGCCCAGTCCATAAACTCCACTCCACTGTTCCTAATACTCTAAAATTCTAGTACCCCCAAGACGACCACTAAGCAAAAAGAATTCTGTGCTCTGGTTTGCTCCCGCAATATATAGACATGCTATTTGGTGAATTGTTCTATCTAAACTGGCCACAATTTGTGACTGGTACATGAACTGCCATATTGTACAAGGTGCCCTCTGCCTCATGCTCTGTGCTTCCTCGGATAGGCTCACCGTGACCTTGCACTGGATAAATGATTGTAGAAAATGGATGAATGGGTATACTTAACATCGCATACAGCAGAAGCCGCAATAAATGACGCAATGCAGGATAAACGAAGACGCAGTTTTAAGCTGCATCTGTTTACAGCTAAACTATTGCTTGTATTTCATATATTTATATTTCATACTTTTACATTGATCGACATACTTTTACGCTTGAACTACCAATTATGTAATGAATCGGCCATAATGGGATCGATTTGATGCAGTTTTGAATGGGGCAGCATGCAGAAGAAGCACCGCCCTGCAAGCGTCACGTTGTCAAGACAACACAACACAGGCGCCGCAAAATACATACTGATTTCCGGGTACTTGTTTGAGCTGGTAAGTCTGCAACATTTCTAAATTATAACTTACTTGCTGTGCATTTAGGACGCAAAGATACTAAGAAAATACTTTTTAAAAAGCAGAATTCTTATTTCTCCTTTCACGTGTCCTAATCGTAACATTTAATGCCATAGACGAGTTTTTAATTGCTGAATGTTGGTATGTATTGGTATTGTATTTGGTATTGGAATGTATGGGAATGAATATTACAATTTAAATTGCTTTAATACCCGTAACTATATAATTCTAGGTTTGTTAAAATTAGCCTGATAACTAATAGGCTATGCTAAGTTATCCAGCACTGAGGAATTACTCAGTATGTTTCTGAATTAAAAATCCATTCCCTGAATATGTTTTTATTTATTTGCTTTTTTATTTATTTATTTTTTTTAAAATGCGCCACTATTATTATATTTAAAGTAACAAAATACTTATGAAAGAAGCAAATCCTGCAACAAAATATTTTACTTAAGTATTACTTACATATCGGTCACAACTTGATAGGATTATGTTTTCAGCTACAGATGTAAAAAAGTAACCCTTAATAATTTTTAAGCATTAATATATAACTTTTCTAAAGCACGACTGCAATATGGCTTGACTATATGACTGTGTTACCAAGTAATTAAGTATTTAGCCTACTGTTTCAGCATCTGTGTCTTTTGTGTGTCATACAGGGAGAACTGAGGAAAGATGTCCGATATGGCCAAAGACAAAGCCGCTCGACTTCTGAAAAAGAGGGGTAGTTTATCTTCACTAGGCAGTCATGAAGTTAAAGCCAAGGAAACAGCTGGAAAGACCAAAGAGTGAGTAGGGCTATAGTAAATGTGGTTTGTGGACTATATAAAATCCACAAATCACCAGGGTTGCCAACTACATGTATTCAGCTGGCTGTCGTGAGATTTTCAATTCCAGACAATAAGTCTGCACAGGTATGCACACGCATTTACATGTATGTGACAGTTTCATAGCCTTGTGAATAGTCTGTAGGGTTTGCAAACGACCCCAGCGCTTTTTATGTTGCGAATTTTAGCTTTATAATGGAATAAAAAAGATTTGCCGAAATAATACAGATTTCTTGCGTGAGCGTGACTCTGAAAGCCTGAGTGTCACGCCGGAGGCTGAGAGTTGGCAGCCCGGAATCACGCTTGCAAAGACCCTTGCTGTATTACTTTTGTTTGTTTTGTTTTGTTCTGTTTGACTTGGATGGAATGTTAGACTTAAAACGCTTGTTCCATTACACGGGCTCCTCTGATCTGTCTCGCTTTGCGCCCCAGTTCTATCAGTACAGTGTCCTACATCGACGAGCCTGGTCAACACGATGACAACCAGAGACACGCGGTGCAGATGGAAAACACATACCAGCTCGGTAAAGGTCTCCACGGGCCACAATGCCGAGCAGCACTCCGAAAACCGGTGATGGTGACTGGTCATTCCCAACGAGACTTTATGCATGCATCTCCTAGGTCCGGCAAAACGGTTCCCAGCAATGGCGGTGAATAACATTTTGAAAGACGTCCTTACAAGTTACCTACAAGAAGAAAAATACGAGGCGGAACTGTGCAGACAGATGACGAAGACAATATCTGAGGTAGGCCATTACTCTAGGGAATGGGAAATGAAAAAGCAGGCCATGTATCACATGGGCCTAGCCGATTAAAAGACAGGCATAATTGATTATTGCAAGGCAGTACGTGTTAATGTGAGGGTAAAATGATACACTGTAACATATTTGTCATATAAACGTGACTACTAAAAATCTGCATATGAACTGACAATCTAGCTAGGGCTGCTCGATTATGGCAAAAATCATAATCAGTTATTTTGGTCAATATTGAGATCACGACTAGGCCTATTTAACATGATTACTCGTTGACTTTGGAAATATCATGCATTTATTGAACTTTTTAACAAAGAAACGTCATTGTAATATTGGATTTCCTTGAACTCCAAATATAATTCAAATGGGGAAACAAATGAAAGTCAGAACTGGAGAATCATTGGGAAATAAAATAAAGAAAAATAATCGTTTTATCTCGATTAATTGGTTTTGATAATCGTTCGAAACTAAAGACGTAACTGAAATTCAAATTCGATTAATTCCCCAGCCCCAACTCTAGCTAACTTTTAGAGGTCCGGGCTACATTATTTACAGTGTATATATAACATACTAATGTAATATTCATCCGTGTTCAGAATGAATAAAATAACATCCTTTTAAAAACATTTAAGGTTATAAAGGCGAGAGTGAAAGATCTAATGATTCCCCGCTACAAGATCATCGTGCTGATCAGCATCGGTCAGCTGAGCGAGCAGAACATGCGCTTCGGAAGCAGGTGCCTTTGGGACGCCGGCAGTGACACTTTCTCCTCATACACCTTCAAGAACAGTTCGCTCTTTGCCGTCGCTAACGTTTACGCTGTTTACTACGAGTGAATCTCAAAAATTGTACCTATGTGGATGAAAATGCCTAACTCCACTCAGGCAGAGCTCAGACTTCTGAAATCAATTACTCTTAGCACTTTACTTGACAGGGCACAAATATAGTACCGGTACTCTTCACTTAACGACCGGGTTGCATTCCTACCACTAGGTTGTTAAGCGAATTGGTCGGTAAGCGAGGAGCCGCCCCTTACTGACATTTTAAGCATACCGTAGGCTACTGGCAGTGGGTTTGTGTCAACCACCTTTAGATACTTTTTTAATGTCGGATTTCACCCTGTATAATATTTTTAGGATGTTTATAAACAGGGATGCACATCTATTAGGTATGTACGTATTCAGCTTTAAAGCGATACATGCCGCAATCGGTTGTTGTAAAAGCACAAATGCGTACTGATTTTATGTTCATTTGCGCTGATATGAAAAGAAATAATGCAATTTAACCTTTATATGCTATTCGTACTTTATTTACGGTACAAAGGTTAAACTGCACGGTAATTCCTTGTTATAGCAGCGCGCATTTGTGCTGTTGCAACTATATATTGCCGTACATATAATTTTTAAAGGTGAATGCGTACTTGCGTACTACTTCATTAGTAACTCGGTTATTACGTATTTTACTAAGTATTTGTTAATAGTTTACCCAATTACACATTTTATGAGAGGAAATATCTCTAGCGATTTTTTTTTCTTAGCCATTCACATTAACTTTTCTATTTGATACAAAAAAAATGAACTGCCTTATTTAAAATGGTGCAAAGATTGTTTAACAGATAGGCAGATTTAATATAATTAAATGGAAGAAAATCGATGCATAACCATAATAATATTTTCAAGCAGGCAAGACTAATAAAGGTAAGTTGCTACTCTTGTTGTGTTTAGGGTTTTTTCATTGCAACAATCTGTACTGTATATTTGTATGTAATGGTTTTTGATAGCAAATTTTATAATGTAATGTGTCGGCCTGTGTGACTGTAAATTGCACATACCACTAACTAATCACTTAATGCCTCTAGTCTTGTGTCGTTTCTGTATCTAATATTTTAGGGTCTATAACACGTTTTTGTTTCTTTTTGGCAGCTGTGATTATAATGGTGGTGTTTTTAGTCACCTAGTTACCTTTAAGTCAGATTTTTATAGTATAAAGTATTATTTTAAACCTGTTTTCCATGTAATAAGACCAATATATGCCAAATAATTATGCAAGATAACTGTGATCCTGATATGGTACTATGCTTTAATACACAAAAGAAAAATGTTGATGTAATGGTGTTTGTGTGTGTGTGTGTGTGTGTGTGTGTGTGTGTGTGTGTGCGTGCTTGCATGTATGTGTGTTTATTCAAGCAGACAAATCTATTTTCAGGCTTTGTTACTATTGACTAATTATTGATTGTACCATAAGAATATGACCACTAGTACACTGAAATGTATAGTATAGTGAGCAAATACTGTGTATCTATTAAAAGAAACATCTCTGATACATTTCCAGCATTTGTGGCAATGTTTATTTGACAAGTATAGCAAAAATACATGTATGGCGTACATTGTTTATTATAAATCTTAAAAGATTTTAGCCTTCTCTTGACACGAGTCACACGCGCTGCACCACAGAACTATCAGCTATGTTCAATTAAAAATACTAAAAGAGTAAAAAACATTTTGTTAAAGGATGAACATTTGTTTAAAATGCCTGTGATCATCCATATAAAGGATTTATCATTAAAATAATTTCAAAAAACTTTTTTTGCTTAGTTTTCTTGTTGCCTGTATGGATAATTTGAGAACAGATACTCTAGATTAAATTGGCATGTCTTACAAATCAGAAATTCATTTGACCATTTGTTTTCTTTTATTAATTATTAACAGGAATTTGTTATGAAGGATGCTGCTGTAGGTATTAGGATTTTCCTGGATTGCTGGCATAGCGGGTTACTCAGGACAGTCACTTAAAGTGTCCCTTAGCACAGGAAGGTCAGGTCACTCTTCCGACATCCCACCTGACAGCACACTGTGGTCAGCACCTGGTTCAGGTCTCTCCGGCTCTTACTCATCCCCTGACTGTAGGTGAGATTCTCCAGGCTGCTCTGGTCCTCAGCATCACGGACTGCATAAGAAAGTGGACATGATGAGATTATTGTACTTACAAATGTAACTGCACAAATGACCCCACAGAATGTGCACTCCCTTGTATACCTACTACAGTGATGCAAAACTTATGCATTGTTTGTGAGTTATTTTTTTAAAATGTATTGTTATTGCCTTATGTGGAGTATCATTAATTGGCCGTTTTTTCTACACGTTGAAGCAATTCTAGTTTACAAATGTATCTGTTATCAAAGCAACTCATTAATATACTCTGCGGTATTCAGTGACACTGTGCTGTGGATATGGTGCACCCATATGACGTTTAACAAGAAATAAAATGTACCTATGTTTCTGGCCTGCTAGTGTCGTATACCTTGAGTAAAACTCTCAATCAGCTTTCCTAGGTAGCGCCTATAAATTCGGGACCCATTACATATATATTGCTGTAACATTTGGAAATAATGTGCGATCATTGAAAAACGATGACTGGACAAAATAAAAGAATCTGACCGTGTGACTCAGGCTGATTGAGGATTCGTCTCCACCTGGAGCCCCCACAGGTGTAGACTACAGCGCGGATGAACTCCCTGCCACACAGCTTGACAGCGGTTGCCTCACCGCGCGTGGTCTTCAGAGCGCAAGCTGCCCACAGCAGCAGCAGGGGGAGTAGTAGTCCTTTCATGGTGACTTCAAAGTTCCTCTTCGCCGTCGAAGCATTCAAAGGAATCGCCCCTTCCCTAGGAACACTGGCAGATGCTCTGTCTAACAACGGCACCACCTTCCCCATATATATCCACTGACCTTTTATTTCTGACCTTAAGGATACACCCCCGCATCCATCCCACAGTTCATCCACCTCCTGCTCATACAGCCAAATAGCTTTATTTTTTTCCGCCAAATGTCTTTAACGATGCCATTTGTGGTACAGCAAAGCACCTGTCGGTTTGGTAATCAGCACTTTACAGTCATAGCGTCCAACGTGGAATTAAATTACATCCTTTTTGGATGGAGTGTCGTATCGGGATGACTATCTAAATTACTTGATTGTTTTGACCTTAACTTAATGTACGTAAGTCTCACAGTGAATGATGATGATGATGATGATGATTTTTTCTGTAAACTGCACATGCCACTTTTCCAAGGTAGTCACCTTTTATTTTCATGTGTCATATTTCTGTCATTATTAGGCCCCTTTGTATTTTAATATGAATAATATGAGAAAACGTCAATGAAAACAGTTATCAATAAGCACATACTAGCACATAATAGGATACTATTTGTTAGTCAATAGTGATTATATGAGATATATACACTAGATGTTAGTTAGCAGCTTTACATAATTAGTTTTTACCATTTTGCTATATCAAAGTTTGAGGAGTGTACACTATTTACACTTTTTGTAATCTTTAAAACGTTTTACTGTTATTGTCTTCTCTTTTAGCTGGTATCTTCACTCCTTTTATTTGAAAAAATAAAAGAAAGGACAACGTGTATATAAATTTATCATAGGTTGTTTAAGAGCTGACGTTTTCTAATGCATTTAGTTCTTGTTTGCTGTCTTTAGTGTTTATTGCTCCACTCTGGCAAAGCGCTCGGTAATGATGGTAATTTAGAAACACTTAATTACCCTTCATCAGTTTTAAGGCAAGGCAGATAAGAAATGCAAGTAAATTCAAACCAATAAGTATATCAACAGTTCCATGAGAAACGTCCGCCTCATGCTCCGTATTATCTTAAACTTCATATTTTCATGTTACTTGGATTTTTTCTGCATAAATTAAAGGCGTTACAATATGAAATTATGACGAGAGGTTTGATGGTCGCATTATGGACGAAAGCAGAACGTAATCTTCGATTTTATAGATACTGTATATTGTTCCACTGGAAACAAAGGAAAACGCAGAAATACAGTACTACTATTTTCAGGGAGACTGCACCACCTGCCGTCCATTATATGCAAATTTCTTTCCTTCCCGTGACTTTTAAAAAATTTACATGTTATAAATGTTAACAGCCAGCTTAATTGCATAAACTAACAGTTTGGTGTCCGATACAACCATATGACTACTGAAGTCGATATATTAACGAATATCTGAGAAATGCCTGAGACCCAATAAAAGTAAGAGAAAACAATAAATCAATGCCAATCTGTGAGGAATAAAGAAAATATTCCTCAGGCCTATATAGTATACTTAACAATTTTTGAAATGTTTAACACACCATACAAAGCGTTTACTAAGATCACCAAAAACATATTACACCCGAAGACGTGCGAAAACGTTCGTATCATGAGGGGAGGATACTTTTGGTTTACGCGTTTTACCATTCCCAATTTCTTGACTTTTCTTGCATTATCACCCATCGTGTATCTTGACCCTTCATGTATATCGTAGCAGAAACCTTATTGGCTACACCGCTGTGACATCCAATCACACCACAGTCTTCAGGTAAGCAGTGGCTCAGCCATAGGCTGTGCCTCCTGACACTAGATCGGTCGGAGTCGTGGGGATTCAATTGCCGGCGTTTTGGTGGAATCTTGGCACTAGACTTCAAGCCATCAGTTATGGAGAAAGTTGTATTGGTGACTGGTGCAAACAGGTGACTTTTTCATGCTAATTATCTACAACACCCACTATCAACTGCCTGTATTTAAAAATGTTGGAATATATATTTACTTTCTTCCAGTCGCATTTGCAAGAAAATTATACATAAACCACAGAGATTCTTTATATTAAAAATGATTTAGCTTAAAACTAAACATCGGTTTTACTTTAAATGTTTTGAATAATTAAAGTACATTCTTGTGTGTAAAAACAGGGACTGCGATTCCGGTATTTGTCCGTTTTAGGTTAAACTAGTTTTTGAGTATCTTTCGTTAGTTTTTTCAGTAGTAATTCACTCCTTGGTTTTAGTTTGACTGCATTGGACAAGCGCGTATAGAAAATGAATGGATGGATGTCAATCTGAAATACAAGCGTGATTTAGTAGTGATCGCTAATGACTAAGAGTTACAGTGTTGCACGCGGCAGTTACAGTGTTGCACACGGCACGGATGTTTATCATTCACGTGTGTTGTCGCGTTGTGCAGTGGCATTGGCCTTGCCCTGTGCGAGCGCCTGCTGTCTCTGGACAGCCAGGTCAGTCTGTGCCTAGCCTGCAGGAACATGCAGCGGGCAGAGGCAGCCCGATCCGCCCTGCTGGCGTCCCACAGCGATGCCCACATCAACCTGATACGCCTTGACGTCGGCGACATCAGCTCCGTCCTCAGAGCTGCTCACGAAGTCAAGATGAGGTGCAGCAATCCTGTTTCCCAACTTGACTATATGTGTTGTTTCTGTGTGGTGTCATGTACCAATGCATAAAACCAGGGTCATTTTATACTACCCAGATATAAAAGACTGGACTACATCTACCTCAATGCTGGGATCATGCCAGACCCTCAGGTGGACATCAGAGCCTTCTTTAAGGGTTTGTTCTCTAGGTATGCTCTTATAGTTTTTCCTGCCTCACTTGGTAAGCTTTCTCACTGCATTCCAGTTGCTTTACATCCCTGGTTTCCTTCTCAGTGTTTCACCAGAGTGTATTTCTGCCTAATTTAATGGAATTTATACAATACTCAACAGGGCAGACTGGGGAGTGATGGCTCTGAGGCGAGGGATCTGTGCCGGTAATCGGAAGGTTGTTGGTTCGAATCCCATGAACGCCACGAGTGATCCTACTCTGTTGAGCCCCTGAGCCAGGCCCTTAACCTGCGATTGCTTCGTCCTGGGTGTGACGTTAACCTACATCCAGCCCCGCAAGCAGGTCCTCCAACTTACAGGGAAAATTTGGGGGTTGGTGGCAGGATTGGCACTCCAGCCACTGGAAAAAACTTCACACTGTTCCATTCCATTCGAACTAGTGTTGTGCTGAGGCATCACCCGCCACATGGCTGCACTCGGGATCTCATCCCCGAGGTGGTGGGTGTGGCAGCAGGAAGTATCAGCGTGCTCCTTATCTCCTTGTAATATCTTACAGACATTGTAATACTTCTTGCCATAATTTACTATTGTTGTTTTTATTAGGTTTCATGCCCTGTTGATTTCATGATTTTGTGACATTTTAAAATATCCATCCATCTTTCCATCCATCTTCTAACCCCTTGTCTTGGTCAGGGTCACAGGGATTTGAAAAATCCCAGTTTATTTGGCAAATGGCTGTTCATTCAGACTTACTCTAATTATGTATGATGCAGGGATATCAAGCGGAGTCTCATTTTACATTTCAGGAACGTTGTCAAAATGTTCGCTACCGCAGAGGGCCTGCTTACGCAGCAGGACCACATGACCAAGGACGGCCTGCAGGAGGTGTTTGCCACCAACCTTTTTGGCCACTTTCTGATGGTAAATCTCTCCGTAAACCACAATAATCTGGTATCTGATGGTCTCACCACTGCCATTCCAGATGTGTGGGTAGCAATAGAAATGTAACAACTGCTGGGTAACAAGTAATTACCTGTAAAGGATTTTTTTTATTATGAACAATTATAACTGCCAGCAAAGCTCTTTTTGGTGCTTTCTAGAGGTTCTCATGTAGTTCACCAGTGAAACACCTGATCCGTTTCCACTCGATCCACTGTATGGAAAGCATGGACTCCTGTGCCACTGAGAAACTTGAGGGACTCTATAAAACATTAACAATGTGATCTGACGCCGTGGAATGCACAGTTAAGCGGCCCTTAGGCTAGGAACCATTATTGTCAGTTACATGGTTATTCTCTGTACAGTGGTGCCTAGGCATTATAGGTCTAATGCTATAGATTCTTGAAAAGTGCGGGTTCATTGTTTTAAGAGGCTTAGTTTTCAAAAAAATAGTTCATAAAAAAATTCAAAAGCACACATGAGACATAAGCCAGTGGACCCCAGGGTTCTCTACTGCTGGAGTTCTGCATCCCTTTATCTGGGCACTCTTAGAGAGGCATCTGGCTGATTTGTCACATCACCAATTTTTTATTTTTTTTTCTTTTCAGCTGAAACCGTGTCCTAACTTGACTCAGTCCCTAGTGATGGCCAAAGCAAACTTCAGAAACCGTTTGCTGTATTTTTTGACCCCGCTAGATGGCACACTTGGTTTGCTTTGGGGCATGCTTTGAGCCCTTTTTTTGAACAAAGAGCACCATCTAGTGGGATGAGAAAATACAGCAAATGGTTCATGAAGTTTCATTCGGCCATCACTATCAGTCCCCAGCACAGAACCCATGGTGCATTATTAATGTCACCTGTAGGAAGATTGGTTTCTTTTATCGGCCACTGATCCACTTAGGTGATATGAGGTGTGAGACCTGCTTGCTGAGGGTATCATGGTACAGATTGATGTCTCCTGCGTGGTCCAGGTGAGGGAGCTTGAGCCGGTCCTGTGCCAACCCGGTCACACGGCCCAGCTGATATGGACGTCATCCAGCAATGCCAGGCGCTCCGCCTTCGACCTGGATGACCTCCAGCACCAGAGGGGCTCGGAGCCCTACAGCTCCTCCAAGTATGCTGTGGACCTGCTTAGTGTGGCCCTGAACCAGCACCACAACCAACAGGTGACGGCATCACACTATGGACATTCTCCGGATCCACAGTGGGGCATCGGGTTCGTCTCAGACAGTATCTCTGCATGACCTCACATGACCTCACATCTCTGACAAGGGCTCTGTACAAACAGCGGAAAGACCCAAAATCCTGCCAAGAGCACTCTGGCAAATATGTCTTTCACAAAGAAATTTCCTCTCCTCCATTGTCATCTGGCTTTCTTTCTTTCACTTCATTGCTTTCCTTTTTCTCCGTTTTTGAAATATCCTGTATAAACGATGCAGGAATGCATTACAACACAGCCATGTAAAGCGCCGAGGGGTGACTTGTGAAAGGAGCCATATAAAAATACATTGAATTGGATTGAAATTAAGCTGCAATTAAAGTCACTTAGTTCATGTTTTACGGTGCTAATATTGACAATAAACCCTTGAGTGCTTTAAAATCGCAGATAAGTTTTTCAAATCCCTTGTTTTTTAGTTCGTTTGTTCCATTGTGATTTGTTCATTTTTAGCATTTTTTAAATGAAAAACCAGTGTTTGGATATCTGAGGCATGAAGGATTGATGTTCCCTGTTTTTTTTTTTCCAAAACGATGTTTTCTTTTCTTCTGATCCACTGAGGATGGATTTCTCATCTATTTTTAACAGGGGATTTACTCATCGGTGATTTGCCCGGGATTAGTGATGACTAATCTAACCTACGGCATCCTTCCTTCCTTCCTCTGGACTCTCATCATGCCCATAATGTTGCTAGTGAGTCTTTTGCTCTCTCTTTATGCCAGACATGCATAGTAGCAGGAGCTGTGGTCCACTGAGAGATGTTAGCAAAATAGGATCAATGGGTGTAAATAAAAAATGGGGGGGGGGGGGGGAGCAGCATGTGGCTCAGTGGGCCAATCCTCTGTGCCTGTGATCGGAAGGTCGCCGGTTCGAGCACATCTCTGGGTCCTGTGGGTTCTGTGGTGAGTAGTTTTCTTGAAGCCTGCATAAATTCAGGACGAGAAATAACTCTGTTCCTTATCCTGACTCCCCCACCCCCAAACCTTAACAGATCAGAATCTTCACGAACACATTCACACTGACACCTTACAACGGAGCAGAGGCCCTGGTAAGTACTGATATGCTCACAAAGGTCTTATCAATGTGGAGAGTGTTGCGGCGCTTTCGGAGCGCAGTGTGGAAGGATGTGGACTCTACTACGTGACTGTCAGTCTCTCCTGCTGTCTTTGTGCTATGAGACTGTGTATGTGTGTGAATGCAGCTGAACTTTCATTTTAATAAGAATTGACTGTTCCTGATTAATCAGCCCCCCCCCGCCACCCTGAACAGGATAACCAGTCAGAAGATGAATGAATGTTACTGATTTAAACTGTGATGAAAAATTGGTCTTGACGATGCTAATTTTTACTTATTTTCTGAGAATCATTTGAGGAATGGATTTCAAATATATTCAAATATATTCATACAGAATCATTTTAATGAAAACCATACAATCATCACTGAATCATCAATGGTCCTTGCTGTTGTAGCAGCTGGAAGAATCATATAATACAATTGACCAGCACTGACGCCTAACCTTGTCGTCCCTCGATGTTGTCACTGACATGTGAAACGTTGTCCCTCTACTAGTGCTGGCTGTACCTCCAGAAACCAGAATCGCTGGATCCGCTGGCTAAATACCACAGCTTAACATCATGGCTAGGGAAAAATTACACTGCACCACGCAAGGTGAGTATCAAAGGCACCAGCCTCACAATCCTGCTAATTTTGAGCGGTCACCTGCTCTATCCAAGCACAACACCAACTCAAATTAAGCGACACACTGACCGAAGTAGGATTACACAGAACCTTTGCCTAAGTCCTGACTACCAACTTGCTTGTTGAAAAACTCCTGCATGAACTGTGTATGACTTAATTTTTCAAGTTAAAAATATTCAGGTATTTATAGACGCTAGCCAGGTTACGGTGGTCTGTGTTACGATATTCCAACTTTACAATGGGTAAATGTTTTTCACTTAGCATGAGATATTCAACACTTTATTAAACAGGCTTTGTTTTAATGATTTCGCCCAAAAGTAAGCTAATGTAAGTGTTCTAAGCATGTTTAAGGTAGGCTAGGCTACGATGTCTGTTAGGTTAGGTGTACTGTATTGAAATGTGTTTTTGGCTTAGGATATTTTCGCTTTACACCAGGTTTATTGGGATGTAACCCCATTATAACCCGGGGAGCGTCTGTATTTTGATGAAGTAGTTGTTACTTGGGTAAATTGAATATAAAAGTGTGTTAATAATGAAATACCTCAAAACTACTTGAGACAAAGATGTAATCTGATTGCTGGAACAAGTGAATTACTTATTTACAGTGCCTTGCACATCACTGTGATATCCAGCATCATTTGTTTTGTCCCAGGTCCATAGTGAAAGTAACTTATTTGAAAAACTTTTTGCTGGAAAAATCACATTTTTATGTTGGTTGTGAAATGGTCACTGTGACTTCAGTTTTTACTGCACTGTTGGCTTTCCCTCTGCTTCTCAGATGGATGTCGTTGAGGATATGTCGGAGGCTCTCTATGACAAATTACTGAAACTGGAAACAGAAATACGGAGGAAGAACAAAGATGCAGAGCAACAGATTTCTGATGTCCAGCACCGTCTGAATGAGGCTCCATAGTGTGAGACCAGACATGTAGCCACGTAGTAAAATTATGAGTTCGCCCCCAATCTCCCCCCCCCAAAAAAAGACAAAGAATAAAAAATTGTTTGCTCTCGACCAGGCATGTAGGTAGGTACTAAAATAAATACAGACGCTCCTCTACTTACTAACTTTCATACTTCAAGCAGAGGCGTTTCTGTTATGTTTTTGTTGTTGAAATGAATGTGATCCAATTAAAGCTCCCCTCCCCTTAATTCCTGGAGTGATAGTAATTACTTATCAAATAATTAGCTTGAGTAAAATCATAAAAGCTCGTCGGAGAGAATGAGTTCAGAGACGGTTTATGGACAATATCTGCTCTTCAATAAACTTCCCATTTCACCCCAATCATTTTACATCTAGAAACTTTAAGTCTCAGACCTTTTCAGTGATTTGTATTTTATCATAGCTAACAAGATGATACCACATTGTGAAGTGTTTTATTTATTATCGCGCTTTTCCTGGCTTGTGTGCCTATGTGTTCATCAATATAAACTGATTTTTCCCATGACATCGAGATATTTCTTGTTGTTGAGCGACACGTCACTCTGCTTTAATGTTGGTACAGTTGTGGGCAATGACGGACCAGTGAGGCAGACAGCACACAACATGCTCTCAGGCTACACCCTGAACAATTCAATATTATTTCCTGTGCACAGTGCAGGCTGACTATAGGACCTAATGAGTATCGTGGATGAGTGATGGACTGGAACAAAAAAACACTGTGGAAAATTATATCCCCATTGAATATTGACCCACATATACAGCAGCTCTTCATGAATTATTTTGGTAGTCCTGATGTTTATGTTCAGAAACATGGGGACCGTCTTCATAATGTTCAATGAATTGTTTTCCTGTCTGGCACAACAGCCAAAGTTAGTTTACGCTACAAACAGAAGTGAAGGTCGTGAATGACAGATCTGGTAGAGTACACTGATAGACACAAACGACGATGCAACTTAATTCTCCTTACATTTTTAGTACCGATAAAAGTGCACCGACCAATTGTTCGCTGAAGTTCATTGTGAATATTTCAGCAATTTGAAATTGGAGGCAAATAAATTTTATGATTAAATGTTCGAAGCTTTCATCATTCTTAATTAGTCTGCTTGCAACGTTGTGGCCTTTGAACTATGACGGCTAGAGTTTGAATCCAATTAATAGCTTGTTACCACTATGTCAGTGTAAACACCATGTCCCTAATGTTCTGATATGAATGTGATTTAAACGCTGTTACAAAATTGAAGATGCCTTGTTCTGTATATTTATTAAGTATTTATGAAGTATTTTCCACAAAGATAAAATGAAACAAGCTTATTTTAGATATACACTTTCCTTTGATATTAGGTTTGTATGTTCTAAAACTGTATGGAATCTCTAGATAATAGCCTGCTACATATGAACGTAATTTTGTATATAAAAACGTCATGGGGGATCCTCTGCAATGACAGACTACCGGCGGGGTCAAAAACAAAATTTCCCGGCGTCCTCGGACCCTCTCATTTCGAGGTTCGGGCTAATTTTTGCCGCGTCTGTCCCTTTAAAAAATTCTTACACCGCCCCCCACCCCGAAACCCGTCAATGAGTCCCGGATGCCAATCGCGCCGGAAGAGAAGAAGGTCTCTTTCCCGGCCATCTTGAGGCTTTACCTAGCGAGTTGTTCGCTCCAAGCCCCGTAGAATCGGAGGAGAATCCTACTGAAGGGGCGCCATCATGCCCGGACATCTGCAAGAAGGGTTCGGCTGCGTCGTAACCAATCGGTTCGACCAGCTATTTGATGATGAGTCCGATCCCTTTGAGGTGTTAAAGGCTGCAGAGAACAAGAAGAAGGACGCGGCCGCTGCTGGTACCGCCAAGACCGCAGCTCAAGCCGCCAAGCAGCCGAAAAAGGAGTCGCAAAAGGACCGAAAGAATCCCCTTCTTGACAAGAAGGAGGAACCTCAGCCCCCAGTGTCTCTAAAAAAAGAGGGTAAGGAGTTCGTGGATCCAGTGGCGTGCTACGGGACTTGCAGCGGCTGGCTTGCAAGCTAGTTTACTGCGTATGCTCCCATGAGGTCAACATGGTTCCTATTTTGATCTAGTTGGAGGGCAGCATAAAGTCTTAGGAATGAACACTTGTTCTGTTGCATTGCATGAAACGCGCTCGAATACAGTACCGAATATGCATTTAGTGTTTAGCCTAATAGCTGCCGAACAATAGCAAGAGTGAGCACGTTTAGTCTTGAGATTACTAGCATGTTATAGTCCTTTGATTAGTAAAGCATAGAATATCTTATAACTAATATGATGGAAAGCTACGCAGTTTTTCAAGAACCGTCGTTTATGTTGCATTGCATGTAAACCCGCCTATTGTGCTTCCAAAAACATGGCCGTTCATGCATTATGTCAGTGCAGAATTGAAAGGTGTGAAGGAAATAGCTATGGTAAGTTGTGGTTTTGGGAGGGATCTCAAAATGTCAAATGCTTTGAAGTGTCGATGGTCTTAACGACTGACAGACCGTGGCATCGATAATAACTAGTAATGTAACTCGGCTGTCATCCTAGCAATTTGCTATGTTTCTGACATTATGATGTACTTGTCAGTTTAAACGTGTTTTGATCACGACTGTCAGCTTGACTTGCTTGGCTGAAACGTGCTTGTCTCGTACCGATTCTGCCCCCGGGGTTAGGAAAACATAGGCTTTTTTTAGATGGTCAGGCAATACAAAAAGTGATGGCGAGCGTGCAGTCGCGTGTTTAATTTTTGCTGCGCTCGCGCGTGCAGCGTGGAAATGAGGTCGACGTGAGGCAGCGTGACGCGGGCCGATGTGCAGGCAGCGCGCGGTTCCGCGCACGCGCTTCTGTCAGTTACCTTCGCGTGTAGTTGCCGAAACTTCGGACCCCTGTCTCGATGGAACCTGCAGTGTGTTTGCTCCGCTGGTCGGCCGGCGCCAGCTAGCCCGGGCCGCTCGAGAGGGTGCCTATTTTGGCGTGCTTATTTGACTGGTTCGGTACTCCTAAATACCAAATTTGGAGGGCAAATGAAAAGCTTAAACAGGTGCGACAAAACGTGCCGACGCCCACGGGATATATGGTACGGCAGCTGGGACGGTCCTGCTGCCTTTGGCGTTTTTAGGTGTGGTGGGGAGTCCCACATGGGACCGTATTTTAAGACTGATAGCACACGTATGTCGGTGTGAACAACCAGTATTTGGATGACTGTACCCAACCGTGCAATCTATCAATATTAAAAATTTATCGTGTTATTCATAGTTGTTAGGAATACTGCGAAATTTCTTTCGGTTTACCTTTTTGTTTAATACTTTTCACTTTAAATGTAGTTTCCCCTCGTGGTTTTGCAGTAGTAGCTCTTCTGTCAGTCTTACATTAGTTGTAAACATGTTGTGATTGGTTAATATTAACCCAAGGGCTGCCTGTGATTGGCTGTGAGTAGCCTGACAGCTCTCTGTGATTGGTTGTCATTTCAGGTATCAGGAGGGTGGGTAGGAGGCCGGAGCAGCAGTCTGCCCACCCCGGTCCTCAGGGCTCCCAGCCGCAGGGGGCCCTGGTGGAGGGTCGCCCCGCTGACCGGAGGCCGGAAAGACGGCCTCCTCGCGAACGACGTTTCGAGAAGCCTGCGGAGGAGAAACCAGAGGCTGGCGAGTTTTCCACTGAGAAGTAAGTTGATGGGACCTGTGACAGCCAGCGTACTGCTTTGCTGGGTTAACTTTTCCGCTGCCGGTGAATTTTCCTGAAGCGTTTGTGTCCATGTGGATTTACTTGAAGGTAGTAACAGAGTGATAGTGGAAAGCCTGCGGTGATTTTTGTCACTTAATAGTACCTGGAGGACATGTTTCAGTGCTTAGAGCTTTTATTTTAGATTATCATTATCTGCCATGTTTCCTCTGACCAAGACCAACTTGCACTCTCCAGGTATCTGGTGATCCGGTACGAGTCTGTTAAAGATTCTTCTGCGTAGAATCTGTCATAGGTAGCTGCATACCCTCCGCTGTAGCCTGATGCCTGTAGTTACATTTCCGAGGAGGTGCGCATGAGGCTGTGGCATGGGGTATGTGGCGACCGATGGAGTAGATTCTATGCAGGAGTATAAATCAGCCTGTATGGTGGATCACTAAGCACTGGAGGGTTCATGCAGATCTGCTAGCTAGTATGTTCAAGAAGTGTGTTCTCCGGGAGGTTGTGTGAGTGGAGGCAACTTTCGCACTGCTGACTGTTGGTACCTCTGGCTGGCAGGTTTGCCGGGGACAGGCCTGTTCGGGGGCGTGGTGGCGGACGTGGCGGACGTGGGGGTCGTGGCCGTGGCATGGGCAGGACCGACGGCTTCGACTCCCGTGGAAAACGCGAATTTGACCGACACAGTGGAAGCGACAAATCGTAAGTCATTCGTCGGATGGGTGTCTGCCACCTTTCTCGGTGATGCCGCTTGTCCTGACCCTGCAGGCTAAGTGTCGTTTCGTCTTTGGTTCAGCAGCCTGAAAGCCGAGGAGAAGCGTGGCGGAAGTGGATCGCATAACTGGGGCACCGTTAAGGATGAGCTGAGGTGAGTGCGTGTGCTCGGGTCGTGCCGTGGGTCCCCCTGTCACATGGCGGCACCCCCTGTTTGCGGGATGAGCTGCCTTCATCCTTCCAAGCGAGGATGGCGGGCTTCTCTCTGGCGTCTGAGTCACATCCTGTAAGTGGCACAGCGTTTCTGCCCTACCTTGCTGCAGCAGCTGATTGGCTGAGTGGAAGAAGGTGGAGTCAGTGGAGGAGGTGAATGGCAGGAGAAAGATGTAGCTGTCCTGTCTCTGGATGGGCATGTATCTCTGCAGCCTGTCACAGGTTAATTACTTTTAAATTGGATGATTAATTTTAACGATTTAAGCATTTATTGTCAGGTCAATTAAGATGGTTGGTTATTGTAATGACAGTGGATTGTGATTGCTGTTTGCCACTTTTTAAATATTAACCGTGTTGCTGAAATTCAAATTCTGTAATTTGAATTTTACACTCTTTTGAGGGTGGGGAGGTCTGGGGGCATGCCCCCCCCCACAGCTCGGGGATAGGATAGCGGGGATTTTTGCAGGTTTGCTGAAGTTGGAGACCATCCCTTTTTATGTTGCTTGGACCACCTGCCTAAAATATCCCAAGAATGCTAATAAATCATGCTCTCCCCCCCCGTCAGTCAGCTGTCACAAAGCGCCAGGTTTTTTTTTTTTCTCAGCGCCCTCCCACACTTGTTTAGTCATTTCAGGTTTCCTTTGACCTGTGCCTCTGACTAACATGTCCTTTGCTCTGTTTCAACGCTTTATCCTTTCCAGCGAGCTGGATCAGTCCAACGCTACTGAGGAAACCCCCGAAGGGGAGGAGCACCCCCCCGCGGACTCGGAGAACAAGTGGGTGTCTGGGCAGCTTCCGTCTTGTGGTTTTCACACCTGCTCTCCCGGACGTCAGGACGGTGTTGCTTTTGCATCAAAACCTCACCTCTTAGTCAGTCAGCAGAGGAATTTGTCCAGAGCAACCTTCATCAATTACTGTCACACGCTTCATAAGGTTTTAGTAACTCTACTAAGAAAATGGTTTCAGGTACGTTACCTATGAGTGCTTTGCGAACTTAATGGTTTTGGAACCAAAGTCTTAACATTTTCAGTCCTATGGCTCTGCCTTTGGATGTTCTGACACCAGCTGGATTCATTTGTAACTTTTGATGTAACTTTGATGCCACACAATTGCTAAGAGTATCATAGACCCCTATATCGTATAACCTCTTGTCATCCATCAACCAGGAGAATTAACATTTGAGGCATGTTTGTCCGTCTGCTATGTGCCACAGGGAGAACGAGGCTGAGGAGGTGAAGGAGGAGGGCCCGAAGGAGATGACCCTGGATGAATGGAAGGCCATGCAGATCAAGGAGCGGGCTAAGGTCGAGTTCAACATCCGCAAGCCTAACGAGGGCGCTGACAGCCAGTGGAAGAAGGGCTACGTGCTACACAAGTCCAAGAGTGAAGACGTAAGTACTGGAGTTTTTTTTTTTTTTTTAACTGTCTTCATCTGTGAACACCCTTCTTGTCTGTGATGACCACTGTCACCATCACATCAACCGATGCACTGAAAAATAAAGATTTAGAAAAATTTCTACCTAAGCTGTTGTCCGAAGGCCTGATTGCTCATGCAGTTCCTCCTTGCTGTCTGTGCTCACTCTTTGTGTGTGGGTTTTCTGTTGTGATGAGAATGAATCACTGGCATGCAGAGGCACCTATTGGGGCTGTCTTTGTCTTTTCTGACACATGCAGGGACCTGCTGATAGTTTAATCAACACTTGAGACTAGCTGTGTTCGCTGCCTGCTACCACGAGGCACTTTGTTATAAGCGATCTGACAAATTCCTAATTTTAATTTGAAGTACTTCTTTCTTTTTTGGAAATGATGGGTAAAACCGCTGATTGTTAGAATTTACTGAAAGATCGTTTGTCCTGGTCTAGTTTGTAGCTCAGCCTGCATGTTTGACTTCAGTGCAGCTAAATTGCATCTGAGTTGTCGCTCTTTAGTGCTCCGTGTCCAGCACGGCTGTGTTTGTGTGTCCTGTGTTACACTGTACATGCTGCTATACATCTAGGGCCACTTGGAGGTACCGCCTGAGCGTATTATGTATCTTCTGTGAAGCCTGGTTGCACTCAAACTTCTGTTAGAAGGTTAACATAGATAGTTTCCCTTTGGCCTTATTAAAGCAACACACTTGAATAAATAAAACACTTTGGAGGCACTGTTCCGGGCAGCAGATCTTGGCAGGTACAAACAAAGTGGGGGTGAGGAGAAAAGAGAGGGAAGGACAGTTTTGTGCAGGAGACTGCTTTGCCGTCCACGGTGTATTGTAGCGTGCTAGAACATAAGAACATAAGAAATTTACAAACGAGAGGAGGCCATTCGGCCCATCAAGCTCGTTTGGGGAGAACTTAACTAATAGCTCAGAGTTGTTAAAATCTTATCTAGCTCTGATTTAAAGGAGCCCAGGATTTTAGCTTCCGCTACACTAGCAGGAAGACTGCTGCTGTTGCTCTCATTGTGCTGCTTGTATCTCTTGCGTCATTGTTTGCCCAAGTACAACAGTTGGTTCAACTCTCCTGAATTTCTGGTGCAAAGGCTTTGTTCACTATTTCTTTGATCAGGGCTGAAATATGCCAGTGAGAATTTTTTTTATACATCTGCCCAGTCTTTTGTCGTTGTTTGTCATCTTTGCACATTTTTGCCACCTGTCATGTTCCCACTGATCCGTTCTGTTAGGCTTTCATTGTGGAAATGCAGAGTCGCTCACTGGTATTAATCAGGAACCTGTTGTCTTGGTTGTCATACTAATGCAGATTAGGTATATGAATTTTGCTCTTAAGTGTTTTAAAATCTTTCTGGTTAATTTCGAGGACAGGCTTCTTTCAGGGGTTTTTTTTGGCTGTCAAACTAAATTCCAAGTTAATGGTTTTTTTTTGTTGTTGCTTTACAATTAACAGACATGACGGTGCCTCAACTTAACGGCGATTGTGTAGATTTTGATTTGCGTTAGTGGTATTTCAGACTCCGTACTCATGGTTATGGGGCGCTGGTCCTCTCAGACTGGTGACGTCTCTGCTGCCGCTGTGTGTGTGACTGTTCGTCCTGTTTTGCACAGGCCAATGCTGAAGAGGCCTGCGGGGAGCACCACTTTCGGAAACCGGCCAACGATATCACGTCCCAGCTGGAGATCAACTTTGGAGACCTGGGTCGTCCTGGACGTGGCCGTGGGGGACCCCGCGGCGGGAGGGGTGGACGTGGGGGCAGCAGGCCGGTGCGTGGTGCCCGACCTGACAAGGTGAGCGGGCGCAGGGACTCGTTTGGTGGTGCTCTGACTGTTTCGCCTTTCGCTTGGTGTATCTTGCTGGAGTCTCGGTGCTAATTTTTTGCCCCGCCTGTTGTGTTTGCAGCCTAGCGGAGCTTCTGTGCCCAACGTCGATGACCCTGAGGCATTCCCTGCCCTGGCCTGAAGACGGCCTCCATTTGGCCGAACCTCACACCCTTCCAGGCCTCCTCCTCTACGAGGCTTGCATGCTTGTGGAACCTTCAACTATAATAAGACTGTCATCCATACCATTCACACTTGGACTGAAATTTTAATGGTTTTAAAAGACAAACAAAAATGGAAAAAGGACTCCTGTTGCCTCACAGAAGCAAACTATCAGTAGAGGTTTTGTATTTAGAAACAAGGTAGCAGGGATGTTTTCATACAGTATTTTTTTTCAGAGATTATGCATTCTTCATTATCTTTTTGTATTGCTGCATTTCCAAATATAGGTGTGAAGACTGAGTTGACGGTGTTCCATGGCTTGCTTTCCTGTCAAGCTCCCTGCTGTCTGTTTTTTGAGTTTCCTCTCAGAAATATCAAGGATTAAGTTCTAGGTCCACTGGCTCAAAAAGCATAGACAGAAGTTAAGGCAGCATTCGAATGGAGTTTCCATGCTTTGGTTCTCATATTTTTAGATGATTAACAGACCCAAAGTGTACTCCAGTTGTGAAGATATTTTTGAACTTCTATTTATGCTCTGTATGCCTCTGAATTTCGTTTGCCCCCCCTCCTCCCGGTGGACCATTAGTATTTGAGTGTGTGCATGTTTGTTTGTGTGTGGGGGCTCCACCAGCCCTAGTCGTGAGTGTGAGGCCTTGTCTGCTGTTCCTCTTGGTCCTTTGTGTAATTTATTATTTTTTTTTAAATGAGACGTATGGCAGCAGTAACTGCACATTAGAAGTGACGGCTTCGTATTTGCAGCCATCCTCCTGTCCCCTCTGCTAACCTCGATGCCATGTCTGCATTCTTTGAGATTGGAAAAACTGCAGGTTATTTCTTGGAACCAATGTGACATTGTGGCTCTTGGTTTTATCACTCCATGTGGTTTTGTGTGTGTGTATGTGTGTGTGTTTTTTTTTTTTTTTTTTAATATAATTTTTTTTTTTACGAGACGGCAGCACTACTACTGCATAATTTACTGAAAAAATGCTGTTCAGTGTGGAGCAATGGAGTTGCTACAAAATGTATGAATGCTAACCCTGCTATTTGACCTCTGTGTATTTAAGAATTGTCACAATCAGATTGTCGTGGGGAAATTTTACAGGGGGTGGGGGGGAGTGGCAGCTTTTGTCTGAACACTACCATAAGCAGAACCAAGCTTTGTATTTTTGTGTTGGGTTTTGTGTTGGGCAGACATGGACGATGTACGGACACGGGTGGTTACGACCGATTTTCTGTAGAACTGTCGGGTCCGGCCGCGTCGGGCATCTTGACTTTAAAACCCCCTTTCTGTGAAAAACACAAAACGCCCCAGTTCTAATAAATTGCTTAGAAGTGTTCAAGGTCAGCTGCTTAACGCAGTGTTGTGTGAAATGATTACTGTTTGTTTTTGTGTTTAAGCTCAACCTGGGTAAGTCCATGAACTTGGGTAGTTATGCTGTCTCGTGGTAATCTTCAACGTCTTTGTGACCGCAGAAATCTGTCTGCTTTTATGTTATACAGGCTAGTTGTGAAGTGTCGTAATCCCAGGCTGGTATGTGCGTCTGTATATATGGGTTTTTGATTGACCTACACGGTCAGTTTTGCTAATTGCGGGGCGGTGTGCTTGTGATTGGACGGTCACTAGTGCAAATCTCCGAGTCGGCAGAGTGATTCTGCCATTTGTCTCCTGAGTGAGGAGCTTAATCCCCTACTCCCCACCCGTTACTCCAGGGACTGTCTGACCCTACTTTCTCTCAAAAATGTGTCTTTGGATAGAGGCATCTGCAAAGTAAATATGATGCTAATTTTCCTGCCAACCCAGCCCCTCTTGTCTGGGGGTGCCATTTTTGAATAAGTGGGGTCTCCTGGTTGATTTAAGCCTTTAGCATGATGGGTCAGCCTTTGAAGTTGTTAGTATTTTTTTTTTTAAGGTCTTTTGGTCTTATTAATTTTAAGGACTGCTTCACATGCAATTGGTTTAAAATGTTTAAGATGATGCTTCAATTCTGGGAGTGTTTTTTTAAATTCCTTGCATTGATGCTCTGTGACATTACTCTTTCACGAGCTTAGAGCATTTCTCTTAAGCTAATGAAAACTATTATGCTGACATTTTCTTCTGGATGTGTGTCGCTGAAGTTGAACTATAATGTAGTGGGCTGAAACATCTTTCACAATAACCCTGGCAAATACTTTACCTCTGAAATTGATTTTTTTGTAAATTACTGTTTTTTTTTAAATATGTTAATATAAATGTGAAGTGGTCTAAAATGGAAAGTTTTATTTTAACTAGCTGGTGAGTTTAAGCTTACGAAGTAACAATAAGGGACTAAATTAGAGGTTTGTCTGAGACACGCTTGGGTTTACCCAGTATAAGCAAAGCACAGATGATACACAGTATTTTGGTAATGCAGGTTTACCCAACATGCCTGAGATGTACTGTTTATAACCCTCTTCTTGCTTAGAAAAGGGCCTTGCTTGCTAGTACGCTGGTCTAGGGCCTTAACTGCTCCAAAACCCAGTCTCACCTAAGGCTCTTCATTGCAGTTATCCCAGTGTAGGCAGCTGTGATTGTTGGATTGTGTTGTACAGTTTATGGAAAATATTTGAAAATTTCCAAAATTGCACACTTGATTTTAGTCAGATTTTAAAACGTCAAATTTGAATGTAAAAGTTGTATAAAACAATGTCTGGACTGGTTTTTTTTTTTTTTTTTTTTTTCTTTTTTCCTTTTTTTTGTGACTAAGGAATTTTAGTAGTAAAAGGTTCTGACCCTGTCATTTACAGGTTCTTTTGGTAAGTTGTTTATTCTTAATTTTGCCCCTATTTCTACTGAAAGATACATGAATCTTGCGTGTATAAAATCCCTTATGCCACTAGTGTCACTCCATTCTAGTGTTGCAGTGACTTTAGTATGAATAAATGGCCAATGGTGGGTTTTGTCATTTCTTTGCCTGATACTGATCCATCGGTAGTTTTGCCCGATGGTGTTTGGGAGGTGCTCATTTGTGTCGATCCAGCATCTAGGCCTCCCTGTGTACCTCAGATTCCTTCCAGTGCCTGAGACATCCAGTCTAAAGCATTTCTGAGGCTGTGCTGCCTTTAGTTTTTGACGGCGCTGTGCAGTGGAGTAGCCGTTCCATATAGGTTTCTAATCGCTCAAAGGGTTTGGGAAAACTGACTCCTGGAATTAACTAGAAATGGGTCTTTCCCTAGCCAGTAAAAAAAAATAATACATTATTTACATTCTCCGGATGTTTTAATACCTTAAGGAATGGAAACTCTTTCAACCACCTGTGTGTTCACATGTTTATTATGTCTGTGAAAACATTACAGTTTATCTTCAGGTCATCCAAAGTCAGTTGTCCAGTACAGGGAACCATGTCCTCCATAAAGGGGCTCTGAGGACAGGGGAAAAAGTGATTCAAGCAGTTCTCGTCGTCCTCGTCTTCGCTGCTTATGTTTTGTAGCCCATTTGAGGAGATGTATTCGACGTTTGGGTGGGTATAGGGCTTCGGGTCGTGCTGGGCTGGAGCAGAGTTGTCGATGTAGGAGTGCATCAGCTTATCTTGGTTCAAGTCCCTGTCTGCTGATGGACTCTGGCTGAAGCTGAGAGGGCTGCAGATGACCTCTACTTCTGAGGACGTGGAGCCGGGAGTCCCGTGAGTCAGAGTGGCCTCAGGATCCTCCTGGATCTCCACTGTAGAATGTTCTTCGGTGCTGAGCACTGCACTCGCGTTAAATTTATACTCCGGTAACAGTTGACCCTGGGGAAGTGACCATATTACATTAGCGTGCTACAGAATATAGGAAGTTGATTTCTGGTCTATTTTTTTTTTTAGAAACCATGTTAAATGCATGACTGCTACTGTAAACCTAATTCAATTTGTGTGATGATGCAAATAGGCCTACATACAGCTGCAACAGCATTTACTCTAAGATTAAGATGGAATGTACAAAGGGGCAAACAAATTTCTAGTTCTGATATGAGAAATGAGGCTTCTAAACTTTCAGATTACTCCCATGGCGCGGAGTAAACAGGGTCTCCCAGCTTGGTCTACAGGGGCCCACAGATGTTCCATGTTTTGTTGCCTCTGAGTTCCCTGCCAAACTGTCTGCAGGTTCCTGAGGACTCGGTTGGGAGACACTGGAATAAAGTAGCTGATGGGAGACGCCGGAAATGAAGCCATCGCAAAACCCCGCTTCCTTTTGCTTTTCGAAGCTGTTTCAGCTGTGTCAGTAGCCTTTGTACCTTGGCTATACACTCCTTTGCCCAAATGCTGTTGGCAGGATCCGGAATGCTGTTGTATATCATCCGAAAGCACATTGTGACCCTGTGGGCATGATAAAATCAGGTAAGTCAGTCAGACTTATATTAACGTCATTAATATCGAATATTTGTTATGAATTTGTGCCACTAGGGGGCAGCAATTCTAGTGTTCTAAAAGCATGCGCTCCCATTACCTGAGATTCTTGTTGCGTTTGACGTGTACGCAACAGAGAGCGGCAAACGAGCTGTGCAGGTGCATACCTTTGCTTCACAGTGGGAATTCGGCAGACGCACGCCAGCAGGAACGTGATGCTGGCGAAAAGTCCTGTTAAGATCAGAACCATGTCCATATTCTTTTCGTTTTCTGGAAGAGAAACGTACATAAATGTCTGAAGGACTGCTGTGTTCAGTTATTGTAAGTGTCAATAGCCCAAACAAACTGCTCTGCCGAACATGAGCTGCTGTAAGCCATTTGGGCCCTGGGAATTCATGCAGATCCGCTCCCCTTCATTAGATTCTCACTCTTAAAATCGATGAATATATGATTGGTTGGTCCTGCTGGTCCTTCCTCAGCATTGGCCCAAGCTGTCATCCACAGGTCATACTCTCCTGGCAGTAACTCCTCTGTGGTGTACTCCTTGAGATATGGGCGTACTGGACCTGAGCAAGAAATCCGTCCATTTTTAACCAAAATCTCCTCCTTGAACAGCCTTAGATTCTTGATTTGTTAGGAAGTTGTTAGAAAGTGTAGCTCCTGCGGCCGTCCTGCTCACCTGGGCGTTCATTAGAAGCCCAGTCTAGCTGAATCTGCCTAATCAACTCCTTGGCGGCATGCAAGTTTGTAATGTGCTATTTGCCACACTTTTACATCACTTTAAACTTACAAAAGCTTCTGCTAAATATATAAAATGTAAATCCGTTATTTCATTCACAATAAGGGATGGTAGAGAGGAACTGTGGAATTAAATTTAAATCCACTCTTCCACCACATGTTTATATAGATTTTGGTCCTCATTTTATAACACCACAGATGCATCCATTAATTTTCCATAACCACGGATACAGTAGTTAATGATGCATCCTAGAAAAGGCTCTGGAAACAAAATGTCACATATTATGGTTTTAATGCCCATTTAAAATGACTTTTCAGTGTTGACTGTATAGAGACAATGGTTACCCAGACCGAAAATTAATTTCTTTCATACAGGTGAAATTTTGCTAAAGATAACAGAATTTGCCTTCCCTGGAGTGAAACCAGCAACCTTCTGACTAAAGGTGAGCTCATCCTGTTTCCTTACCAAACCGCTTCTCAGATGACTGACTTCCGCTGCTCTTGAGGTAGATGGTGTAGCCGGTGACACAGACACCCTCGTGCTTCCAATGCACAGTCACTGTAGCATTATCCCAGTTCTTCAAACTGGTTTTGGGTCCCTGGGTTGGAACTGGGAAGCACAAGTCATAGGGGTTCAGGACCATTTCACATTATTTTCATAAAACAATGGAAAGAACTTCACATGCCAGAGACCTTACCTGATGGCCAGGAGCAGATATTGCGGAAGTCCTCTTTTCCAACGTCGTGCGCGTACAAAGCGTATACGGCACCAGTGTAGCACCTGTGATGCATAACATCTGCACTGACAGGAAACACATGTTCAGCATGCTGATCATTCCTGCCCCTTAGGTCTGGGCCTCAGCTACGTCCGCATGGCTGACCTTTCACTACCATTCGGAGATCTCCTGGAGCAGTCCTCCTCCATCTGAGGTCCTGACTCTTGGCGTCGGTTGGGAACCATTCCACCAAGTATCCCAGCAGCGGTTGCACAGTGTTGGGTTTCTGCCAGGAGATGGCAAGGCCCTGCTCGCTGATTGGTTGGCAGACTACGTTCTGAGGGGAGGGTCCAACTAGTTAAAACAAAAATAAATCGCAAATATATCACATCCCACTAGCATCAGCATCTATTTACTATTATTCAAAAAATAATACTTATTTTTACTTTCTGTGGAAGGCTGTGTTTCCCCTAAACCATTGACGAAAAACGATCACAATTTCATAGTAATGGGGGGGGGGGGGGGGGGTTTGGGGACAAATATACAACAGTGTCATTGTAACAAATATCCTGCCCTGCATGGAAATTTTACAACTGACACACAAACAGGCATCTGAGTAATAGACCCTTATTCCCGTTTCAAGTATTATGAATTTGTCAAATTTTGTGAAAACTGACTTTATGAAACCCAATGAATATTAATGTGCAAACTTAGTGAATGCTACCTGTAAATATCTCAAACAGTGCTCCATCACAGTAAAAAGTTATTAAACCGCAGCTTATATTTTCAAAAGGTCTGCTTCCAAAATTAAAAAGCCAAAACAATGTGATCTAGTGAGCGTGTACCTGTCACTAGCGGGAGGGCGATGCGAGCCACTGGTGAATGACCTTTGGAGTTGTAGGCAGACACAGTGATGTCGCAGTAAGAGCATCTGATGGGCCCTAGGGCGAGCCCTGTGGTGGCAAGCTCTGTTGACTTCCTGGTCAGCTGATCTGTAACCATCACCTTGTAATGTAGGATCACCCCCCTGGCTTCAGAGACACTGAGTTCCTGAGTGCCAGAAATGCTGGATTACAAACATGATTTCAGACCCACACACACGGCTCTCGTTTGTGTACTGGAAGGAAAATGACTAGTGGATACAAGCTCAGTCACTTGGGGGAGGAGATGCTGTTCCTTTTCTTCTCAGTAGGTCTGTGCTTTATTGTAAACCGAAACTGTCAACACATGCTTTTATTCTTTGACTGTGGCTGTGAAATGTAATAACACATTTACCAAGGACTATACCTGTCTATGTAGTGGTTTTCACACATAAAAAGCTTACTTCAGGTAAAAATAAGTAGTTCTTGGAAAAAGCAATTCAGTGGCATTGCCTTGTTCTAATAGCTCATTCATGTAGTCAGTTTTAAGATGGAGACTCTTGCCTTCCAGAGTATCCTGTAAAGCTTCTCTTGGGAATGCAGGTTTGATTCAGTGTACCAGACGTCCATCTCTTTCAACGGAACTGGAAAAAAAAAAAACATCAGACAGTGAAACCATTTGCGGTACCCTCCCCCTATCTGTAAACCACTGCAGTTTTCATAGTGCAGTTTTCACAGCGCCTGGCTGTGCACTGTGCCCCAAAGCAGTAATACAACTGATCAACCAAATTCCAAGAATACAGCATTAAACAAAGGTTATAGCAGGGACTGAGAAACTCAGCACTACCCTTGGCTTTATTAGGAGCCGTCATTCTCATGTGTTCTCATTCTAACCGCAGAACAGGTTCAACTAAATCTACTGTAAAAAGTCCACCGAAATCATGACTAATATTGCTGGAAAATGTTGTGCATAAAGAAGTGCCGTCAAGCAGCCTGCAGGAGATCGATCCTCAGGAAGGTGATTTCCAGAAATACTTCCAAAGAACCAGATCACAGACCAGACCCGAGAAGAGAGAAAAGCAAAGCATGAACGCATTCAACAACCGACACACTAAACAGGAAAATCTCCAAATAAGGTCCCCTGTAAAACCTGTTTTGATCTTAATGACATGACTTCCTTGGGCCTTGTCCAATGCTCTCTGTGAGCTTTTGCAAAACTAAAACAAATGTTATCTGAGCTGAGTGTAAAGTCAGGGTATGCAAGCGTGCTTTCAGTTCCCCTCTGAGGCCCAGCTTCAAAGTGCTGCCCCATCTGTTGCACGGACAGCTGACGGCAAAGGTGTGAACTTCTCCTCTGCGTCTGTACTCTCCCCCTGTCCCTCCCTCCCTACTATGCTCTCTTTCTTCTTTTTCTGCCCTCAAAATGCATAAATATCCTGCATCTGGCTGGTTTTTAAGAACCTCCCGATGAAGGAAAAATGGTCACACTCAGAACAGTGTCTCCAGCTGGGCATACAAGAATATAACAGCCACGTTACATTATTACCATCCTCAGAACAGCTTCCGCGTATTAAGATTAACAATAGGTCAATAAAATTTCAATTTCAGTCAATACAAGGTTTCTTTTAAAAACCAGTCACCTTCTTCATCAGTCCTTGCTGCTACAGTGTCGCTCCATTCACTCCAAACTCCTCTCTCTGAGTCTAACTTGTTCCGAGTCTGAAATTCATATTGCATGAAAGGTTCCAGGTGTGAAACATTCAAGTTTCCACTTGTGTTCCCCTGAGAGAGATATTACAGAGAATTACATTAATACAAAAACTGAAAATTTGCTCTAGAAAGTTATTTATACAAATGTGTAATGTTTATGTACATTTAAACGGTACCAAGGTTTTGGCTTACGCTGTGGAAGTGTGAGGTGGGTTTGGCTTATAGTTTTGGAGAGTGAAGGTGGGTTTGGCTTACTGTGATAGAGTTGATGATCCTGGTTTCTTTGTCAGTTCTGCACTTAACCTGGAGGAGATGTGTTGTTTCTTTCACCTTCCAATGGATGATGCATGAGTAGGACAAGCAGTGCACCTGTGTGATTTCTGGGGCTGGAGGCTTGGCTAAAACACAAATAAAAATAAAAGACACTTAGTATTATACTTAATAATAACAACACATATACACGCTGGAAACCAAATGTGACTATAAGTGCTCCTTGCTAGATGCACATAAAATATGGCTGCCGCGATTAGTCAAAGTAGTCGATGACGTCGACGCTTAAACTACGTCATCAATATTGTAAATCGACGCATGGTGGAAACCGCATAGTGATCCTTTTATTGACTCTAAAAATACAGAAATTACAGTATTGTACACAGTTACTGAACTGCATAATTCAAATACGCTTTAATACAGCATAGAATATGGTACATAAAATATAGCTTATTCTAGTTTCGCTGCTGCATCTTGTTGGCTCGTTTTTGGCAGTTCATCATACGCTTTGATGAGTATTTTTATGAGAGAAAATGCTTTTCTTTTTCCCGCCATGTTTTCTGTGCACACGGCATTAGCCTCAGGTAGCTAGTCAGAAGCAGACGTCACCGCAAGGCAAAGTAGAGCTATCAAAGTAAATAATAATAAAAAAACAATTACCGTTGTTTTACTTCTCTCCATATGTTGACATGCATAAAAAAAAACAAAATGAGCACTATAAGCAGACTATGATTACTATATGCGAATTATTTAAACAGTATTTGTACAGGAATGATCAATCTAAGTGGATGATCACTATAACCGCAATCATTACAAGCGGTTACAATAATTACAAAAGGCTGGTTACAGTCCAAACTGCCGCGCCCGCTGGTACCTCAGTGCTACAGTGTGAATAGCTTTTTCATTTCTTTTGTCCTTGTACATGCTAAATATACTCATTATTAAAGCCATAAACTTGTCTGTCTGCTACCTTAGAATTTCCGTTGAATTTGGCCTAGAATCTGTGCTTATTCTACACTGATTAGCGGTGCAGGCGTTACACAGTATCTCGTGATCGTCCAGGGGGGGCGTTTGACGTGTTATTGGGAATGAACGCGAGGTTCCTGTTTCCGCACGCGAGCCGCTGCGCAAAATACACAAAATAAAACGCCAAACAAACAACCAGAAAATACGATAAGAAAACTGAAAAGATTAACTATCATGTCGTTTTAAAACACTAAGAAATACAAACAAGGGGCCGGAATAGAAAGTGGGAAAGCCACTGTATTGAGAGTCTGCTGCCTTGAATAAATTAAATTAATTGTGGTACGTTAAATGAAAATTGTAAAATAGTTAGGACACGCGAAATGCCCGGAGGGCTCTTGCACATTCATTCCTAATAATACGTGAAACCGTGTCTCTGGAGTCACACATTATGACGGTCACAAAATATGATGTAACACCTGTTAGTGTGTGGTCGCGCGAGGGGCTTGTTGGCAGGGGCGGATTAACGCACAGGCTAGATATGGCTTAAGCTTAGGGGCCCCACGTGTGCCAGCCTGCAAGGGGGCGCGGAGGGGGGCCCACAGACTACTGTAGCCTAGGGGCCTCTGTACACCTTAATCCGCCCCTGCTTGTTGGGACCAGTATTATTATCGTAAACTAAAACAGAAATTCAAATGTGTCGGAATTTAATCTACAAAAAGTAGTCACCCCATCAACGTATTTTTACGTTTGTTAACCACAATATCTCCTCTTTTACAAGATGTCATGGCTGCTGAACTGTCCCTTTCTTCACTGCGATTTCAGTTCTTATCGCTTCCGTGGTATAACGAAACAGTTGCACGTCGCGTGCTCTGCTACGTATGAGGGTAGAAGTCATTTATGCATATTATTATCTTTTTGGCATAACAATACGCCCTCTCGCTCATATTTTAAGTTTACCACTATTCCGCTTATCGAGTTGTGGGTGTCAGCATAATGCCGAAAAGCCGGTGTTCTGACAAAACGTCCTACTTTATCAAAACATCCTACCGTAGTGCTAATCGATAGCCCTAACCATAACCCCCCCCCCCCAAAAAAACCCTAAAAACCCTACCTTAACCCTTACCCCTAAAACCCTAAAATAATCCCAAACAAGCGGGACCGC
>JAOYFF010000045.1:8157117-8187441 GCA_025773925.1 Cryptomyrus ogoouensis | reverse complement strand
CTTTACAGATAATTCAAATCAAATCAACCGCTTCAACAGGCGCACAACACAACACAAGTGCACACAGCGACTACACCCTTCCCGCACAGTACAGCAATCCCAGCAGCCTCCACCTGAAACCACCTGTACCGCTCTCAAGAAGTGGATCTGTACATCAGCACTGTGCAGCTTCGAGTACGCATTCAGAGTACACATTCCCCCCTCCCTTAACAAATACACCTGGTGAATTAGGGCACAGAACATCGGCTCTACAGTTTTTTTATCTCGTGCTTATCCTGGTCAGGGATGCCTGGAGCCTATCCCGGGCAGCACAGAGCAAGGATATACCCTGAATGGAACGACCGGTCCATTGCAGAGTGCACACACGCGCACACACACACACACACACACACTTAGAGACACATGTGCCAGAGCGCATGTGAGATTTAACCCTGGAGGTGTGAAGTAAAAGTGCTACCTACTCAGCCACAACGCAACTTGCAGTCATTTTTAATACATACCGTGCAAACAGGAAGCAGCCATAACACCTCTCTCAACAGTCGAGAAATGAGAAAGTATGTGTCTGGGAAATTTTATTTGGTTCCTCATAAATGACGAACTGCCACATAACAGAGCGATGAATTTAAGTCGGTAGTATTTATCTAAACCACCATTTAAAGACGAAAAATGTCCACGAAAAATGGTCAGGGATTCAAACCAGCAATCTTTCAATTGTAAATGCACGTCCCTAACCATTAGGCCACCACTGCCCCACTTCTTGCCCTTTGTGACATTGTGGGAGAATAAAATGTAACGTTATTATCGTTATGAATTTCCCGAGCCCTTCACGCACAGCTGTGCAGAAACATAATAAGGAGTCCCATTATCCCCAAGACCCAAACATATTTTCTGAGCTTGTTTGTCATGGTAGAGATCGGACAAATCCAATAACTTTAATACCTCACGGATAAGAGGCCCGGACGATTCAGCGTTTAATGGTCCCTATCTAGATTGACCACGTTTGCGCTGTGCATGAGCTTAATTGAGCTGATAATTACTGGGGTGTGCAATGACGGCTGGTTGGACTAATCTGAACTGCTGAGTGTCTCTCAATAACTAACGTTTGTCCATGCCCTTAGGAGCAGGGCAGGTATGGGCTGCTGTTCTACAATGCCTTATTTATATCCTTAGGAGCTGGGCAGATATGGGCTACTGTACTACAATGCCTTATTTATTTTCTTAGGAGTTGGGCAGGTATGGGCTACTGTACAATAATGTCTTATATATGTCCTTAGGAGCAGGGCAGGTATGGGCTGCTGTTCTACAATGCCTTATTTATATCCTTAGTAGTTGGGCAGGTATGGGCTACTGTACTACTATGCCTTATTTATATCCTTAGGAGCAGGGCAGGTATGGGCTACTGTACTACTATGCCTTATTTATGTTCTTAGGAGCAGGGCAGGTATGGGCTACTGTACTACAATGCCTTATTTATGTCCTTAGGAGCAGGGCAGGTATGGGCTACTGTACTACTATGCCTTATTTATGTTCTTAGGAGCAGGGCAGGTATGGGCTACTGTACTACAATGCCTTATTTATGTCCTTAGGAGCAGGGCAGGTATGGGCTACTGTACTACAATGTCTTATTTATGTTCTTAGGAGCTGGGCAGATATGGGCTGCTGTACTACAATGCCTTATTTATGCTCGCGCCAACACTACTCTTAGCATATCTCACCGGCGACATACAAAAGGTGAGTCTGTTCTCATGTTTAATTTTCTCGACCTGGATTTTTAGTTTCAAAATGAATTTATGACCTTTACTCATTTTTACATACATTATTAGCAAGATCTAAGTTGCTCATGCAAGCGTATAACGGGTTTGTCTTTTAAGTGACTAATCTAAATATACCTGGATATGTACAGAAGTGCGCAAAAGTCTTAGGCAGCCAGAGAAAATGATGTTTAAATGACCTTCGTATTAGTGTAAAACTATGATGTTATGCCTGTCAAAGTCTGTTAGCTTAGCCATTTCAGATCTTCTGCTAAAATCACCCCAGTAATTGCCTCATCCAGCCAATACAGTCATGTGATATATATTTTTTTTTTCTGAACCATTCGCACACCTTGCTTAGTTAAGTAAAGTCAATCAGTGTAATATTGATTAGCTAATTGAATGAATTAATTACATGAGTTGGTGGGGAAACGTAATAAATGAATGGGATGGCTGAGGTTCCGCAGAGGAGAGATTTTGGAACCAAAGCAGTGTTCTTGCCATCCAACAAGATATCAGTAACTTTGGATTTACTGGAGAACTCTGGAGAACCGAAGAAATTCTTACTGGTCTTTATCGTGTAACTTGCATATGTTCTAATCTTAAATTTTCATTTTTTGTTCTGAGCAAATGTGCACTTAACTACTCAGATAAATAGCTTTAAGCATTTCTTTTAACTGCCTAAGACTTTTGCACAGTAACGTAAAGAAATCCAAACTGTCTAAGTCTCTCACTAATGCCAGAGCTTAGGGGCGTAGTACCTGATGATTAGGGGAGAGGTTCTGTTGTCATTTATAGCAGTTCATGCAGTGTATGGTTCTCCAGTTCCAATGGGAAGTATGTGAAATATAAATGATCTTCTGCAGTAATTTTATTATATTCAACAACAAATGAATCAAATGAATGAATGAATGAATAAAACTGTGAAGGAGAATTTACTTCTGATTGTCATTTTAACTTTCTTTTACAAAACATATTTGAGAGTCTGTGTAAATTTGAAAGCCCAGATTAAATTTTGAATCTTAGAGGCAGTTTGTGTTCCAGCTTGTTCTGCTGGGACCTCTTCAGGAAAAACCTCAGACAGGTGCTGGGGCTGTGAGCAAAGCGGCCATTATACCCGTAACTGTAGTTAATGAAGGAAAACTTGAAGCTCGCAGCACTCGTGTGTAATATGCATATATTTAAAATGTCATGCAAGTTATGATTTTCAGTGCTACCAGTCTGTGCCATGTCAGGTTTCGGTAGGACCGAGGCATGTGCAGTCTTGCCTTCCTGGTCCTGCCACGCTGTACTCACCGCTTTCCGGGGGTGACAGGTCCAGGACAGCCCAGAGGGGACAGGGAACTGGTCTGAAACAGTCATATGAAAACCAATAAATAAACAGATCCACTGCTTGGCTGCTTGCCACTGTAGCTCAGCTTAAATGGAAAATGACTCAAGTCTTAATTCCTGCTGCAGAACTGGGATGGTTCCAAGATGATTACCACTTGGCAATTGTCCCCATTCTCTTACTCCATCACCTTACCTCAGTATAAGTAATGTCGCATATGTAGGACTGGACATTGCATTTTTGGTGCTTTTAAACTTATATTTTTATTATAAATGGATAAACATCTCTTTTCTGTTTTAGGCTGTGGAGTTTGAGGGTTGGTCAGATGCTTTTTTTGTGGGCCAGTTTGTGCTCTCTTGTGTCATGGGGTAAGTATTATTATTATTATTTAATACTACAGCAATAGTATTTTTTCCATTTTTCAAATTTGGAATACAAAACAATATTCCAGGAATGTCACTGAGCCGTGGTTTACTTAGTGTCCAGTGTCGCCTAATAACACAATTCTGATATTGATATTGTGGTTCTTGGAAATGCCTTTTATGGCCCGTGAGTGTCAGTAGGTTTAAAAAATAAAATACAGTGCAATAGAAAGTACATTTAGCAAAACAGGACATGTATAAGTGCATGCACGAGTATCACTGAAAGTGTCCTACTTAGTGGTGAAAAATGATTCTGAGTATAGCTGAGGTCAGGGTACAACAGACTTGTGTTCCAGAGAGATAGTTATTGAGGATATTATTGAGATATAAATCAAGATAGGAAATTCTGAACTAACCTTATCTTTTTTTAGGTTTATTTTAATGTACTCCATAGTGCTCTGTACACAGTACAACTCTGCTCTGACGACAACAATCGTAGGCTGTATAAAAGTAAGTTCTTCCTTATTCACTATCTTCATTTGTGTCCAATTAAAATCTTCAGTATTTCAGTTTTTTTCTAATGTCTTTTTTGGATGTATCTTCATTCTGCTTTTTTCATTGCCAGAATATTTTAGTAACGTATATCGGGATGGTCTTTGGAGGAGACTACATATTCACATGGACTAATTTCATTGGTCTAAACATAAGGTAATGCATCACATGACCCATGCATGCATGTTTACGTCTGGAAGAATGAATGAAACTGGAAGCTCTGCGAATAGTGGTCTGAGTCTTCCTTTACTGTTTTGCGGTAGCCGAAGCTTGCAGGTCTGTTTGCTGAGCAAGGTAGATAAGATTTGAGCTGTGTTGGGACTTGATGTTCGAGAGTAGCATAGCTTAGAGGATATCATGGCTGTTTGTAAATAAAGATCTTAACTGGGCATTTATGTCAGGAAATGTTGTGGTTTTGTTCGCATCCTAGTGGCTTCTCATACTTATTCTTCAGTTGCCGCTGCCATCGTTTGTTAATTTATCATCTAAATGCAGTTGCTGCAGTATCATTCAAGGCAGGCAATGAGACATGTAAAATGTGGTGTTGGTCATTTATTAAACTTATCCTGGTACCTTGTCCTTTTGTCTCAGGAAATGTTTCAGGTGTGAATACTGAAATCACTTAAGGAAAGGCATGTTGAAGGATTTTTAAATGTCTCTGGTTAATATAGTGGGAATCCGCCTCTGTGGAATGTCATACACTGACCATGTTGTGGCTTGCAAAGCTGGAGGCTGTCCTGTTTTCTCTCTGGTGTCCTTGAAAGAATAGATAAATGCTTACAACCTTCAGCTGGCTGTGTTTTACAGCTCTCCTGTGCCTGGCGGGGGCAGGGGTGGGGGGCAGCGGGACAGCGTCCCGTTTCTTGCTGTGCTGTAAAAAAGAAGGTGACTGGCCCTTGTGCTGATGAACATCTCCCTGTTTGCTGTACAGTATCGTCGGAAGCCTGGTCTACTCATACATCACCTTCACAGAAGAGCACTCAAGTAAGCAAAACGAGAGCACCAACAAACTGGAAGTAAAAGGGAAGATAGCTGTATGACCTTAAAGGTTGGGTTGTATGTGCTTTGGTACAGGTGGTTCTGTACTTTTTGTTGTCTCATTTTTATACCTTCAAGTAGCCAAACTGAGAGACACTCCTTACCCATTACGGGCAGAACTTGGCCTAAGGACAAGGCAAAGCATATAGTGTTACTGTTTTTTTTTTCCTTCTTCCTTGGAACAAAGGAATATGTGTTGGGTCATTCCTGATCTGTTTACCATTTTAATAGGGCATTTTGGGACCAGTTCTTGCTAACCATGTTTGTGACATGGTAGATGTGTTTTAATAGTCTTTTTAAATATATGAAAGCTATAGTTATTTAAATGGAACAAATGTATTGTGATTTATCATAGATGTAAAAAAATGGTTTGGTATTCATAATGTCCTTGTAAGGGGGGGGGGGAGGCTGATATTCCTCACCCTCCCCACATATTTTGAAAGTGCAAGAATGATTCCTGATAAGCTGAATGATTCAACTGAATATGTGAGGCTGTGCATGGTTTGATGTGCGCGTGTGCGATGCCTGCATGTTTACATGGTACTGTGACTTAAATACGGCACAATTTGTTTAAAAACGTGCTTGAAAAGCAGCAGCATTGCAGCACTGGTTGAGCATTTTTTTGTTAGCTTTTTATAATTCTTAACAGTATTAGCATAGCCATCTTAGCATTGTTTGGTTCGACGCACCTTTATCGACTGCATACAGTAGGTGGCTGAAGTAAACGACATATGACAAATGTTTCAAATGTTTACCTTTTATTTCAACAGAGATGCCTTAATGGAGAGCGCCACCTGGCAGTTGCAAATTGAAATGACTTCATGTTCATGGCGACTTGTAAAACGCGGGTACTTCCATAGTATTGTAGACAAATTAAAGCTATTGCAAAATTACTGGATGTTTGGCACCATCTATATGAGCAGTGTGAACCAGATGACAGTGTATTTTAATATAAATTAGTAGACTTTGCTCAGTTAACTGTAAAATTGTATTGGCCATTCTCAAAGACTAAATTGTATTACCTCGCAGTGGCCATTTTAACAGGTTCTTTACCTACCACATACTATTTTTAACGAACAGTTTTACATACAGAGATGGATTATACGGCTACCAGGCTATTGTATTCCTCTCACTGTAACGGATAAGTTTTTGTGTTTCAGTTGAACTGGGTCGCCACAGTATGATGATTTGTTACAGGGCTGTAAAGGGAGCTGACTGTACATGTGAAGAATAAAGTGCCTTTATTAAACTGCTTTTTTCCCCCCACGTCTAAAATTACCGTAAAGGCTGTAGTATGAGTGTGTGTAGGTTGTTTCGAGTTTCAGCATTCACTGTAGATTAAATTCTGCACCCGTGTGTAATGAAAAGGCAAGACAGTTTTACCTGGAAGGAATTTAGGATTAGGAGAGTTGCTGTAGTGCTTATTTTCTGCCAGCAGCCATAGCACCTGCGGTCCAGGCCTGGTAATCTCCCTGAAGCTGAGCAGGTTTGGGCCTGGATGGGAGACCAACTTGGAAAGCTGGGTTGCTGCTGGAAGAGGTGTTGGTGTGGATTCCAGTGATGTGACACTGTGCTGTAAAATGGTGATGCCCTTTGGATGAGACACAAAGGGAGTGTCTGGGCTAAAATTGCCCACTGTGGCCATATCAAATCTGGCTACCTAATCATAACCTCTCTCTAATTAGAGAATTCTTTCCTGCCCCTTCACCACCGCAGTGAGTGGAATGGGTGCCATCATACTATCCAGGTGGGCGCTGCACAGTGGTTGAAGTGGCTCCCCACTGCTTCTGTAAAGCGCTACGGAAATGCAACTTTTATGCATATTGTGGCCATATGATTGTTTTTCTGAAGGGCACAGAACTCCCAACAAACCGCCCTTACTTTCAAGTATGATAAAACTACATCCCACACTGTAAACCCAAAAAAACAGCAAGTGCTCAAATTTTCTTTTTTTTTTGGGGGGGGGGGGAAGTATGATTTTTAAAAGATTGCATTGCACAACTGTTCCTTTTACCAAAAACTGCTTATCTCTCAAACAGCAGGAGATCAGACAGATGAGCACACTCTGTACCAAACCTGCACGTAAATGTTTTTATTTTTGATAAAAGCACAATGCCATCTTTTTGTAAGAATGGAAAGGGGGGGGAGGAGAGATCAAAACAACGCCCACTTCTCACGGTTAAAGCTTTAGAACAAAACACATGTTAAGTGTTTGCACTTGAAAGTGAGTACAGAACAGGTGCTACTCAGAAGAACAGCAGCAGAAACTCCAACTAAGCTTTGTGAGGATATGGGAAGCCCGACGCAATCCTCAGAGATCCCCAGCCACTCCCACCGGGAGCAAAAACACGGACTGTCCAGGGGTCCCTGTGGACCGGCTGGGAAACACTGTGCTAGAGCCTGACAGCCAGCCGCTCTGACCCTGGCAGCTGAAAATGTGACAGCACACAGTGGTTCAGCTCCAGCCTCTGCTCGATCTGTCCTGTTTCAGGGGAAGCTCTCCAAAAGGGCCTGTGTGGATTTCGACGAAAAGAACACACAAAAAGGGAAAAATACCCCACACACAATGCCTCAATAACTATGGGCCAAAAACAGCAAAACAACAATCCACAGCTGGACGGAGCGGAGGAAACAAGTTCCAGTCTGAATTACGCACACTTGTCAATTTGGTTATAAAATGTGTAAGAACAGTAGAAAATAAATCTGTACAAACTTCACAGAAAATGACTCAATATGTACTTCTGTAAGAGAAAACAGGAAATCGGACTGGAGAAGTGGAAAAATACAGCTTTATTCTAACTGCCCCCTAACGAGTCTCGCACGCACGCACACACGGAGGACATCACTGATGTCAATACGCTCACACAAACCAACCTTGGGGGGTCCCGTCTGGCTCGTTAAAGAGAAGCGTCGCACGGTCAGCTTCCGGGACTCAGAGTTTATCCACCAGCGTGGCCCCACAGCCGAGACACTAGCTTCACGCTCCAAGCAAAAAAAAATAAAAATTTTTAAATAAATAAAAGAGTGCAACATGGTGTTTCTTGGGAGGCCCGGTCTTGCCCGCCTGATGGGGGCCACCCCCCCTCCATTGTGTGGCGCCCTGCCAGCTGCCACCAAACTGGCCGTCTGCCTTCGTAACCGGTATCCGTGTTAAGCTCGTGGTTGCCGATTAGCTTCCGTAAAAATATAAATATCTTCCATATACAAAAATATTACAGACAATTTCTATTAGAAACAGGAGAATAATTTCAGTATAAATTTCAACAGGTCCCTCGAAAGGAAATAAAAATGAGTTTTCTTCAGCATTAAAGTAGCTGCGTTACTTTGGGATATTAAAAAAGGGGGGGGAATGGCCTGCATGTCTCAGTGCCTCAGATCCACACGTCTGTGCTGGTGATGCCAGTTCCATTTGGCTTACGCTTGCTCAGTCCTCCTCTGGCGCCCCCTGCAGGTCGACCTCCACCCTCCGCCTCTTGGCGAGCTTCTCAGGACTGGTGTCGGCGCCCTCCACGGAGCCATTCCTGCTGCCACCAATGGCCTCGGCCCCATCACAGCCGTTGGGCTCTCTGTCCAGTGCCGCGTGGTCTGGGTGCTGGACCGGTCTGTTTGACTGGCTCTCATTAGTGCCGGATTGAGAGTCACTTGCACTGTGACTCGCAAGCCCTGTGACAACAGAAACCGACTCATGAACAAATTCAGCATGAAAGAAGGGACTACCGGAAAAAGCTCTGGACCCCATAAAAACTGATCTTTTTCCATGAACTATGTGCTTTCAAAGCAGACACATGCACATAATCTCACTTGAATACTACAGAACAACATAACCCATTTTACAAATAGGTATTATTAGTGTAACTATGGCTGGAATGTGGTCCAGGGTGTACCCTGGCCTATTGCCCTGTGCTGCCAGGAATAGGGTTGGGGTGCCCCCCCCCCGCCCAAGGCGCTGACCAGAATAAGCATTCAGAAGTAGGATGGATGCATGGTATTACTAAACTTCCTTCATTCTCGCTCCAGCCCAGATAGAGCACAGCGCCCCCTGCTGCATGTTCCCCGCCCGCCGGGGCTCACCATTTTGGTTGCTGCTGTCGTCTTTCTCGGACTGACCGGTGCTGCTGTTGGGCGTGGTGGACGGCGGAGAAGCCGCTCGGCTAGAGGCAGCGCTCTCCGTCTCGTCGAGCAGCCGGTCCATATAATCCCTGCAAAGGGCACGGTGGACCCCGTTTACTGCTTGTGCTGTGGTACTGCAAGCCACGCCCATATTCACATCGCCAACGCTGCCGAAACGCTGCCGCATAGCGCCTCCAGCTGCTCCATATTACCATGGTCGGTACGGATTGAAACACTGACGCAATTTTGTAACGACAGTAGCCGACGGTGAAAGGTTTCAACTATCGTAAAACAACTTAAGGTTGTTTACTAACTTATGTTACCAAAACAGTCGACAAACCCGTGTAGCAGCATTTTCATTAAAGTCACTTACGTAACGCCTGGGTGAAGAGCGTATTTCCTTTTCCCAAGTCGGGTTTGCTGCGCAAAGAAATCATAACGCTCAGATTTCTTCCACATGTAATAAAAGGCCACACATTCTCCTACAGATCTAGATCTCACCTGAAAAATGTAATTGATCAGATATGAGAACCAGTACCTAAGAAAAAAAATCAGCATTAGAAAAACATTTGGACGAATGTAGCGTTATTTCTCAATAAAAATAACTGAATAGATTAAATTAGTATACAATCCATATCACAGAGCAGACATAGGCTTAAAATCGATTTGTTAAAATAATGGATGCAATTCCTTATTCTAGACAAAGGTATAATTCGCTTAGATTTACATTAAAATGATTTAAAGACATTCATGCATTAGGTGCTCATAGAAATATTTAAACAACAAATCACAATACATGTCAATGTCAGAAGATCATTTTGTTACTTGCTGTAATGATCAGAATAAGCATAAAACGCTGCAAATATTTACCTTGTTTGCTTGTATTAAATGAAAATTTAAGACAAAGATAATCACAGTATATGTAAATGTCATTGAGAGAGAATCAGTTTGTTTATTACTTGTTCTAATAGTCAAAATAAAAGCGTAAAAGGTGTGAATAATTACCTTATTTGCTTGTATTAAATGAAAATCTTTCCCATATGCTTTTAATCCTTGTTCAAAATTTCTGCATTCTTCCTCTGTCCAAACTGATAGCTCTTCTGCGGTAGCAAGGAAGACATGGGAAAACGCTTAGTTTCATTACAGTGATGATACTGTAAATACAGTAAATAATGTTTCTCCTAGTCCCCTACAAAACCCAATTACCAACGGCTTAAAAAAAAAACAAAAACTTGTGCACAAAGTGTTAAAATGACACATCACCACACTCATTAGCCCATACATACATACACACACTCACAAATACAACAACATGCACTGAGACATAAAATCAGTCCGTACCTCTGGCTGCTTTCACATTAAACTTCAGCCTCCTCAAAGCCTCTTCAGTGTTAAAATTACACTTCACTAATTCATACAGGGCCTGAAGATAAACACAAGCCACAAAAACCATGTAAATAATCACCACGAAGGAACCCCAATTCAATCCTCCGTAACACAACGCTAAGTCGCTTTCAGCAGGTTCCTGACATGACGCACAGCGATGGGGATTGCAGCATCATTTTAGTGTTCTGTAAATTCAACAGCTTTTAATAATCAGTGCTAAGAAAATCACTGTACAATAAGTTCTGGCCCATTCTGTGATGACTGGTGCAGGTGATGCACAGGAGGGCAGCTTCTGGAGTGACGGTACCTGCTCGTTGTCCTTGATGTGAGAGCCCTCTGGGATGGCATCCACTCCCTTCTCTTCCCCTGTGCGCTTGGAGGCTTCTACCAAAAACTCCACCACGTCCACCTCTGGGAGGAGCTCTGGGTCCCATAATAACTGATCATCGTTTTCATACACTATAGGCAAGGAAAAAGAAAAACGGAATTTGTTACAGGCAAGAGCAGAAATCAGGGCTTCTACAGAGCAAAAATGTTTTTTTAAACCAGTCTCACGCTAGATTAAAAACCAAGAGATATAAATGCCAATAATATATCAAAGAACACTTACCTCTTTCATTCTCTTTGTATTTGGAAAGTCCAGATGGCGTTTCCGCCTGATACATCGATCCTACCATAATCTCCTGAAGATCCAAACACACCCTCAAGATTCATTTCTTTAAAATACAATTTGACGTCCTGGTTTTTTATCTCTCAGCATAAATACACAGTTACCTTTTTCCAGTCTTCAGAAGGAATATAGTCTTCATCTTCCTCAGATTCCTCCTCAACATCATTACCTTAAACAAAACACTTCCTTCAGGGGAAATCTATTCCATGCATTTCACTTACTTAACTGCAGTATGCATTTTTACTCGCACGACAGTCAGGAGTCACTTGGAAATACAAAACACCACTGTTGGAAAATTAAGAGTCCACTTCTTCATATATAACAGACCTGCTTGCGGAATTTAAGAGGAATGGTCGGCCATATTATTGTTTTCTAGTCACCTTAAAGACGACGGCCATAACAATACTGTTGACTTGAAGCTACATACTCTCAAAGTATTTGCATCTCCGTGGGCGGATGAGCTCTGCATTGTCTCGAGATGTCGCAGACTGAGAACGCTCGTCATTGGACGGCTGGGTGTCATCTTCCAGGCCAGAATCCTTCACTCTCTCATCCTGAAACCACAGAAACAAAGACCAGAGATAAGTTTGCTTTAATGGTCTTCAGGCAGTTCTCACATAATGACATTTATGCGAAAAAAATAGCATCCTAAATTTCAGCATACTGAAATTTCAGACTTTTATTCCTTTGTGAAATTCAGATCAAGAACAAGGCACAAAAAGCTCAATTATTACCTAGGCCTATGTTTTTTTTGTATACACACATCTTAACTTCGTTATTTAGCCAATATTTTCCACCCAGCGTGACATTAAATTTTATTGTCATACAACTAGATATTTTTATCTAATGAAGCACAGCCAGGAAAGTGCTGAGGTATTTAATAACAAATAAAGGCCCCCTCTGAGACTTGGACAAGCAACATTAACATTCCCCATGTACTTAATCACCAGAAGACCTACTACTGCCCCTGCGTCACAAACCTGGTTCCTATTGAGTTCCCCACTTCTGCTGTTCTCATCATTATCCACATCTTCAATATACTCCTCTTCCTCACAATCATCCTCTTCCTCATCTTCCTCCTCCTCGTCTTCCTCACCTCCAGGGGACCCACCACTTGTATAACCATACAGACTCAACAGTTCCTGTATGGGCATATCCCTTTCCTATCACAAAAATAAATTTACATCACCATTAAATTAACTGTGACATAATGGCAACATGCAGCAACACATCTAACAATTTCATTGCAAAGAGAACCAGGAAAATTTATAGAGGCGGAAAGTTCCGGTCCAGAAAGTAAAAATCCAGACCAAGATCTTGTTTTAACCAACATAGCATAAAGTCAGAGTACTCAACTGGTTGGCTGAAACAAAATCTTGGTCTGAATTTGTACTTTCTGGACCTGAACTTTCCACCTCTGGTTACATATAATAAAAAGTATGTGACACAGAAAAAAATAACCAAAAAAAAGTTTCCAAGCCTTGGCCAATGAAACACCATAAATGATACAACCAGAGGTGGAGAGTTCCTGTCCAGAAAGTAAAAATCCAGGCCAAAATTTTGTTTCAACCAACCAGTTGAGTATTCAGTGATTGACTCTTTATGCTCAACAGATTGGTTGAAACAAAATCTTGATCTGGATTTTTACTTTCTGGACCGGAACTATCCATATCTCTGGCAATAACCTGATATCATGATCAGAAGCCACTCACCCGAGCAAGATCTTCAATCTCACTGGTAAAGTTTGTCTCTCCCTCCAGCATCTCCTCTTCCTCCAGGGTCCGCTCATCATCGAAGTCATGAACAAGCATGTCAGCAGATGGGTCAAATTCATGGTCATCTGAGCCAGCTGAACCTCCTGACAGTTTTACAAACATAAATTAATCATATAGCACCCTACAAGAAAAACCGTTAATAGGTATTTTTATTAGTTTTTCCAACATGTATGCATGTCACGGTACGGAATATAAACACAACTAACGTAAGTAAGAAAAAGGCCAGGAAATTTAAAGTGTAAAGTTTTGATAATACTCTCACCCATTTTATCAAAAACACAAATCAAGGTTGTATTTTTTCCCACAATTACATAACTTTAAACATGTTTACCTGGACTCGAATTCCCAAAGGAGGGCTAAAAGAAAAAGACACATCTATTAGCCAACTCGCTGCATATAAATAAAAATACTTAAAAAATACTAACCATGCTAACCATCCATTTTAGACAGAAATATCCACACACGGCTGGCCGCTACGCTGGCAAAACTTATAGCAAAATTAATAGATTTAAACGAAATAAGAGAGCAGGAAATGTGTGGAAGGCGATTGCCCGCATAGTGCAGAGGACGAGTCGCCGGCCTAGTGGATGAAACTGGAAGTTTGAGATGGAAAAGCGCGCCTCAACTTGGTAGCTACACAAGTATTAGCCGACACACACAGCAAGCTACCAAAGTTGTGCACTTGAAGCAAATAACCCGGACTTTGCAACTGCTGCTATGCGGATAAATATGTTTTCAAACATATATTTTCCTACCGTAAAGTTACTAAATAATAAATACTCAAATATACGTAAAGCTACATCGATAGCTAGGCAGGATTGCCACATTAAAAATGAATTAGCATATTACTTATTTGGCGCAATCTAACTTGAATGACTAGTTACACTAATATTACTACCAACACAGTTAAGTTACCCAATAAGCTAGTTCTTCGCCTACAGACACAAGTTTTAATTAACAATTGTAAAAATGCAACAAGTGTTCGCAATATTAAAATTAACGCTAAAATTTGAAATACACAAATAATTTTCCAGTTCAGTTCCCTTACAAAACCATTTGACAGATTCATAAGACGACATTATGATAATTCGAAGCTATTTCCGAGAATATTTATCTGACTTTCCCCCTTACCTGCGCCATGTTTGCTCTGCTGATGGGTTACGTCACGGGTCATGCCAAGGTCCCGGATGGAGCGCCCGCTGCAATCCCCGCCCCTTATTCTAACTAGGTGACGTCAGCTAAAGGTTGCGCGCGCTCCTTAGGCGCACATACATAATGAAACGACAAGATATTTTAAATGCCATTTGCACAAGGAGTATAGGTAAGCCGGAATATGTATTTTTTTCAGATCCCATCTTGCTCTTATTTTGAGTCATACACACATATACACAAGTGAGTGAAGCTTTGGGTTTGAGCGCAGAGTCAGCCATTTATAAATCTTTGAATCGTTATCCGGCACCTAGAGCATTTTTCAGGTGTGTTATTAAGTTAAGGGCCTTGCTGAAGGGTCCACCGGAGTCCTATTCTGCAGAACATAGAATCTGAATCGGCGACCTTCCTTTACAGTCTTAGAACCAGTCACCCTTCCCCAAAACAGTCACTTATGATCTGCCGTGACCCGGATTCGAACCGGGGTTGTTGCGGCCACAACGCAAAGTACTAACCACTATACGATCACGGCGAGCCACCGGTCACTTTATGGTTGCCAACTCTTACACATCTGACGTGACACTCACGCGTTCAGATTCTCATGCTCATGTAAGACATCTTACGGCAAATCCTTATTATTGCGTTATAAATCTAAAGTTAGATACATCAAAAGCGCTGAGGTAGTTTGTAATACCTACAGACTATATAGGTATTAAATAATAACCTATATAGGTTAAGTACTCCCTTCCCCCCGTATAAAAGAGTAATGACTATTTGAGTTATGCAGCAGACATCAATAAAATATGATCTTTGGAAATTCTAGGGCACCTGGACAGTTTTTGTGTCAGAAAACACCAATTTTAACCTTTCTATAATTTCATATCATCTGTTTAATAAATGCTTATTGTATAAATGTAATTAATTCAATTATTTAGGCTAAATATCACACATAGAAACTATGCGCTATCATAATCAGCACATTGATTCTATTAATTCCTTATAAAACAGTGTTTTTAAGTCCCATCTTGTGGTCAGAAGAAAATGATTTATGAACACGTATCGCAGCCATCAACCTTGGCCCCTGACAGCAGTAATGTTTCTGGTTTTAGGAAACGCATTGTCATTTCCATTTGAATTAATGCCATTTAATTCTAATAACACTGATGGTATGGATGAAATTTCTGTACAGTATGTTTAAAATAGTCTGTGGAAAAAAAAGTGAGCAAGAAGAGTACAGCATGTTACTCAAGAGAAGCTTGGTGGATGTATCTAAATCCATCCATCCATCCATCTCCTACCGCTTATCCGAGGTCGGGTCGTGGGGGCAGCAGCCTAAGCAGGGATACCCAGACTTCCCTCTCCCCGGCCACTCCATCCAGCTCCTCCGGGGGAATCCAGAAGCGTTCCCAGGCCAGTCGAGAGACATAGTCCCTCCAGCGCGTCCTGGGTCTTCCCTGGGGCCTCCTCCCAGTGGGACATGCCGGAACACCTCACCAGGGAGGCGTCCAGGAGGCATCCTGACCTCATTTTGCTCCTCTCAATGCGGAGGAGCAGTGGCTCTACTCTGAGTCTCTCCCGAATGACCGAGCTAAGTCAGTCAAGATAAATTCCTAACATTTAAAAAAAAAAAAATGCAATTAACAGGCATTTCAATGGGCTGAAAAATTTATTGAAGCAAGTAATGCATAAGCATACACTTTCTCCACACCGTGCTTTAACCATTTTCTTAACTTCTAACCTATCTGAAGCCATTACCCATAAAGACTTCTGCAGAATTACACTTTCAATATAAATCCAGGAAGGACATTTTAGTCCAATAAACCAGTCCCATAAAGATGATTCCATCCTGAAGTCTTAAATACCACAAAAGGCATTTTACCTTTATTCCCTGTGTCTGGCATTCCGATGGAGAAGTCAGGAGGGATTCCCAGTAGCAAACCAGTGTTTGTTACAAACTCCCAACCATGGACAATGTACCAGCATTCATACTGAGCATCCCGGTATGCAACGAGCTCACATGCCTTGCGCCAGCTTTGGTATAAAAAAGTCTAACTACTGAACATAAAAGGTTGAATGATTAGCATAGACCACCATGATCGACAGATATTTTTCTAAGCATCACCACCATAAAGATGTGGTGAGGAGATGGAATAGATAGCACAAAGGTGAAGATAATGTCTAAAAAAAAAACAACAACCCATAATGCATTTATTAAAGCATCTTTCAAGAAAGATGAGGTCTTATTCTTCATATCCTCAAAAGACTCCTGAATGTGTATCTACATGTTAGCTGTAGCCAGGGTGTTCTCTGTTGGTCTGAATTATTTGAGTTTTCTGTGCAACCTTAAAATCTTAGACTGCTACATTCTTGCCACTTTCTTCAGCATAATATATTCAGCATAATATATTCTATAATATTGATTGATTTGGCACACAAAATGTGACATTTTATTTTTAAATTCTAGTGCAGGACTAGACTATTCCGATCGTTGAGGGCCCAAATCTGATGTGTGATTTGGTTCATTTAGCGATAAAAAGCATTTCAAAAGCTAACTGTAAAAATACACGGGGCTGTAGCCCTCAACGGCTGCAACCGTAGTGGTGCAACTTTACTGTCCAGTTCTGATTTTTCTTACTCTAGAACAGCAGGTGCTAAGACTGGTTTAGCGGGTTGAAGCACATGCAGGTTTCACTGCACCCGGCTGAATACACAAGGCCTGAGACTGGCCTTCTGTCTCCGTGCTTAAACTGCTAGCATGTTGCTACAAACTGAAGCCTGAACCCATCGCTGCCACCCAAAGACAGGGTTACAAACCACTGCTCCAGCAGCAATTTCACAAATCGTCAAATGACAAAAAATTTCAAGATCAGAAAAAAATAAATACATAATAATCTACTTCTTTATCAGATTTTCCCTTTGGTGATAAGCAATAATTTTTTTAAACATCTCTAACATTTTAATAAACTTGCTAGTTGTTACAAAATTCACCTAAAGCTACTTCATTATGCTTATTTATATATGTATAAATAAAACAATATCCACGCTATGAAGATGAAACTACAAAATATCATTTAAGAGTATTTGGCAGAAACTAAATTAAAAGTATATTAAACAAATAATTAACAATGGATTTAAATATATAACATACATATATAACAAGATCTACATATTACTTCAGTAAATGTTCTCAAAGACTAATAAGACAGATGAAATGAAGTTCTTGATTTCAATTGTTTTGTTTAAAAACGGCTGCCGTTTTCCCTCTGATAAGGCACTGCTTATTTACAAGACGAACTGTTGAATAAAATGTTCTTGTTTGTTCTTTAACATTTTCTGGTCTACAATAAGAGTCGGAAATTGTTGTGTTGCAGTTGTTGTCCGTCGTAATTCTTTGAAATAATAACGATAAATTAAAGACATGGTTTGCTATTTAGGTCCCGATAATCCATTGCTACATTTTCATTCAGCAATTTCTCGGACTCTTCTGGAACTTACTTCTGTGTACAAAGATACCAATAAAAAGTGTAATAAACATTATTTACACGGCGGCCACATTGCTCCTACGTGGACAATCTGTCGCTGCGTGCCATCTCGCCCTGCAGAATTGCTGTGTGCATCAGAGAGAGTGAGAGTCCAGCAGACACGCATTGCCAAGTCTCCAGTCCTGGCCCTGCTCTTGTGCCCCTTCTCTCATTTCCTGGCCCTCCTGGAGGACTTGGTGAATCTCCTGGAAGCTGGGCCTCTCCTTCGTGTTCCTCCTCCAGCAGCTCAACATGAGCTTGTAGATGACGTCTGGGCACATGGCAGGCTGAGGAAGGTAGATCTGGAAAAAAGCACACGGACACACGTTTCGCTGTGTATGATGCCATTTACCTTCATAACGTCAATCTGTGTTTTACATCATCTCAAGCTTTGTGTTTATAAGGCAACCACTGCAGAGAAGGCAGAGAAAAGATCTGACGATGATTAGGAGGACTTGGAGTGCAGTTCACTATCAGCCCTACCTTTCCCCGGGCCGTGAACCCTCACCTGTCGTTGCTGGTCCCGGAAAAACTCTCCGGTGTTTTCGATGACCTGCTCATCAGTGAGCGGTGAGTACGGCTGCTCCCTGCAGAAGGTGAGCATCTCCCACAGCGTCACGCCGAAGGCCCACACGTCACTGGCGGTCGTGAACTTGCCCTGGAGGTCAATGGTAACTGCCGTTATACGCACTTGAACGCTCCTTCTCTTGGTCAGATCGGAGGCAAATATTATAGCACTCAGCCACAAAATTCAATGCGTAACCACAAAATCTAGTAAAAGAACTAAGGTTCTTAAGTAAATTGCCTAAATAATCAACCTTAAAGGGGCCCTATTATGCTCATTTTCACCGTTTATAATTCCATTTTAGGGAACCACTGGAATAGATTTACATCCTTCAATGTTTCTTAAACACATTTTCTCATAATATACATCTCTATTCACTCTGCCTATAATTCCATCTGAAAGACTGTTGAGAGCTTTAAGCTCCACCCCTGGGGAGCTCAGTGTACCCTGATTGGTCAGTTTGCCCTACATGATCCACCCCTTTCTTGCAGGCTGCAGACAGGTCCTTGCAGGTGGGCGGCCAATAAGGACTGTGCTACGAGGTGACCTCACCATGTCACAGAAGTAAGGCCTGGAATTCCAAGGAAGCATTTCAGGCAGATTAGAGAAGAGTGGTTTCTGTGATGAGTGTTACTCAGTTTGGCATGTACTTTGGGCCTTAAGACTTCACAGGCTGTTTATATAAAAGCTATATATACACTAATAGAAAGGGGAAAACTGGAAAAGCATAACAGATCTCCTTTAAAATCCATCTGTAAAGTGTGTGCTATTTTGCTAAATAGCTTTAGCGCATCTTAAGTTATCACATATGTTCCAGGTCCAATTAATCTAAAGAGATCTGGATTGCAAAGGCCTGAAGAGCAGTAGGGTTCTTCCTCACCAGCAGGATGCTCTCCCAGGCCATCCAGCGGATGGGCAGCACGGCACGGCCCTGGATGCGGTAGTAATCCCCGCTGTACAGGTTTCGGCTCATGCCGAAGTCGGCGATCTTGATGGTGTAGCTGTTCCCCACCAGGCAGTTGCGTGTGGCCAGGTCTCGGTGCACAAACTTGAGGGAGGACAGGTACTTCATGCCCGAAGCGATTTGGGTGGCCATGTACAGAAGGCTGCCATAGCTGGAAGATTAGGCACAGGGTAACAGGGGTGATTCTAGCATTTTTTAAGATGGGGGGGCTTAAGAGGGACTATAATTCATACAGAGGTTCCAACCTTACTATTAGCCAATAATATGCTTTGAATTGCAGAGTGTCTGAGGAGAGGGAATGCCGAGGGCCAATCAGCTTTCGGCAGGGACCAGTGCCCGTCAGAGAAGCTTTGACTTCTACTCTGTTCCAGTACAAACAGTGTGAGGTATGAGAAGCTGCCTTGTATACAACATAATTGTACAAACAACAACTAAAAAGCATCCTGAATGACTGGCCAGCGGCTCCCTGGGGGAGGTGTTTCGGGGCCCTGGGGCAGATCCAGGACACGCTGGAGCGATTATGTCTCTTGGCTGGCTTGGGAACGCCTTGGTATTTCCCTGGTGGAGCTGGAGGAGGTGACTGGCGAGAGGGAGGTCTGGGCATACCTGCTCAGACTGCTGCCCCCGCGACCCGACTCTGGATAAGCGGCGGATAATGGATGGATGGACTAGTCATCTTAATAGGAGCAGTTTGGTTGAATGTGAAGAAAATTGCTAGTCTTTGGAAACTTCCAGCTGCACCAAATAACTTTGGTTGTATGGCTTCAGTATTGCTACTTAAGTTCACAAATAGGGCTGAGATAAAGCCTTGAATGACAGAGGGAACTCAAACCTGAGAGAGGTGGTATCACTTGGCGGGGCCGGAGGGCTCTCGGGTTCATGCCGGGAGAGGAACTGGTTGAGGTCGCCGTTCTCCATGTACTCTGTGATCATGCAGAGAGGGTCACTATGGACACACACGCCCAACAGACGGATGATGTTGGGGTCCTTTAGCCGAGACATGGTCTTGATCTCCTTTAGGAAGTCAGTCCTATTAATGGGAGAGGAAGAGGGTTCTGAGGAACTCTGGCTCGTGGGAGTTTTACTTACACAAAAATGTTCTGAGGGCAGAAGGAAAAATTATTGGTTCAGGGAGATAACCAATCAGATTGGTCCCAAGCAAGTAAAGGAGGCAGGACTAATCAATCAAATGTCTTGGTTGAACCAAATGAACCAATCATTTTTTTCTCTGCTCTCAGAACATTTGTGTGTAAAACTCAGATGAACAGAGATGCCCTGAAGATTCAGGAATGGCAGCAGGTAACAAGCTGAGAGAGAAACTTCTATATCTTTAGTATTTGGACTGATATATTAAATAAGTATTAAATCTTTCTGCGGTTGGGGTTTTCCCTGAAACCGCACTAAATGCTTGTTGAGATTCATACCTTGCGTTCTTGTTCGCATCTTCTCGCAACATCTTCACGGCCACAAGGATGGGCTGACCGTCGCTGAAGTGGAAACAGGAGTCTCTGCACAGGAACTCCTGCATGCCGTCCGCTTCACACAGGTGCACCTGCGGTTTCCCCACGGAGATTTACAAAAATCCTTTAGGGCCGTTCAGAACCTTGACTATGTGTTGCCATTATGGCACCGAAGAGGAGGCTGCACCCATCTACCTCTGGCTGACTGATGCACTGACCTCCCCAAACTGCCCCTCTCCAAGCTTCTCCTTGAAGGTGAGCTGTTTTCGGGGGAACTCCTCTACAGCCAGGTCTTTCCCGGAGAGGAGATCCATGGTGAGGGCAGGTACGGAATACGTGTTGCTGCCTGTGACTCCCTGGAGGTTCACGATGTCTGCTTCAGCGTAGTGAGGGACGCCTTCCTGGGTGCTGGCCTGAGACGACTTTGACGGCACACTTATTCCTGCTGGAAAGTAGCCACAGATGTTCACAAACCCAGACACACGTCGCCAAAGGAGCAACGCTAATGCAGAGAGAACTCAAGGCTACTGTGACCCTTGTCTCGCAAACAAGTTAGACCTATTTTAACAAATAACTTGATTCATTTCAATCAAGTAACTAATCCAACCAGCCTTAGCTGGTATCAATGTGTGATTCCTATTTAATAGTTCAAGAAGACCTTAGCTCCAGATTGTCATTGAAGTTTATTTTAGCATATATGAATATGGTTACATAGAGACTACATCTGATGAATGCCAAGGATTTCCCAGAATCCCTGTAGACTCACCGGCTTCCTCCATGGATTGGGAAATCTCAGGCATCTTGCGGATGAGCTGTGAGGGCTCCTGGTAATCGGGCCCCAGAGGGAAGATCCTCTCGTACGTAGAGTTGGACTCCTGCTCACTAGGCACTGGTGAATGGTTGTTGTTGCTGTAAGTGAACGTGTCACTTCTTATGGACAGGCTGGCTGTCAGTTCATCATCCAGCATCCGCCGGGAGGCCTGGAATAACGTTACGTTAAACCAAAGTTATATTACAATCATCATGCTACAGTACATCGAGTAACCTAGCCAATCAGGGTGAGAAATCTTTCCAATGGATTCCATTGGCTACAAATTGCTGCTGCAAAAAAATTAATGACCTTTTCCAGCATCTTCTGCCAGACTTGCCGCCACAGTATAATCACGATAATGGCCACCAGGATGAATATGATAGCAACCAAGCAGCCAATCAGAATTCTAGTATTGCTGTCATCCACTTTGTGCGTAGGGTCGTCTCCTGCGGAAGAGATACAAGGACCCTTGTAGGCGACTGATGGCGTTGGGTTGATGCCTGAATTGGGCCAAGAGTCCAGCACTTCATTCTCAGAACAGAAGTGGACCGAGCAGAAGATGCTTCAGGCACTGACCTGGCTGAGTGCTGGGTGGGGCACTGGATTTGCGTGGAAGAAGTGTCGTGTTATACACCGCTGTGTCTGAACCAAGGAAATAAATGTTGCAAATACATTTCACTTGATTAAACGTCTAATTAAATAGCTAAATAAATAGACATGCATTCGTTCTGTTTTTCTGCCACATCGGTGCTTGTCTGCTCCACCTGACTGGAAGGTGATCTCGCTGAACATCATCCAGGCATCAGCGAAGTAGTACTGACACTTGATGGTACTGGCCATGTGGTTGTCGAGGGCGACACTGACGAAGCGTGCGCTGGGGTTGACACTGTCCACCACGGGGCTGAAAGTGACGGCCGTTGACTCCCATTCGGACGTGGATCGGAAGTAGCATGTTACCTGCCTGAACGTCTTCACCTTCTTCGTAAACATGTTGTTGCAGTGGACCTTTAAGAAAACAGTTCAACCAATTATCACTTCGGACGTCATAAAAATGCTATGTCTGAGTAACATGCTCGAAAATGCTTTTGATATGGGTGTGAATGACCAGGACTATCACACATTTTTTTTCCCCATTAAAATATTCCATCCAACTTATGCTGGCAAGGGTCATTAGGTACAACAATTCAGCACCTGACTCAGACATATCAGTGGGGACAATGACATCCTATCGATACATCACAGTATTTTGTCCACAGTTCCTTGGTCTAACCCTATATTTATAGTGTCTTCTTGCCAGTATAACCATCACAGGCACCTTCATGGTGGTGAAGTTGCGAATGCGATCAAATTCGAAGACGATCTCCACATAGTTTCCTGGGAAGCTCTCATTGTTCCAGCCCACGTAGTCGTATCCGGGCCAGACGCTGTAGATGTGGCTGTGGGTGAAGTCATCCAGGCCGCACGTGCCATCTGTCAGCTGGCCCAAGCCTTCACTCATGGAGCTGAAGGAGAATGGAGACACCAGAATCATTACCACCACCTACGTGTTGTAGTATTTACAATGAATTACTACGAATTTTCCACTGAAGACGAGAACTGTGAATTAACTGCAAAAAGTATACACACACTTTGGGCTCCACACGCTTAACTTTTAACCAGGCATTCTGAAGACAGCATGAACCCCTAATTACACCAGTTTTCAGCGAAGTTCTCAGATGAACTAAGAAAGGTATGAAAAATCAAACAGATGATGTATAAGAACAGCCATTAGGGATTTCACGGTCTCTTTTGCCACATTATTGCACTATTAGTGGGAAAACATGGATTCTTAACATCACTGAAGGGTTAGAATCAAAGAATCAATCAGTTGTAACAATAAAAAGAACATTTGTTGTGATTACAAAAATATGAATCTTTCAGTGTTAGTTCGATTACATCAATAGAAAATTATCAGATGATTAGAACTTTCAAAATACTACACAACACCAAAAGATCTACTGAACACACTTACATTGCCAGTGTATCAGTGATCCAAGCCCAACCCTTTGGAAGACAAAGCATGATGATGGAATTTATATGTGCCAAAGCATAGATTTACCACTAGATGGCAGTGATCTCAAATCAAACATCAGTACTCTAAAAGTACTCCTCGTACACAATGACAACTAATATTTTACCTGACTTGATTTTTGTCAGTTTTATTCTAACCAGGCCATCTAGTCATAACTAGTTAACTGAAGGAAGCCTTGCTGTAGTGGAACACGTGTATAGATAATGAAAGTAGACAGAAGTTGCAAAAAAGGCTGTTTCATGGCATTCAAAATTACCCAAACAAATTGTTTCTCTGGGATGTGAGCCCCAAACAGTAGATAAATGTTGTTACTGCATGCTAAAATTATTTTTCAGACAGCAGTGTGTGCCGGCAGACTTCTCAAAGACCCCATGCAAAGAAGAAGAGCCAGACCTTTCAGGGAGTGGATATAGAAAACAACGCACCCACCTGTAGCTCAAGGAGCCATCGTAAACAGAGTCGTTCAGCGGAATGTTCTGGCTGCGATAGATCATCAGCTCGCCAGCAGGGGCACTGTAGGACACCAGGCCATCTGGTTGGAGGACAAATGAGAGTTCGAGTAGGAGTAGATAACCTTATCCACAAAGGGCCGGTGTGTACACAGGTTTTTGGGATAACCTTTAGGTCAGCTGTTCAAACCCAGGTGTGAGGAATCTTCAGCCAATCAGTCCTCTAATTACTAAACTAATTAAGGAGTTGCAATGAAAACCTGCATACGCAACTGCCCATTCTGGCTTAGATTGCCTACCTCTGTGTTAGAGGGATCTTGCTTGAATTGGAGCTGGCCAACACCATTAATGAGTACAAAAGATGTAAACTAACCAAGTGTTGAGAATACACTTAGCTTTGTGGGACTCTCTCAACACCAGAAGCACTTAGAAATCACTGTTAAATACTAAGAACAGATGTCCCTCAATACATTTTCAAAAGACTAACTAAAACAGTCTGCGTTTGTTTGTATCGGTATGAAACTACCATTTAGTATAAAAATGTAATTTCATTGCTTTTGTTGAAATCTGCCAAATGTATAACTTGTGCCCCAGTTTTGGTGAAATAAAAAAAAAGCTAAACAATATATTGAAATCAAACAAAGAATCACAAATGTAAATATTTATCTCATGTGATAGGCCTGTTATTTGAACACTTAAAAATGCCAAAATACATACTCGTGATAGTTATTACTGCATTTCTATCTATGTTTACAGTGAATCCATTTCTTTTCTAGTCAGTCTAGACCAAACTAAATTAGGGTGACCATATTTTGCTTTGCAAAGAAAAGACCAGGGAGAGGATGCAAAGAAAGGCATCAAAGCACACGGCAGTACGCCGTATTCTGACTGCAGATAGCAAACGTCAACGTGAAGTAAAGCGAAATCACGTACATTTCAGGCATTTTTAGGTCCCAAAAAAGAGGACGTACAGTCACCTGAGTACAACTGATTAACTGTCGACACGTACATTACAGCACACAACAATGAAACGTGTCCTCTGCATTTAACACCTATGTGACATAACAGTTGGTAACTATTATTTAGCAGCTGGGGAGCAGTGCATGGGGGCGGTACCTTGCTCAGGGTATCTCACTGCAGTGTCCTGCTGGTAGGGGACGTGAACCAGCAGCCTTTCAATCATAAGCACACTTTGCTAATCATCAAGCCACCACCATGGTCAGATTTCAGTTTAGCGTATTTCTGTGTTGTTTTTACCGTTCAGACACACGGTTAGGTTGGCCGTGCGGTGAATGCTGGCATCGGCAAACGGCGCCCTGTCTCACCCAGCCATTCACAGCCGTACAGCTCCACCCGCATGCACACGTTCATGGAGTGGTCGGTGACCGGCATGAAGCGCACGTAGCGGCCGATGATGGGCGGCTCCAGATCCTTCAGCACCACGTCATAGGCGTTCTTATTGCCCTCGATTATCTACAGCAGGAAGACGAACGACCCAAGCGATCACTACACCCAAATCGCTATACAGCTATTCAACCAAATTAACCAACTGGCAAAAGTATCTCAGACTTCCCAGAAAGTGAAGTCATTGCAAAAAAGCCAGAGTACTAGAAAGTTCTTGGATAACATTTATGATCAGTCTAATTACAGTTTGGCAATTATATGATTTGTTCTGTTTGCCATTTTTCCAGTGGACTGATGGGTATGGGAGGGTCCACTGTGATAAATTTTTCATACCATGGGGTACGAAATGTATACGAAAATACAGAACAAATCAAAGTGTTTTTTTTTATTAATAAATTTTAAGTCACCCTAAATTGGGTCTAGAACCACCTGCGCATCACAGTATTACACATCATCCGTAAACCCGCCTGCTGCCCATGCCGGCTGCGCCAGGAGATCCAGCGGTTGCCGTCGCGGCTGTACGTGATCTTGTACATCTGGGCAAACTCCTTGCCGATGCCGCCGGCATGGCGACCCTGCGTGCCGACCAGCGTGATGAAGTGCAGCGAGCGCAGGTCGATCTGCAGGTACTCCTTGGGGCTGTCCGGCTCCACGGTAATATCCGGACACCAGGCGCCGTCCCCGTCCTCAAAGTCCAGCCTGCAGTCCCGGAGACATCATGTGGTGGGGACGACATGGAACGGCCTGTTCCTCCCCTTACAGCTGCATGGTTTCACTGTGGATAGCTTAAACTGTGCGTGCATTTGAAGAGACACACCTGCCGTATCTAGCCGCAGTGGAATCGGACCACTGACTGGAGGCGGAGATGTCTTCGTCCTGAATCTGTCCACCTGTCATGCCTAATGGATAGCGGCACACACCTACAAAGCAGGATCGTCATTAAATTCAGATGAGTCATGTGGCTCACGTATCCTGTGCTGTTCACACGCAATTAACGTAACACACACTGTGCAAACAAATAGGCCAACGCACATTTAAGCATTTTAGCTTTGCGGTTTTCAGCTTTCTACTTGCATTTATCATACCGGAAAAACCTCTTATTTTGCCGGAATTTTTGGTAATTTTTTTTACACCACCTTTTACATGAATGACATCCTCTAAATGCTCATCGGGGGCTTCAAGCCAGTCACAAACGTGTTATTTTCTGCATAATTAGACCGATAAAGCAGGTCTTACTTCAGATGTGACGTTTACTTATTTTTTAGCCGAGTTTGAAAACGCAGGTAGAGTTTCAACTGTAAAGCTTCTGTAATTTAATAATAACCCATTAGATCCAATAACTGCAATGGGGTATGACATCAAAGGGACAATTAACAAACCAGAACTCCATCTGGATGTTTTAGCGGAACATAATCATACATAAACAAGCTTGATCACTTAATAATCGTAGGAAATTACAGCAGCCGGGAGCTACGGTTCATATTACATTAGACATGTCCTCCACCCACGTGTCCTGGAGTCCTGTAACCGTGAGGGTGTGCTACTCGTAACAGGTCGACCTTGTCTCCTGCGCACTGGACCACTTCCTGATCCAATATGTAATCTCAGCTGTAAATTAATCCCGATCTTTGGTCGATTGCCAGAGATGTTCAGGTGCATGCAACCGATAACCGTCAGCTGTCATTGTCTTATCTCCTTACACAACGTCCTGCACGCCTATCTGTGCGCTTAAAAACGCGGCCGAGAGACCGTACTTTAATTTACTGTTATATAGGTTTGCAATCGGTGTCTTCTAGTGCATCACCACCCTTAAGAAACGAGGAAGAGTGGATGGAAAGATTAAAAATCGCAGAGGTCGCGACGTCTGATGTGAAACGACAGGCGATATCGTGTGTATTATAAACAGCCGAATTTGCTTCTCGCACGTCTCTGTATATCGAAAGCAATAAATACTGAGCTTAGCGCCGAAGGCCTTCGAAAAGTTACATCTGACTTATAGTTTTCATAAAACTCCAGAAGGGGGGAGGACATTGGGGTAATTATTTTGGCACAGTGGCAATCTTCCCGTCAGTCTGTCCTTCTTACCCTTCGTTAATGGTCATCGCTGTCTTTTCAGTGGCAACAATACTGTACATTTAGGAATGCTGTTTATCTTGGGCTTGTTATAGACTTCATGATGTGGAAGATACACATTTTTGCCTTAGTTTATATGTCACTTATTAATCTTGCCGTTTAACTTTAAACCAAGTGTTTTACTGAATAAATACATATTAGCGCATAAAATCAGCAGTCTTACTAAGACATCTAAGGCCCGGTTCCTTAACCTGAACACTACGAAGAACCATGTTCCTCTAAATGTAGGCCTAAAAACTATAGGAAACATATTTAATAAATGAAAAATAAAAATTAGCATTTTAAAATCTTCTGTCAGTGCCATTCTTACCACCTTGGGCCAAATCACTTGCGCCGAACTTATGGAATTCAGAACAACGTGAAAAAGCTTAGAAGAGCATCAACGTGTGATACAATCGAAAAGAACTGGTGCTGAAAGTCTAAAAATACCTTTCAAGCAGTATTAAACTGCACCTTTGCTAAAGGGCAGCTGAGTGAAATTCTCCACTGGCACTGGCCGTTGCACGGAAACCCTCGCTAACGCTTCAGGCTCCAGCCGTTTTTTCTACCTTTCCGATTTTCCAGAGCCTTTGCCTCTGAATGGCCTGCTTGTTCCGTGGTATTTGCCGAGTACCCGCCAGCTCCGGGCCGCATACACCAGGAGACGGATCTACACCCCTCTGTGCTTCAGCACGATGCCGTCCCGCCTCAGTCATCCAGTGCAACGAGCATTTCGGCAGCTCTTAAGAAAGAAAGAAACCCAAAGGACGCCTGAACGGAAGAGATTTAACCTTCCTGGAGCTTGAAACTTGGGAAAGTTGGCTGGATAGTGCATCTCCTTCCTGCTAAACGCAGCACGGAATTTTTCCCACTGCTGTTAAACCATTTGTAGTGCAGGGGAAGAATTTAAATATGCTTAAGTGAATTATGTTTGTATTAAAGAAAAAAAAGAATCCATTTTAAAGGCAAATGCTTTAAAGACCTTACATTTTCAGGAAACATAACCCACACAAACATAAAACTTAAAACTGTCTCATGACTTATGAATAAGTAACAACACTCCAGCAATGAGGACAAAAAATTGGGGTTAATTTCAATAAACTTTACTGCTGTCAAATGTCTGGTATGCCGTAGCCACAGACTCCAGCAAGATTGTGGCATGGGCATCTTTGCCTTTCGTTTCACATGTTATTACAATCTTTGGTCAAGGTCGTGTCCTCAGATGATCTGGAAGACCCGCATAATGGCAGCAGTTAGTCCGTGGGACCTGAGGATTCTCAGTGTGGCCTGTGTTGCGTAACTGAGCACCACAGGCTGGTCAATCAGCTCTCTCAGAAGATCCCACATAATCAGACTGAACTTTCTAGAACAGATCTGGCCAGTTTCAGTCCTGGTTTTCTTTCTAGCATGTAGACATCTCACTGAAGTCGTAACATTAATAGTAAGACACCCCCTTGGTGTTTTAAGGCTGAATTAGGGACTGGGGTCTGCAGGATGAGCTAAAGTTCTAGGACTCCAGCCTTTGAATTCAGGTCCAGAATAAAACATTGACTTTTATTTAGTAGATGCTTCTGTCCAAAGTGAATTACAATCGAGGAAAACTTGGGCCCAGGCAGCATCCGGTAGCCCTGGAGCAGCTGAGGTTAGCAGCCTTACTCAAGGGCCCAGTAATGATATATAAAACAGGGCTTGAACCCATGACCTTGTGGAAAGAGATACGGAGCCTAAAGCCACAGAACTATACTACTATCAGCCTTCCGATATTCACAGTGCAGAATAACTGCATGTTTATGTCATAAAAATAACACAAACACTTCTAAAAAATGGCAGTGATAACAATCCTAATTCAATATACTCATTTAATAAAATCCCGCTCATGTCCTCTACTGGGAGTATCAGTTTTCTAACAGACCTAACACATCAATATAATATAGAAATGATTAAAGGAACCGCTTGACAACAAAAATAAAGGTTGCAGATGTCTTCAGCTCTTTTCTCAGAAACGTGTCAGTTCATCTCAGAGTAAATTCTGTGAGGTTCCTTGCAGCTCAGTAATTAAAACGTTGTGCTAACCTGGAAGCTCTGCTATACAATTACCCTCCTCCCCAGATGTAGTTTACGAGCCATGACACAGCCATGAAGGCTCGCTGGAAAACACTGACGCTCGTTCATTTGGCCTGTCACACGAGTGAACTTCTCCACCAAATTCCACTGTTTCTTTTACAAGTGACTTTATAGCAAGGATAATTTTTTTTGTAACGGGCACTTCGGCAGAAAGGTTTATTTTTGTGTGCAATGAAACATTGTTGATTTGCCATGTTCACAGGATCTAGGTCTGTGGAATCTACCTTCTGTCACTAAGTGCCTAATGCTTATCTACCCATCTTCCAGCCACTGGGCCACAGGAGAGCCTGAGGTCTATCTAAGGCAGTGTGGTAGAAAAACCAGAGAGGAGGTCGGGAGGCAAGGTGCATGCTGGGATAGTGGTCAAGCCTTGACCTATTGGGCACAACGTTGGATTAGGTACCATTCCATCACAGGTCAGGTCGGGACGCATGCACTGGTACAGCATGTTACTGCACCCACCACATGATGAAAGCCCTTGGGATCCCACCTTCCGAAAATAGCCGTCTATCTGCTGCAACCAGGTGTAACGTGGGTGTCCTCCTGGCCTGGTCCAGCTGCTCGGGTCCTCAGTAATGAGGATCCTGCGAACCGGATCACCCTCAGGGAATCACACCACGTGGCCGTAGTGCTGTAATTGATGCTCCCTCACACTGCAGGTAATGTGCCTCATTCGGGACTCCCTCACACTGCAGGTAATGTGCCTCATTCGGGACTCCC
>JAOYFF010000045.1:8126895-8139809 GCA_025773925.1 Cryptomyrus ogoouensis | reverse complement strand
AGAATCTTATATACCTGGATCATGTCCCCCCTTAGTCTCCTTTGCTCGAGGCTGAACAGATTCAGCTCAGCTAACCTTTCCTCATAAGGCATTTTTTAATGACATATTTTTCTACAGGTGTCCATTTTTCAGCCAGACACTTTATGTCTGTTTCCTTCCTGTAGCAGAAGGCCTGCGTCTGGCACGTTGCAATGGGGATGAACGCGAACAAGAACCGAATGATTTGTTTAGCTCCGATGTTTATAAAAAGATGCTTGAAAATCCCAATAGTTTGAGCAAAGATTTTTAAAAGAGACCTATAGTATTCCTTCCTGGTTGTAAACAATGTAAGAGCTTCAGTCAAGACGCTGCAGAGAACCCTTGAACTAAAATCAAAACATTCCGATACCGACAAAGCTGATACGTACATTTTGTCTTTATTTTGAGAATTCTGTTTGGAACAAATACATTTCTATACAGAACACACAAACTTTCTTTCTTCCTATAGTACTGCAACATGATTGTATATCAGATTAATTGTGCATTAATCCCCAAAGTGTGTGATTCATCGTCATCGTGATTAAATTATCATCCCACAACCCTAATCTTCCATTTTCCAGAGCGATGAATTAGCAGAGATGTTGGGAAGATACATTGAAAAGGAACTGAAAGTAGATTTAATGCATCACTGAAGTGTGTTAATAGACTTAAAAATACACAAACATGTGAGGAAGAAAATTTTTGGATAGCTGGTATGAACTGGCTATCAGCCAACCATTTTACAATGAGTAAACGGTTAATGGAAATTAATAAATGATGTGCTGTAAATAACGTTACACAGTAATTTATTATTGTAAGATGTGATGGCTTTTGGTTGCTCTTTATGTTTAAAAATATATATTGTGGCCTAGTGAAACATGGGCTGCTATCAAAGAACAAAACACATTTATAGTGATTTTTTTTTTTTCCTGAACTAGCCCATTTGGCCAGTAACGAGTTTCACCACTTGTTTTAGCCTAAGAATGCTGGCTGGCTAGCTAGGTGACTTTGCTAGTGGTAATTTTCTATGCTAACGCTATAAAAAAAAAAAAATCAGAAAATGTATCATGTGAAAAAGTCTGACGCATGTTACATAAATCATTTAGCCCCTCAACTTGCTAATATTATAATTTCCACCCCTAAACTGCCACCGGTCCTGTTTCGAAAATTGGCAAATCTTGTAGGGTGGTGTGCTGTATCCCTGCAGTTTAGAAGCGGCAACCCCCTCCCCTTCTGACCTCTGAGCTACGCCCCGGGTCCCTTCAGGTGCCTGCAACACCACTGCCATTTCCGTAAGGTTTCACTGCCATTTCAGTAAGGTTTCACTGAATTGTTACCTGAATTCACCAAACAAAAAAGAAACAACTGGGCAGAAAAATTTATGGTTACAATGTCAGAAATGTAGTAGAGTATTTTATTATCTGTTATACAGTTTGGCTGAAACTTTCCTCCAAAACAGAAATAAAATAAAGGTCCCCAAATGATGCCTCTTTATAACGTACTCAAAAATGTCCATGATTTCATCTACTTGTTGGCCTTTGTGTTAAAATGCTATTAACAATATTGCCAAATAATTAAGAAATAACACGCTTCCATTTCTTTCTCATACAAGGAAGAGAAAAGAATATATTCTCTTCCGATTAAATCACTCACACGATTACAAAATGTAAGTTTTCAGTTCCTTATTATCACTGAAGGTCTGGGGATGATGTATGTTGGGATACTGAATTTTATTATTGTATGTTTATTATAAAACCCCAGAAAGAGATCAGTGAACGCCTTCAGAGGAATGTCTGATAATCCTTTGGATGTCACGATAAAAAGCTCTTTATTGATGCGCCCATGACAAAGTCCAAGCCCGGTGAATCACTGAACGGAACGTAATACTTCAGAGTTTCACCCAATCATACCCAAGTGCAGAAACGCGAGGTCATACCTGTAAATGTCAAGAAAAAAGTGACTCTGACACTTTCTCAGGCAGACTGCAAAAACGTCGCTGTGAGTTAATATACTACACAATGTGAGCGCAGGGCATGAACAGAATCAGAAAGGGCAGCGCTCCTGTGACAACATCAGAGGCTAAGGGGCAGGACAGGCAGGACAGGCGATGGCTGGGGGCCCCGAACTGGGAGGGGCCCCGAGCTGGGAGGGGGCCCCCGAGAGACAGCTAATTACATAGCACACTGCAACAACAAATCTGCTTCATTTGTGTATTCTGTTCTTCACAAAAGTGAAAAAAGTCATTTTAAAATTAAATTCACTTTGCTAATATTATAAATTAAAACTTCACAGTAAGATAAAGGTAATAAATGTTACCATGCCAGGGGAGGGGGAGTTGGGGGCCCAAGGAGTTTTTTGCTTGGGGCCCCCGAATCCCTAGCATCACCTCTGGACAACATGCATGCCCCCTCTCTGGCCCCCCTAAATACGTATGATACTTGGTCTGAAATAAATGTATCATTATTATTATTATTATTATCATTGTTATTTACATGTATGTATGTGTACATTTTGTGCGCCGCGAGCAGGCGAGACACAAACATAAGCACATTTTCCTGACGGACTCATCGCGGGGGCGGCAAGCGGTCGAGTCGCTTCAGCTGGTGAAAAGCGACGTTAACGACAGAAAAAAATAACCAAGCTCGTGGAAGCAAGACAGTCTAAACAAGAGATCAGAGTGAGTAACAGATTTGTAAAATCTGTAAAATGTGACTGAACAGGACTGTGTAAATAATCTATCAGTTTTCAAAATGCTGGCAGTCTAGTGTAAGTAATACTTGGAGGACATTAAGGTCAAATGGATCTGACCCCCCCTAACAGAACAACTGGCCCCAGTCTGGCCCCCCAATTGGAAATGGTCTAGAACCCCACTGTTGCACATATTCCAAGCTGTACTCTAACGCCTATCTCACTGTATATCTGTATATGTCTACATGTTCGTTTATTATTTAAACATTTTTATTTCTGTCTTGTTTTCTCTCCTATTGTTTTGTGTATTCCCGCGATTCTGAATAGGACAGGCAGTTGCAGAAAATGGATGGATGGATGGGAGGATAGATGTTTTGTGTCATTTTTGTCTTGATTGCATTTTTAATTGTATACCTTATGACACCACCTGCATCAAAACAAATTCCTTGTACTTTTCATACTTGGCAAATAAAAGGATTCTGAGTCTGGACCTTAAAGGCACCAACCTTCCTTCTCCCACGCCTTGAGCAGCTCTCGGTCAGATACCACACTTCCCAGCACGTCTCTGGGTACTGGCTCCATCCTGCTGTCCACCTTCTCCAGCTTTTCTCGCCCTGACCCTTTCATGGCGCGCTGGAAGAAGCTGTTGATCTCCCGGAAGTCCATGCTCCTCAGGTCCTGGGTCATCTCGACACGTTCCTCCGCACTCAGCTCGGCCCAGAACCGCAGCAGGTGGGACTGACCAGCCTCTTCCAGACGCGTAGCCTCCTTACATGCATCCATGATGAAGTGATTCCACTTCTGTCAGCTCTCACACCTGAGTCCCTGGTTAAACAGAGCAAAACTGGATTAACAGGTTATGTATGAATTTCTATTGCAAATGTGTTGCTATGTGTAGCTTTTGACTTTCCTGTGCACTTCATCATTTGCATTAAATATTTTCTTTTTAAAACATAATCCTACTTTGTATTCTTCTGTCCTGTGTGTGCTTAACTGAATCTTTGTTTTATTGTAGTTTAAAGGTCTGTTTTGTGTGTGTGTTATGTGTGCATGAATGTTGCAACAGGATCAATTATTCCGTAACATATCAATATAGCAAGTTCCTTTTAATACAATACATACCTGCGCAATGATTCTAGTATTTTGAACACGTTACTGCATCACTTAGCTAAGTCATGGTAAACAAGCGCGTTAACGCAAACACGTGAGTAAATGCGTGAATGAACAATCGTCATCTCTAATGTCACCAGTGTCAAAACACGTTTCCAAGGATGTTCGAAGCATTTTTGCAGTAATTGCAACCAAAGTGAGGATAAACAAAACAACAACAACAACAACAACAATAATAATAATAATAATAATTATTATTATTATTATTATTACTACATTAGACAGGTTTCCCTCTAAAAGCATGTATGCTGCACTCTTGGAAACTTGCTTAAGAACTCAATACACCCCCGCCAGAGTGTTTCGAAGTGGAAAATATCTGTAAAAAACGGTACTGTCCGACAGCCGGGAACGGAGTCAACGCGATGCCCACGGCTGTGGAGTATTCTGGACATCTAAATGAAGAGCAAGCGCTTTAATAAAATCCAACAGCAGTCCTGATGGATTTCTCAGCCTAATAGAACGGTGGTATTCTCCTGTAACAGTAATAGTGAAATGTAATAATAATGATAGAGAGCAGGAGCCTAAGTGTAGGCGCTGGCATACCTTGAGACGCGTCCCGGCGCTCTCACCGAGGCCGCCTGAGGAGCGCGCCTCGCCTCCACGCCCCGGAGCCGCGATCCGGCACCTGACGTGGCACCGCCGTCAAACGGAAACGCCCTGTAATCGTGCCGCAGCCCTTTCACTGCGAACGGGATCACAAATCAAAGGATCACAAATGAAACTGCACGGCACCGGATTAGAAAGACGGTACGCGGGCACGTCTGCTTATGTATTTGTGTATCTGGGCAGCTGTGAACGAGCGAAACACTGAAACGTGTTTTAAGTGACATAAGGCGGAATCTGTATGTATAAGAAGAACGAAACCAATATGCACCGTTGACTATCAATAATCTCCAATTTTTAATGCTCATTTGATAAATCTGTGTTTAAGCAAACGTTGTAGTTGTAGTCGTTTATTTCTAACCAGTACTATGTCCTATATGAAGAACACAGGCTCTAAAGCCGCAGCAAAACTTCAAAGCACGCAAACCGTCGTGAGTCACAAGTGAAACCAGAATACCTGGCTTTTCCTGTGCGATATAGAAAATTCTGTAATAAACAGGAGGTGTCACACACACACAGATGATAATAATGATCTGCTAGATTGTATATTTCGCTCAAGGGAGGTGTCTAGACTAAAGTTCATGGATTTTTTTATTCTACTCGTTTTTATAGTCATAATTATGTAAATTCTACTTTGAACTTAGAGTAGATAAACAGACGGGTTTTAGTGCCTGTAGATAAGCATAACAGGCTATACAAGTATCTCTGATGAGTCTGTTGCCTTTTATAATAGAAAATGGTGCTTAATGGATTTGCTAAGTAGAGGTTATCGCAGGAAAAATGTCTTTTTGCCCTTTAAAACAATATTATTCATTAATGCAAATTTCAGACATATGATACTGACGCACGGTGTGGGGTCTAATCCCAGAAATATGTGTTTATACCCCCCCATTTAAAGCTGCTGTACAAGGCAAGGCAACATATTTACCTTAACATACGTCCCTGCGTCAGGATGGAGAGCTATTTGGACGTGTGTTAGATGCAGTACTGCTGGTTTGAAGTTAAGATCCCTTAAGAAACAAAAGTATTGGGACACCTGGCCATTACACCCCTTTCATGACGTCTCATTCTAAATCCTTAGGCATTAATGTGTCCCCCCCGCAGCTATAACAGCTGCCCCTCTTCTGGAGAGGCTTAAGGTTTTGGAGTGTGTCTGTGGGATCCTTTGCCCATTCATCCAGAAGAGCATTGGCGAGGTCAGGCACTGATGTTGGATGTGAAGGTCTGGCTCCTGATCTCCGTTGTAATTCATCCTAAAGGTGTCCGATGGGGTTGAGGTCAGGGTTCTGTGTGGGCCAGTCAAGTTCTTCCACACCAAACTCATCCAACCATGTCTGTATGGAGCTTGCTTTGGGCAAACTTTACAGTTGTAACAATGCAGTCAGGCAGGTAATGTTCTCCTGGCATCCGCCAAACCCAGACTCATCCGTCAGACTGCCAGACAGAAGCGTGATTCGTCACTCCACAGAACACGTTTCCACTGCTCCAGAGTCCAGTGGCGGCCTGCTTTATACCCCTCTGTGTGTAGCTTGGCTTTGCAGTTGGTGATGTGAGGCTTGCATGCATCTGCTCGGCCATGGAAGCTCATTCCATGAAGAGCACAGTTTTTGTGCTGGAGTTAATGCCAGAGGAAGTTTGGAACTCTGCAGTTGACAGAAGTCAACAGAACATAGGAGACTTTTACACACCATGTGCCTCAGGACTCAGCGATCCTGCTGTGTTACTTTACGTGGTCTGACACTTTGTGGCTGAGTCTCTGTTGTTCCTAAATGCTTCCACTTTGCAATTACACCACTTACAGTTGACCACGGAATATCTAACAGGGATGAAATTTCGAGAACTGACGTATTGCAAAGGCGGCATCCTATGACAGTACCGTGCTGGAATTCACTGAGCTCTTCAGTACGACCCAGTCTTTCACTAATGTCTGTAAACCTGACTGCATGTCAAGGTGCTTGATTTTTTTACAACTAAATCAATGGGTCTGGATAAGAAGCCTGAATTCAGTGATTTAGAAGTGTGTCCCAATACTTTGTCCATATAGTGCATTTGCTCGTCCCCTCCGGTGGATTTTGTACGGGGGAGTGGTCCCATAGTAGACCTGGCCCCCGACATTAGATTTGGAGTCTTCCAGAGTGTCCATGCCCCTCTGATGCCCCTACCAACATGTCATCATCTTTATCTCTGTAAATCACAATTTCTTATGACAATATCCGTCAGGCAAGACATCCTATCCAGTCATCTTCCCACTGCTTCCAGTACAGGGTCTTGGAGATTGACCTGGGCCTTGGGATCTACTCCAGGCTCCAAACTGAACATGGTGAGAGTGCCCCCTAGCGGTGATGCCAATGTGTTGCAGGCCACAATTCAGAATCACTGCTGACAGACAAATCAGAAACAGGGAACCTGGAGAAAACATGTACAAAAGAAGAACATGCAAACTCCACACAAAGATTTCACTGCTGGGACACCAAACACTTCATTTTAACATGAATTCCATTATTCAGTATAAGATACACAGGTCAGCTTGAAGCAGACAGGTTTACTCACACACAGAACAGGGCTGGGATTTAAAATCACGGCCCAATTACACCACTAGACAAAGGCGTGAGGCCACTCACCATGCTAGCAGGCAAGATTTTCATTAAATATACATTGTGTAGCATATAAAAAATATATTGTGTGTGCTGTGAAATTTTGATTCGTCAATGGTATAGACAACAGAAAAATTAATGAAAAATGGTACTATTTAAAATGAAGATGTGAATAAAGAAGCCCTTCTATTTCCACTCTCCCACTCTGACACTGGGACCCTATTCAGTGTTTTTTAGCCTTTGTAAAAAGCTTATCTAGAAGCTCTTTAAAACGTATTACAATGGTTTCTCCATGGATAACAGGCAGGTATAGGCTTGCATAAAATATGTGATGCATTAAAAATGACCCATGCTGATGTGTCTTACATGCACAATGACTCATACATTATTTATCGGTGAAGAGGCGGCCAGATGAGAGGCTTTCAATTTGAGAGTCGAAATGCAATTACTAAGTAATGCAGTGTTATTCCACAAGAGGGCGACAAGAATCCACGTTTCCCTTTGGTGGCGGCGGGAATTAAGAGTCTGTGTTAGTCATTATGGGTAAGGGTAGTAGCTTTTTAAGTAGAATATTCCTATAATTGCATTCATATATGTTGTTAGGTTTGTAACTGATTATTCATAATGTATTTTATTTATAAGCTGTGTTTTCAGCAAAATAGTGGACTATTGAAAAATACAATCATTATTTTAATTTCGCCCTTGTTCCGCTATAAATTATTTAGCAAAGCTGACAACAGATAACGTGCTTATATTTGAGTGCATTAATTATAAAGCGTAATGTATGGTTATTGTCATTGTCTCTGCTTTTCGCATAACTACGTTTGTACAGTAATAGGTACGACACTTACATTAGAAATATATGGATGCTGAATGAATATTGACGCTTTCCTTTATCTGAAAGTATTTGTAATCGCCATTACAGAAACGCACCACATACATTCTTCCCCCTTAAGGTTGTAACCTTGGAGGAGATCCGGGAACATTAGTAGACGCCAAAGCAGGTAAGACTGAGGGCTGGACACAGGAACGGTGGGTGAGCGCTGGCTGTTTGCATAGCTGGCCAATGATTCACTGAATTGAGTAATAAGATTTAAGCCAACTTTCGGTTGTGTATCGTAAGTAAACACAGGTCCGTGCTTACAAGAATACTCAGGAATGATTATGCAGTACTTGTCATTCCCATCATCTTCTCTTAACAGCTCACCAATATCCAAAGAGTTAGCCTGTTGAAACTAAGCATTCCTGCCGTAACTGGAACCAAAGAGACGGCAAACGCCGTAATATCTTGCCTGCCACGCGGCTGATAGGTTGCAGCGAACAGCAATCAGCAGCCCTTCGTCACACTCCTACCACTTACACAGGCTCCCCAGAACACACCCTAGAATTTTAACTTCAGTAATTCACCCCTGGCCACTTCTGTTAGTGCTAGGTATTCATCCAACTTTATCCAAGTGCAGTCATATGTAAGTGGTTTTAAACAAACACATATTATGAGAAACTTTCCGAATCCTCTTTCAATAAATTTATTCAGTAAAATGTGATGAACGGCTCAATCTTTCCTCTTCTTCAATAATTGATTCTCATTTAAATGGTACCTACCAAATAATGGACTCCCATCTTCTTGGAATGATTAATAAATCACGAATTTCAATTTGCTTCACCCTGGGTTATCTTTTAAGAACACAATTAAGCACATGTGTGTCTTTTTAGTGCTTTGAATGGAAGCTTTTTATCAAAGGATTAGAATAAAAAAAAATCTGTACTTCATGCTCATAAATCTTGCAGTTTTATAAGGATGGTCTTCTGATGTCTTGTAGATGAGAACTTAGTTAAGGATGAGATTCTGCACTCGAGTACTGAGCAGGAAGACTAGGGCAGCTGAAATCTCCTGAAAGTTGATTTGGGTCAATAAGGCACTGACAGCCTAATCTGCCTGACTTGTCAAGTTCTCGGAGTGCACAAACCCAGATGTGTGAAACTAACTTGAGAGGTGGAAAGTTCAGGTTCAGAAAGTACAATACAAATCCAGACCAAGATTTTGTTTCAACCAACCAGTTCAGTACAAAGAGTCACAGTCATAGAGTAACTCAACTGGTTGGTTGAAACAAAATCTTGGTCTGGAATTGCACTTCCTGGACCTGAACTTTCCACCTATGATTAATTGTCTGATCACGCAATAATTCCACTTTGAAACTTAGACGACACTTGGTAATAAGCCAGACAGCACTACACTCTTACTCAAAGCCATTCAGCCGAGCATTTAGTAAGCTGGACCCTGCTTGTGCAAAACCAAAAAGCTGTGACAGAGAAAAAAAATATCAAATACCGAACAAAATGAGTTTCTTGCAGATTCTGTCACTGCGAGTGAGAATGACCTTTGTATTTCTGGGCTCTGATAAGAGGCCAGAACTTAAAATATGTTTTTTGAGACTGTTGAGGCGATGCCAGTCTGCATTTACAAATGTGTCATGCCTGCATGCCAGGTAAGAGGGAAAGAGTCACCTAAGATTATGTACATTTTGGGCCTTGATCGATCCTTCCCAGATATTTCAGTTTACATAACTTCAAAGATAACACCACAGTGAGGTCCTCATCCTGTGGATCCTGACAACAGTTAAGACATATATGCCCTTAACTACCACGCCACCTGCTGGTCAAATATGTCAGATTCTACAGTACATCAGACACACGGTGTTCGGTAGAATTATAATTGACCATCAGGATCAATGATCTTCAGTCTCATGAGACGATTTAGACTTGTACAGGCTGAATAGGTGCTTTGGCCTGGTGGTATTTTCAACCCGACAAAGATTTTTGCTTTTTACCTCTGTGCCCATTGTCAGTTTTAGAGTTTTTGCGTCCTTTTCCCTGCAGGCTTAGTCATCCTGCTATCCAACACGTTCAGACCTCAGCTACACCTACCGGCTTGGCAAACAGCAGCCTCATGGAGTTCCGTCTGCAGGCACGAAATGGAAGAGATTCGGTCTGATTCACCCCAGTGTCTGCTGACTCATGCCGGATATCTCTGCACATGGGTCAAACTACAACTGCCTGTCTGCGGAGAGAAGAAAATATTTCACACAAAACACACACACAAGTAAATATTAGGACTATCAAGTTGTTTAATCAGTCCTGCTGCTTTTACACATGCACTGAGAAGTCTTAAATCCTGGACAGGAAAGAGGATTTAAAAACATATGCAGTATCTATAATAGACCTGTCCATCAATTTACTTGGCAGATAAGCACTACCTATCTGGTAAAGAGAATAAGCAAAATGTAACCATAAACAACTGAAATTACTTTGAAAGAGTATTTCCACGACAACTTTCCTTTAGAGGTTTAAATAATCAAGGTGACATATTTTGATGTTTAACATTAAATTTGCAGTGAAACGACAGCAAAAACAAATCCCAGTCTTACAATTCAGCTTTTCCTTGGGGTGGAAGTTACTAAAGTTATAAAAATTTTGTAATTATCATGGATATCAAATGAATTGCCGTGCTGCATTAAAAACGAATAGCAATGCTATAAAATAAAAATGTAAAAAATATTAACTGATAATAGATTCAACTTTATTTTTAAGCAGCTGCAACATACACAAATATTTGGTTTATCGTGTACAAATATACAAAGTTGAGATATAATTGGGAGGATTGACAATGAGCCCTACAATTAAGCAATAAATGAGTATTTGTGTGTACAAAGTATCAATATTATCACCATTTTAGTTGATGAACCCTTATTGTACAAATTACTCCACTTATTTTAAGCGGTAAACATGTCTCTCTGATAGCAGTAACAGTCGTGGTGCAACAATAATGTATTTTTTATATTGCAAATAATAAGTGACGGGGGCCCTAAAAAATTCGGAAGGTAATTGGATCGGGGGCCCAATATGATAAGCGTTCATGTAGGGGTACAGCAATCAATCGACGTAGCCAATGCACATGAATGAATCGACATACAGGTGCTATTCAGGACTGTCAGAATAAGCAACACTGTGTTTTCTCTCTATTCATGTTAATTAAAATTACCATTAGTTTTGAGAGCTTTTTAAGTATCTTTTGTCCTTGTAGCAGCTAAATACACTCATTATTACAGCCATGAAGTTGTCTGCCTGCTACCTTAGAATTTCCATGAAATAAATGTTTAGGTTAGAATCTGCCGGTGTGTTCGTTCGTGTGCACTGGGCTTGTTGGGACCAGTGTCATTATCATATAGGAAAACAAAGGAAAATGGACACTAATTTAAAAAGAAATCATTTGCGAACGGAAATAAAACTTTTGGACATCACAATCTCATTAATATTTTAGGTGCGCTACTAATTTGCTTATGGAATTGTGGGCGTAAGTAATGCCCGTTTAGAACTGAAAAGCTGCCGTCCGTTATCTAAAGCCTCGCAATGACATACGGTTTGTATTTTGATGTCAAAATAAAATTAACTTAAATGAAATGGTCAATTTGATTTTCTGCAGGAAAATTATTCATTTAGATTAATCAACCAATCGGTAAAACGGGTCATGAGTGGCAGCCGTCCTTTCATGGAGCCCAAAATCTTTAGCAGCCACCCTGTACACAAGTATTCAATAAAACGTAATATTGAACAGGACGTTTAACCAATTATTTAATTTAATTCTTAATAATATTCTTAACATAATCATCAATGGTGTCATTTCATAAAAGAACCAATTCTAATTTACATATTCAAACACTTATGTATAAAACTGCTATAAAAATTCTTAATATTTCCTAAATACTCCTTAAAAAAAAACTGGATTCTATTTCTTCACAAAAATATTTGTTCACCTGTTCCGCAGATGAAAGGGTTATAAAATGTTAAATTTCATAGCATGCAGCATTGTACAAGAAAAACAATAGTTATAATAACATAGTTATAGGAACAGCACTTATACGATTCCTTGAAACGAAAAAATAAAAATTAAAGTCAAATATATAGAAGTGATTTGTTAAATACTAATATATTCATATATACCCCATTTAAATTCCAAATAGCAACAAATCATCATAAGTCACATAAATTGTAATACCAGCAGTGACAGTCTGAGATTAACAGCTCACTAGTGAAGCGAACCATAGGTTACATTCTTAACTCCTGCTCGCACTCCTCCCGAACCCTCAAGTTTGACACTAACGCAGTGAGCGTGCGACCAAGGATCCATGCACTGCAGCTCACGACCCTAGTACCTCAGCAGAGGACTGAAGCTCCTACATTATGCTGCATCACGGTGAACTTGACATTTCATGTTGAATCTGCAGTGTCAGTAGACATGGGGTGTTTCTCAATATGCGTACTTGACCATACTTGTGTTCTCATGTACCCGTTTTATGTCATCTTCCATTGCCGAAGACCAGTTCCAATACTCAAGAACAGAAGTACAGAAGACAGTCAAAATCTCCAGATGTTGTTCTTGCCCCGTCCTAACTATCACAGATAGCATCAGTTGCATCCTTGCCAAACGAGACCAATCCCATGATTCATTGCTCCCCAAGATCGTCCTTGGGAGGCAAGTTAGAAAGTCCGATCTTGCCAAGACCACAGGTACGATCTTTGCATTCTTGCTATTCAGAAACACCATCGTGGTCAATGTCATCGTAGTCTACACATATATCCAATCACAGGCAAGAACCAATGTTTTCTCCTAAAGCCTCATTTGACCTGTTAGCTTTAGAAATTTACAGGCCACTTTGAACAAACTCCGCAGCTCCTATCAAGTCATCATACATTAATGCTAAGAGTCCAGGGTTCGAAATAGCCGGTATCGCATCGCAGTTTGCGATGTAAAAACACCCACCTGCGAAACAATTGCCTAATTCC
>JAOYFF010000045.1:8095646-8113759 GCA_025773925.1 Cryptomyrus ogoouensis | reverse complement strand
CCCCGCAGTGATTAATTAGTGCCTCCCCACCCTGCCGAGTCCTCAATGTCTGGCTGGCCTGCAATGATGAATGTGGTGACGGCATCTGCCATGCAGTGCCTGGAATGCCCCCCCCACGCAAGGAGAGTCACTGCCTACAGGTGCCATGGCGACAGCGTTATTCCGTGTGGGCTGCGTGGAACCCACGACACGCTGCAGCTTGGCCCGGGGAGATCGGTGACTCCTCAACGGAAAAAAAATCAACATTGTCCAGCCTTCCTGAAGATCATGTTCTGTGAGCTGCGCATGCATTTACATATTTATTTTACGTTTATTTAACAGACATACATTTTTGAGAAAGCAGGATCAGCTGGCACTTGCTCAGGGGCCCAATGGTGACATCACTCTGCTGACCCTGGGATTTGAGCCAGCGACCTTCTGGTAACAGGCGTACTAACTCTCTGAGCCACACACCTGCTGTCATACACACACTGAATGAATGCGCTGTAAGAATCTCTGGCTTGTGTAAAAGGAGACGTATGGAAATACGTCGCATTACGTCAAGTTGCATTTCATGCAGGAGTGCTTTACTTTTAGCTGCATCGAAACCCCCCCGTGACCCAGCGACTGAAGTAAACACTCGGGCTCCTTGTTTCAACTCTGCATGTGAGCTCTGGTCCAGCACGTGCGATGGGGACAGATTTTTCACTGTATAGAAGAGAACGTCAGTATTCCGGGACACCTTTGGAACAGAATGAATAAGTTCTCGAGAAGCACGCGGGCCGGCGGATGAGTTTGGCCTCTGATGGAGAGCAGATGTTTTATTCCCACCCCGTTCATCCTTCCATCCATCCATCCATCCATCCATCCTGTCTCTGTCATTCCTCAGAGCCGTATGTGGTAAACAGCACCTGTTCTACCTCCCCAACACCTGAAACGCCTCGACATTGACGCTTCAAGGTCCGACCACAATGCCAGCCCAGGACTGAGCACATCCACCCCAAACAAATGTTAAATGTTTAAAAAATGATAAAGAAACAAGTGTAAAACTTGCCTGACTTATAGCAATGTGAGATACAGACACACTAACAAACCCTTTAACACGCAGCTTCAAATTAAACAAAAAGAGCGGAAAAAAGTTCGTAGCAAGTTCGTACATCTCTCAGTGTAAACAGATCTCCTTCACGGCCTGTGCCATTCTGAGAAGTGCGTCAACTTCCAGCGTCACAAGGCGTGTCATCACACGGATGACGGTCTGTTTGGTTTCCTGTACCAGGCCGGGGGTGTTAACGCTGCAGACCCTCCACTTTTGGTTACCCACAGCGTTAGCTCAAAGACAGTTTGGCCCAGAATTTTCCACACAAAGATCTTTAATTGAGTCTTTTTTTTAAAAATGAATAAATACAGAACAGACTCTGACTAACAACCAATTAGATGACGCTGTTAGTCTGTTGTAGTGATATCCTCTGAATCACAGGGCTAACACACGGGAAATGCCGGAACTGACACCACACATTACAGGCTATATAACATTGACACCGATGACTTCTACTCACTATCTGTATGCAAAATGCAGCAGTTTTCAAACAAAATCAGTCAAAAGAGAGAGAAAGCTCCGCCGGATCACAAACACAGCTGGCACCTACACAAATTATAGTATCACTGAGCCCAGACCCTTACAGTGCAGATGGCCTCCTCCATAAAGCTGTAATTGAAGGATTGACAACACAGAGCGATTATTCATTTCGGCTGTAATGATCTTTGGGGGGGCTTTAATAGATCAAAGGGGTATTTCTTGACGGCACACCATGGCCAATAGACAGCAGCAGGTTTACCCAGAAAATATAACATACGGGACTAATTATGAATACCGAAAAGCAGAGTAATCACATATAAGGGCTAAAATGTGTCTTAACAAGGTGCAGAATGGAACTTCGGTGTGGACCAGAGCTCACGGTCGGAAACTAATTTACTAATCACCAGTTTATAATACAAAACACATATGCAGAGGTTTGTTTAACACTGCTGTATCCGGTAAACAGTGGATGTGAAATGGATGTGAAATGGCACCGAGGCGTCTGGGAAAGTGAGAGAACAGAGAACAGCAGGTACTGGGGAGAACGAAGGGAACCACAGTGCCGCATTACGCAGAGATGTCAGACTGGAGACAATGAGCGCATGGTAGCTACATAAACCAGAGCGCCCTTTCCGAGACTAGCAGAGCATGACAAACTGCGATTCAGAACGAGGCTTCTCCGGTGTTCTGACAGAGAATGCTAAGTTAAATTTCATGCCAGACAGATGCTTCAGCTAACGGAGTCTCCCTATCAAAATCAATTTATGTAGCTAACATTCTGCACTCTAGATGTCATACAGTGAATGGAGGCATGTCAGTCATGCATGCCATACTGTTGGGTATTGTGCATTGTGTTCAAATTAAGCAAAAATGTCAATGCAAACTGCAGATTCGAGCCTAATGTTGGGTAATACTGGCACATACTCTTGATAGGGAATAATCAGTCGCTGATTGACCATGATTGATTCATGTATTTAGCATGAATAGCAGCTTTTATCGAAAGTGTGCATCAGAGAGCATCCGTGACACACTGGGGTTAACGGCCTTAGTCAAGGGCCCAACAGTGATATGATTACTCTGACGTCCGTGGGATTTGAACTCACAACCTTCTGGACATGGGCCTAGATACCCAACCCTTCGAGTTGAATACATTTGTTTTGTGATTCTTTTTTTGAAAACCCCGATAAGTTTTTCTAAATTTTAGGTTGCGATTTATGAAATATGGGTCCCAGTAAAATGAAACCCTTGGCTAAGCTATTTCGTCATAATTCATCTTAATTGCACATTGGTATGCTGACCTCAATTCCCAGCGAATATATTTCTGGGAAATTAATCTGTATGAAAATGAGCTTCCCGCACCTGGTTTGAGGCTCGAAGCACGGCATCAGATACTGAACAAACAAGAAAAGCAGTAAATGAACCAGCAGCCGACTCCACCTTCTTGGTGAATTATAATTATTCCTCCCCGTGGAGTCGAGAGAGTGAATTTGGAACTATATACGATCGGGCACAACTGAGCCGACCATGTCGACCGTTTCCTGTCTAAACGATTACGAACGAATGAGTGAACGCCCTCATGCTAGTAAATTTGGCAAGTAAATTTCATTGCAATATTTATGAATCAGCAAGAACAACAGAGGAATGTAACAAGTCGCGACAAGATTAACGTTTTGAGTATCACTGATAGCGTGGATCCTCCTGAAAACTGTCCGTTAATTCTGCTCATTTTTCAAGAGAGGCTCAGAAATCTAGCAGAGGTTGCAGGTCTGTTGCCTGTTGTTTGGGTAGTTCCAGTAATCCTGAAGCCCCGAAGTGCTGTCCTTTTACGACAGCACATCCCCATTGAGAGGGAAAAGGTCGCTTTTTGTTGTTTTGACACAGTGTGAATAGCTGTCACGTTCACATCCAGTGGAGTGCCAAAAGGCATTTTCACAGAGCAACCAGAACCCGAAACATGAGCTCACAACATGGACCACAAGCATTTACACTTCCCGAGTGCCATGGGTGGAGTTTGGGGGGGGGGGGGGGGGGGGGGGGGGGGGGGGGGGGCGCGGGGGTCGATATTGTAATTAATTGGCAAGACCAGCATTGTACATGTTCTGTGCTAGCAGCTTGTTGGTACCCTACAAGGTTTTCTGCATCAGATACGTGCGTTAAAACATAAGGTAAGCAAGATGCAGTGTTTTGCCCCTTAAGCTGATCCAAGATGGCCTGTTGGTTGGTTTAAGAGTAAGAAATAAACCCTAACCTAACATTGTTTTTATGAGTAATGTGTACAATGTTCTCTGTACACCTACATAAAAATGGCTGGATTCACACATAGTTATTGATAGGTTGGTTTTAGAAATAACAGCCATTTAATTGCATAAACATCACATGGGAACTTTCCTTGGAAAATCCACTCTCCAGGAAGTAAAGGTTCTTCTTATCTGGCCGAACTGCCCTGGCTCACCATGTATTAGTTGCAAAAAAACAGCTAAGTTTGACCTCATGCGCAGACTCTTCCCTCTACTCAAGGACCAGCTGTTAGCAAACAGGAATACTGAAATCCAGACGTCACTTTCGATCCCCGAAATGAACAAGCTTTAAGAGCAGCACTGGAGACCTGCTGTCTGTGGTTACTGCCCAGGTCAATGAGGTCACTGAGTCACCGTTAAAGATGGCAGGATAAGTACAGATTGGCAGCCTTGTGATGGAGGACATCACCTCTTTGGGCACCGAGAATCCCACATACCGATGGGGGCCAAACCGCAGGCTGAGAAAACACGCGAGAAGCAATCTACTGTGGAGTGGAAGTTCCAGTGAGGAAAGAAGGGGTTCGTAGTGGGAGTGTTAATGTCTTACTGGACGCACATCTATGCCAGACATGGATCGATATGGTTCTGATCATAATGGTTCTGATCCAGTGGCTCCCTTAACTTGCTGTGTCCAGCCTGAGACCCCAGGTGGACACTGTCCTGCTTAGGAAGACATCGAAAATGTAGGACACCTGAAACAACAACGGTCACAGCAAGAACCCCAGGGGGAGGAAATGCGATCCCACCTCCTACATCGTGAACCGCGGCATCCTGGGGTTCAAAGGTCACGGGGTCAGGAAGGCAGCCCGATGGAACCGTTAAGTTTGGCTTAGCCGGAAAATGCTCCATGGCCGACGACAGAGGGACGCACAAACTAAACATAGATAACATCTTCAAATTTCATACTTGTGAAAACTGTTGGAAAAGCTATTTCCCTGAGCGGGTGGATTTCACAGCGCACATTTCTGACACGTAGGACTCAGCACCTTCTTTTTAGTGCCGTCCTCTGCGTCCAGGTCGGTGACTCCACGGCTGAACCCGGCAGCGCCGCCGTTGGACGTGGCGACTTCCTCGGCATCGATGTCCGTCTCCTCGGCGACGGCCTGCTCCGTGCCCAGCAGCTGCGGAGCTGAAAGCGTTGACAGAGCGAACGACACAATCAAAGCTGCATGTGGATGGACACGGACTTAAAAAAAAAATAATAATTACATAGAAGGAGCCCTCAGACAAAGAAAATAATCTGAAACAAAGGGGGAAGCTTAATTAAAATTAAGAGACAGGAGCTTAATTACAAGTCGATTAACTGATGTACCCACAGGAATCGGCAAGATGGGTCTTTTCGTTTGTTTAGAAAGTTTTTCCCTCACAGATGCAGCTGCTGGCGGCCTGTCACGCTCCCTACTTTACTGCTGTCTTTCTTAGCTTATCTCTCACTTTCTCCTCCTTTTCTTTTTTTTTCCGTCTCTTTTTTCCCTCCCTCTGTCCGTCCTCTTCGGTCAGCTCAGCCACTGCAATATTTTACATGAGCTACAAATAAAATAAATTAATTAAATTAAAATTGAAATTAATCGATCGACCTGACGGGCCCATACGGAGTTTATAGAGCCGCTCATGGTGCAGCAAGCAGCAGGCATTCAGACCGCGATTCCGCTAGAGCTGCCGGACAGGAGAACAAAGAAAGGCAAAGAAGGTTGAGGAGTGAATCTGCACTTGTGTGTTAAAGAGGATGTGGGGGTGGAAGATGAATCTGAAAACTGGGGGGGGGGTTAGACCTGTGGGTCTGTATATTCATCAACACCGATGATGCTGCGAAAGAAGCCCGATGACAGAGCTGCGTATTACGATGCGCAAATGCATTGCTGTGCTGCGTCTTTATAGATGAACTCTTTGCATGAGTGACAGCTCGGCTATGTGAGAAACTTATGGTGGGAACGGAGCAGATGGGGCCAGCAGGAAGCCCCCAGCCGGAGGGCTGCGCTCACCCGGTGCTGCCGGGCTGCCCTCCTCGGCGTCGCCGCCCTGCTGGCCGTCGCCGCCCTGCTGCGTGTGTTGCAGGCTCAGCTTGTGGCACACCTCGAAGGCCTGACCCACCGTCCGCACAATCCTCATGGCCTGGCTCTGCCGAGTGAGGGGGTGGGGGGGACAGAGACAGGGGGGCTGTTAGAGGACAGGTGATGCGCGTCCGCCCCGGGGCAGATGGCTCTAAAGACACCCCCTGTGACACAGGCCTGTCTGTTTTCACCACATCCACGATTTCTTACATTGGCTTCATTCATTTCTGCACCTGCTCCCACATGCATTTAACTTTGGTGCAACAGGCAACTACAGCACGAGGTGCCCTGGCAAAGGCTACTATAGCACAGAGACCACAGCACAGGCTACATCAGCACAGGTTACTATATCAATGGGTGACCTGGCACAGCATACTACAGCACAGGCTACTATAGCACAAGCTAAATCAGCAAAGGCTATTATGCCACAGGGTGCCCTGACAGTACAGGCTATATAACACAGGCTTCTACAGCACAGGCTATATTGCACAGGCTACTACAGCACAGGCCGCAAGACAGGGTATCATAGCATGGGGCACTTCAGGTCGTTACTAGGCTACCTCAGCTTGTTACTGCAGCACAGGTGACTTAGCCAAGTACCACAGCACAGGGTACTTCAATTTATTACTGCAGCACAGGCTACCACAAAACAGCTCCCCGACACTCTTCTGAACAGCTGGCCGTTTACCGATCAGGTGTTGATTTCTGTACCAAACTGCACCACTGCTTTCCCTGCATTCAGTGAGAGATCGAGAGCCAATGAAGATACATTAACATCCCGGCTGGTTTACCGATTATATATAATTTGCCTTATACCTCCATTTACGCGGATGACCATTAAGCAGGGAAGCCGGTCTGGGCTTGGCTCCTTCCACACCATTAGCCCAGACTGGCCCTAAAGGCTTCTGTCAGCTCCGAGCTCAAAGCGCTAATGAAGACTGATGTACTGTAGGATCAGGTCCGGGGCAATTTTTTTTTTTAGCTGAATTGTGCTCCCGGCCATTTCCAGAGGGGCTACCTCATCCGGGGCCACGTGTGCCAGAGAGACACTGAAATTACACGGGGCCACACAGGCAAGGAGCGCCGAATGACTCGTGTGAGGCTATAAAGGTCTCCGTCTCACACCCGGTCCTCAGTTCTTTGCCAAGACGCGAACTTTAATCATGCAGCGAACGGCGAACCATTACAGTATGCAGTGTGTTTGTGTAAGACGGTGTGCAGTTCATCACTGTGGCTGTCAATGTGTTGCATCGTAACTGTTTTACAATGTTTTACATCGTAATCGTTTCGGTTTTGTCCGAAATCGGGGTCTCTTAGGCTCCGTTTCATATTGTGACATAACGTCTTAGTCCGACGACGGTCAGTTTTGAAGAAACCATTTACCAACCAACGCTGAAGGGCTTTTCCTGTGTCAGCGCAGTTCCTGCGTTTTGCCTCTGTAGGGCCGTATAGCAGAACCCGCAGCAGGTTCAGCACTTCAGTGGCATATCGACGCATGCCACTGGCGCTGCACTGGTGTGCGCGCCTGCGATGCAGCCAGCTGGCTATACTTGCCGTTCAAAGCCCCCCCACGGGAGACGACAAATACAAAAGGATGTGTGATATATTACAGGGAGGCTCAGGTTCCAATTGAACAGCCAAGAAAATAAATAAAAAGCTAAAAATAAACATATTATATTGATATAACCTCATTTATATACTGGATGATTTTTTTAACCAAAGCAGTACAATTTGTCAAAAGTATGTAGGTGCTGAGATAATGATCTTCAGTTCTTACCTTAATGAATAAATAATGTAAATTCTGGTTTCCTACCAATGTTGAGGCCAGCTAAGCCTAACTTTGACAGAAATTCTGGATAATTAGGGTCCTCCTGGATACAGATGACTGCCTATGACAGGTGATTTCAGTTCAGCTAAATCCTCAAATGAGAAAAGGGAATGAGTCTCCTCACAGGTAACTGACAGTTAGCTAACCCTGTCCTTCAGGGGTCCCATGGTCCATAACGGGAGCTACCGGCTGAATTGTCTAGGATTACCAGTAACGAGGACGTGTGAAATTCATTCAAATTAAACAGAAAACAGACTCGATGCTGCTGATGCAAAGTGTCACAGGTGGATGAAAGCTGAAGTGAGAGTAATTCACCTGATCAATAGTGTCTGGATCAGACAGACATTTCCAGTTAAAAATGTGTGTAAGCATTTTAAAGAAGCTACATCTTTATTACACTAAACTGCAGTCTTCACACTGGTGATGATTGCAACGGGTGCGAATTTAACACAGAGCTTTTCTGGTGTGCAGTTATTAAGTGCATTAAATCTGACGTTAATCAGAAATATCGACTGAGATAAAAAAAATAGTGTGTGTGTTGGCTTTGACCACGGCCAGGTGTCTTACACAAGATATTTTACTAAAATAACACAATGTCTTAAATTTATCCAGAATGACACTGGGCTGGGCCTTCTGTAACAGAGACATGAGTCATTTGGCTGATTTGCTATAATCAGAACCAAGGTGAAGGCACTGATTGGGCCATGGGCACATGACCAAAAACAACCAATGAGATTATACATCTCACAACCAAACATGTAATACAGCTTAAGGCAGCAAAAGCATTAAACCCTCCGATGGGAAAGTTTCCCAAAGCTTTGAAAGTCACTTTCTGCGATCGTTTGTGCACCACTGAGACCCACCTTCTTCTTGGACTTGAAGACGTTGCAGCGGAAAACATTGCTGTGTCCATCCCGCACGATGTAGCTGAAGATTTTCAGGTCCTGGGAGTCGTGAGAAACATAAAATATCCTAATAAAAGAAAGGGGGGGGGGGGAGCCGCCTGTTACTTGAGGTAGGAATTAAGACAATTAAAGACGTAGTTTAAGAAAGCAGAGAGAATTTAAGCAGCAAGAGGAGGGGCCCACCAAATACTTATTAAAGCTGCATTTCAGACGCACACACTGGGGGAACCGCAAAGAATTTACAACATCGCCAGTGGCTGTTAGCTAAAGGCCGGGGGCCCTTGTTAATCGCCTAAGGGCTGATTCCACAAGGGTCTCAGGGTACACACCGCCCAGAGAAAGATCATTCTCAGCCTGTCATTTGGGGATTGTTACGTGCCTGGCAACGTTAAAGTCAAGTCTGACTACCTCGAGTTGGAGTCAAGTCCCCACTACCCTGTACTCAAGTTACCAGTCACCAGTGAGAGAGTCAGTAAATATAAAACGGAGAACGATCCTCAGATTTTCGGAAAAAGATGACTGTGCAATCCAAATAAGGCAGAATTCATTAGCTGTTGTCAGAAGTAGACTAACAAGTAAACCAAAAAAACTTCATTTTCTATTGTTCACACAATTTTTTTTTTTTTTAAAGAAAAAAAAAACTTTATCTTGTGAACAATTACAGGCTTGCTGTGATTGTAAACATTTTGATTCCTTAAAAACAAAAAAGAAAGAGAGATAGAGAGAAAGTGGAAAAGACCTTGTGATGACTGAACTGTTACCCCCCCCCAGGGCTTGCCTCTCTTTACAACATTTGGAGAGAGCAAATATAAACTCTTAGGTGAACTGGGTAACCTTTTTTAGACAGAAGTGTGGTGAAGAGGGTATTTTGGAGCCCTTTTAAGAGAGAGACACAAGAAAAGCCAATGCAATTGGGAACAGTATGTGTGTAATAGACACAAATGGCTTTTTACAGAGTACTGTCATGACAACATCCTAGTGTAAAGAACTACTATTCAGTAAAAAAAATAGCAGTAATGCATCGAAAACCTCTACAGTAAGTTTGCTTGAATAAACAGAAATGTTGTGCTTTTTTAAAAAATATATATACTTTTTTAGGTCAAAAGCTGTTTGTCACGCTGCCTTCAGAAAGGAGGGATCTGGAAATATCATTTGCCACTGATGAACTGCTGTCTCAGAGATCCTTTAGCTTTATTACGTCCGGCGGGGGGGAGGTTGTTTCATGGAAGCCACCCTTTGGAATGTTAGCCGGTCCTGTAAAAACACACCCCCACTACTGGGGGAGTCACAGCACGCAGGGCGGAGCAGGCGGGGGTCATAGAGATGGCACTTGATCTCAGCTGAAGACGGGGCACTCAAAAAATTACAACGTTGACACAAACAGGGCTGAAGGTGGCGCTGTGGTTCAGTTGGGCAGCAAGGCCTGTGACAGGGTTCACTCTGGGGTGCTGACGTCAGGCCTGGCAGCTGGATTTATAACCACATTACTTACTTACTAAATATCACTACAAGAGGGAGCTACAAAAACAAAGAAGCATATGTTCTACACCAGGATTCAGGATTCAGGACGTGAGCCTTCCGGGATTCTGTATTTAAGAAAACCATTTTGCTATTCTGAGGGCTGAACCTGTCATAAATATGAAACAGGATGCGTGTTTAAAAACCGCACCATGTGGCTTCCAGAAGCTTGAGGGGGATTCGACGCGGAGAGACGCCTCGCTGCTTGGGCCTCGCCTTTAACAAGCTGGGGGGCGAGGCCGGCCCCCACTCGCTTTCCAGCCGCCTCCGGCTCCGTGTCCCGTCTCCACCGCTCATAGACCCGCTTGCCTCCGCCACGCGGATCGGGTCTCTCCGCCACGCATCCTGCGACTTGCTTTCTTTGTCTGTTAGCTATCTATTGCCATAGTGTCTCCAACAGCAGCAGGCAGTGCCAATAAAGGGAATAAAGGTTCTGATTCTGATTGGACGGAAAAGGTGAACCGGATCGCGGCGCCATAAGTCCTGCTCCACTCCCAGATGCATCCCAGTAGACCTTATCAACCGGCAACCAACTTGCGAAGAGCTTCTCTCTTGATGCTTTCCTTGTAGATGGGGGGGTCACAGAAGACAATCCTATTGCTCAATATTCAGGTTGCTGAAGAGCGGCAGGTGCTGAAGGCCTCATCTTGAGGCGCCTTGCAGGGCTCCGAGTGAGAGAGACATCCAATTACGTGTGAATTTATTCAGAAGGAATCTCATTGGCCGGAGGGCAAACGGCGCAGGACTGACCCAACTGCCTCCCACAAAATCATGGCATTTTTTGATTAGAAGTGGTAAAACGCGCTGCACAGTGTCGGTCTTCTCCCTTTTTAGACAGGCACCTCCTAAGACGGCCGTCCCTTGGAAGGCATGGCAGCTTGACCCCCTAGTGCTGGGGGTCCTGAGAGGGAAGGTGGGCATTGAGAGGGGGGAGGGAGGTTTCGCCAGATGCAGTGAATGAGGATGATAAACCTGTAGCAGAACACCTCTCTGCATCCCCTTCGCTGGGGGGGGGGACAGGGCACAAATGGCTGTGATTTTATCAGCAGCCTGAACTGCCGGGGGGCGAGGGCCCCATTAACTGTCCCACAATCCCTAAACCCCCTATATCAGAAGGGGGAGGGGTCCCTGACGCATCCCCCATCAATGAGATAAAAGGCAACAGGCTTAAGTGAAAATCAAACTACAGCTTCAAAATCCTCTCGGCAAGCAAAGGATGTAAATCCCCATGTGCCGGACAGACTGACCGCGCCTAGCGCACCCGCACTCCTCAGCCTGATTTACCGATACGGACCTTGAGGTATTTCTGGCTAGAAAGAAAAAAAAAAAAAAAAAAAAAAACACACTCAACCTATGCGTGCGCTAGAGCAGATGCTAGAATGTTCCGGGGCAGGCCCTGACCGTCACGGTTTACGTTATCAAAACACTGCCGTTGGATGGTATCGGAGTGATGTGAAAAGGGTCTGTGGACCAGGCTCTTTGCTTGCTCACGCGCACGCACCATAAATCCCCAACGACTTTACCCGATTTGTTTTCACGGCATCCGTAATGGTTTGCCCCACTAGACCCCGTGCCCTCATGCCCTCGTAGTTACGCTGACTGGACACAGACTCTGCATCTGCTTAAGCCATTTGCCTGTTTTACATGCGCAGGGTGACTGGACAGCGGCCATGGTGACGACAACAAATATAATAAAATAATAAATAAAGGCTTAAGGGTTGCTGAAGATATATGAGGTGGCTTCACATGAAAATGTCATTTCCTTGCATCAACCACCTCCTCCCCCCCCCCAACCCCCACAGAGGCCCTCAGAGATACTGCTGCCGGTTACCATGGCGAGAGGCACGTAAAGGGGTGGCCTTCGATTCAGGTGACGGGGCAGATTTGCAGAAACGTGACGCGTTTGTATCTGAGAAGCACGACTCCCCTTCTGATCTGATCTACACTAGAAACTCACTAGCCTTCATTCCAAATCTAACGTTAATCCGATACAGCAAGTCTCCACTAAAGAATCACTCTTATCAAAGTACCCCCGGCCAAATACCTACATGTCTTACAGCTACTGTCCCCTTACAACCTTATTAGAATAGTCACATGTCCATTTTGGCCTCTGTGCTCAGAGCCCAAGATTCACTTTGAACTGTGTGTGTGTGCATGTGTCAAAGGAGAGCATGACTGGATTTGTAAAAAGAATCTTTACAATGTACCTGTACCCATGTTTGTGTAAATGGCAAATAAAGCACTATTTCATTTAATTTAATTTCCATTTCATATCATTTCATTTCCATTTCATATCATTTAATCTGTACAACCCTCCTGTTTTTGGGAGGATCCTCTGTTTCCCTTTTATATTATTAACAATAGTAGGGATCTTTGTTATTTCATATAATCTTTCCTTCACCCCCCCCCCCCCCCAAAATAAATATCATGCAGATCCTTGTGAGTGCGCTGATCCAGAAATCGGATTACGGGCTTCTCAGCCCGGCCCGATTTAGCAACCGCTGGCGGCAGACGTGACTCACATCGCGAATGGACCACCACCCTCCGGCACGCCGTGAGCGAGGGTCAGCGGGTGACAGGCGCGGGGATCCAGCCGTACAGTATTTAGGTGAAAGAAAAACGAGCCACAAGAATGAAGGACCTGTATATCAGAAACACAGTCCTACAGCTGTGGAGAGACATGCCGCGTGTTTCTAAAGCTCCACTGTAATTATAGATTATTTTGAGGTCTTAAGAGCTGCGCTGGTGTATTAACTGCATTCAGAAATGAACAAAAGCACAATATTCGATAGCTTTGAGAAGAAAAGTGCTTCTGGCAGACTGCAGCGACGCCGAGACCCTGAATCACGCAGCTCAGCGCCTGGCAAGTTAAATAAGGGGTGTAACGTCCAGGTACGAAACTTCAGTTCTGACTGCTAACTACTGACTGGTCACCTCTATCACAAGACTATCAATTAGATGTAATGAAAGTATCTCTCTCTAAATAACAAAGTACACGGGCTTTTTTAAATAGAACCAGACTGTACCATCAGGAGCTAACGGACGCAAGCAATGATCTGCGCTAACATGCTGCTTGCGGTTTTCAGCGGTGGTAACGTGACACGCTCCCCTGGGGGGGGGGCAGTTTGCAACACAGTTAGCAGATTTCCCTGCTCAGACACCTACAAAACCTGGCAGTTAGTCAGATCTGTCTGAGCAGGGAATTCTGCAAACTGTGTCGAGTTCTCTCCCTCCAGAACCCGGATTGGGGAACTAGGGGCACGGTTTTCATGCAACAAAAGCACAGTTCCTCGTCGGCCCAATTGTTAATTAAACTAATTGAGACGGACAGACATCATTAGCACCTTAAAGAGGGATAGAAAACTGGGGTCAAGTTCACTCTGCTGGGACTGGAGCTGAGAGTCACCAGATTTAAAAAGTCAAAAGTTACCTTCTCTGGAATGAATCCCAGAGGTCTAATAAGAATATATGGAAATAATACCTGTAGCCTTCATTAAATGTATTCCAAGCATGCATTAGTAAGTGCCTAAACTGTAAGGTGACAATAAATTAACCTGGGCTGTATATTTTTACATATCTTACAAAACGAGCCTTTGGAAAGAAGACTGAGAACTCTTGAGAATAAAAAAAATGCCAGTTTAAAATAAAACAAGAGTCACACGTCATTGATCTTTTGTCCCTCCTGCCCATCCGTCCCACTAAGAAACACCCTGGGTGGCCCCACTAGAACCACTCATCCCGTAGAGGGCCTTCAATCCATCATCTTGACAGGTGACGGAACACAGAGATGCAGGCAGATAGCGGAGGGCCGACGCAGACCCCCCCCCCCCCGCGGCAAGCAGAGCCGCTCATGGACACCATCTCCGCAACTTCACAGCAGAAGATCACGTCTCACGCGGCCCGTCAAGCCAGACTAGGCTTCAGGAAACCCATTTCCCAGGAGGTCCGATGCGTGACGGGCGACAGAGAAAGAGGCTTGGTGGCTCTCGCCACACGTTCCTTCTCGGCCGCGGAGATCAGTGAGGCAAATTCCACAGGAGTTCCGAGACGCCTCTAAACCTGCTGGCGGCGTGGCGATGGAAGGACGCTTGCGGAGAAACTCGTGCGAGGGGATGGTCACAATCACACACTTACACACATTTACTTTATTCACAATGAGCATAATATCTACTGAATCTAACAGAGACCCTGCTGGCCAGGAGCAACAGGTGGGGGGCGCAAGTCTCTACTAGGGGGGCCCGGTTTTAATGAAAATGAATGCGAACACAGTATGTAAAGTAATCAGTCTACATTTATTTCCGGGGGGGGGCTGAAGAACATTTTAGGGAGGGTAAAACCCCCAAAAAAGTGACCCTTGTGATGCCCCAGGGACAGGCCAAGAAGCGGTGTGCTTCAGCATCAGGTCTGGGACCCACCTGGGGGGGGTCCATGAATCTCTGAAATTCTGATTATTAATCCCGCCCCCACAACGACCTGACCCTGCATCTAGACCACAAACTCCTGTACTCGTGAGAAATGGTCCATAGCTGTGGTCCTTGGTTCAAAAAAGTACCGCAGACCCCTGATCTGAAGACCTTGACATGGTAGGAATCCAGAGGCGGAAGAGAGGAACAGAGGGTGAGAGCGTCAAAGTCCCATGCAGGGCGGGGGTGCCAACAGCGACCGGCCCCTCCTTACCTGTAGATGGGGTCATGCATCACCATTATCTTGCTCTCGTCCCATGTCCACTCTTTTTTCTGCAGGGACAGAGAGTGTGATTTGGTAACATGTCTGCTCAGGGTGACGGGGACAGCAATCGTTGACTTCCACTGATGCTGTCAAACACCCATATTTACATTTGGCAGTGTGGTGTTAATCTTACTAAAAGCAACAGATGGGAAGATTAAAACTACTACAACAGCTCATTCATTAAATTAAAAATGAGCTGTATGAACAAATTTGCCCTTTTAATTCTCAAAGTGATTTATTGAAACAGCTTTTAGAAATACTGTTGGTTAACAACACAAAAGTTATCAATGTGGATGTGTTTATAAATAACTGTAATGTGATGTGACACGTCCCAGACACTGGCATCCCATTCAGCGTGCCCGGGGCTCCCTAAGACAGACCCCAGGTTCACCGTGACATTGTACTGGATAAGCAGTTATGGAAGATAGATGGATCTCCGAGAACCTAAAATGCAAGCTTGACTGGTTTTCTGAAGCCTCAATGCACCAGTATGAACTTGCCAGGAAATGTCACTTCCACACACTGGCCATCACTGCAGCCACTGCTTTTTGGGGAATGACGACCACGCCCCATCTGGTGACGTAAGCAAGAGATAACTGGACCCCCGCCCCCTTCCCGGAGGTCTCAGCACTAATACATCTCAGAGGAGAAATGATTTCCATTCAGGCACCTTAATTACAGCACGCTTATGACCGGCTGGTGGGAAACATGGCTCCCACTGCCTGAGCTGGGGATCCGCTCGCGTCAGATGGTCACTCCGGAGCGTTCAGTGCCCTCTGTGGTTCTCGTAGAGACGCAGCTCCTTACGCGAAGGCCGGGCCGTTTATTTCAGAATTATGTTTATCTGCTGCAAACCACGATTACTGACCCTTACATTAAGTCCTCCATTTTTCCATAATAAAACTGAATTTCAAAATATTTCTGAATACTGATATGTATTAAACAGAAAGAGGAAACTGAAATACCTACATAGCTAAGAATGTGCCTTTAACTGGCCGCAATTAGAGGTTTTGCCTAATTGGGCTGTTCTTCTTAATGAGATGATAAACAAACGTCACCCCAAAGGAGGGTAGAGCCATGCTGTGTCTTCCTATCCACCAAAAGACCCACAGAATTTCAGCCATTGCAGATAAGCATCTCAGTTCCTCAGGCACAGGAGGACTTATAACCATAAGCGTATAGGTTTGAGTCCTGGGAACTTCTGAGAATCACTTCTAGAATCCAGCCTAGGATGACCACCTAATCCATGTCAGCAGGGACATGTTGAGCTACTTCAGGTTTTACAAACTACCTTAAAGCTGAAAGGCTCCTGTGCTCGGCTAAATGGTTCAACTCTTCTTGTGCTTTGACTGGTTTGTTTCCTTGACTGAAAGACTCATCCAGCTGTTTCACATTAACATCAGTGACACGTGCATGATTATGGGAGACTGACCAATCAGCACACAGCAAGAGCTCAGTGCTTAAGCGAACTCCAGGTCTTTTTAAATTGAAATGGTAGTTTGTGAACCCTGCCCTAGGTGACAGTGTCCCCCCTGACATGGGTTAGGTGGTCACCCTAATCTAAGCGAGGGTGAACTGCAAAGCGGAGTCCTCCAGAAGTGGCCTTGGATGCAAGGCTGACCGTAACAAGGACTCACCTTTTTCTTCTTCCTCAAGACGACCTTGACTCCGTCCACTGAGACAATGAGGTTGACCTTCCTCTTCTTAATGTTCTTCACTTTGAATTCATACTAAAGGGAAGAAGCACGAGAAGGAATCTGCGTCAGCAGGAATACGGGGGAGGCCAGCAGGAGACAGAGAGGCAGGGTCATGTGACACAGGGTCATGTGACACAGGGAGAGAGAAACAACTGAGGTTTGGCAGAGTAGGCAGTAAACGGTTAAAACAAAACCAAAATTAACAACCCTTGTAGACAGACAAAAATGGAAAATGAATGGACCGGGAGTTGGCTCTTGGGAGAGTACCCAGATAATACTCCAACTTCCTGGAACCAAGAACAAGACAATTAATATAACAATGAGGTGACAGGTGACTCTAATCAACTCTTTAAACTGTGGGCACCTGACTGTCCTTTTTGAGGAGACAGAAATATTAAATTAGCAAAACTCAGAAGAATATAGAACAATGGCTTGGTTGTTTTGTTTCAAGAGGACAAGAGTAACATCGTACAGAAAAACACACAGAGACGTACACAAGTGAGCCTTATTATTGCAAAGTGACTGCTAGGCACAGGCATATAAGGTGGGATAAAAGTACAAACAAACCGGGCTCCGCGGAGGGAGAAAAGTAGTCTTTGGTAGCGAGGGAAGACGCCCACAACAAAGTACTCACTTCCCTCACTGGGAAAACGTAAGATTGCCCCAGCTACCAGTCCTCAAAGAATGGCCGATTAATTCTGTGTTTTCACAGTACAGTACGGCACGCCATCTAAAGCAAACTCTAAAATAAACATGTTTTTTCCCCAACCAATGATCAGATGTTTAATTCATAACCACCCCCCCCCCATACGCCAGCACCACCCACCACTGCTTGCTACACCCTGAAGTTCCCGGTACTTTGAATAAATCCGAACCCTCAAGATGATTTCGCTCTGGATTCTGGATTCCCTTTCTTCCTCCCACTCCTGGCGATGATAATTACTTCCTGTTTGGGCTGATCCTAATTGGATGCCTTTGGAAATATGCAGTCTGCCACAGTGGCGTCCCAGCAGGGGATTTGCCGGCAAGTTGCTGGAGAATCGACCAAAGGAGCTACAGGCTCAGAAGTAGCGGTAGGTCTGGAAACCTGTAGATCTCCTTTGAAACTCAGCCTGGGACAAAGGCAAGCCTGCGACTCACAGCCCTCTGAGATGCGAAACGAGGTTTAACTGAAAGGTTAAAGAAGGGACTGTACCCACAAATTTGTACCAAGGCTTTAATGAAGGATCATTAAAGAATAAATTAATTTGAATTAAAAATGGCCACAGTGACCTGTTTGATTTCCTGACTTCGACTTATAATGCATATTATGCATTTCATACTATTCTTTGCATGTTACAGGTTGATGGATTTCTAGCCTAGATTTTGTCTGCCATTAATTAAAAAATGTTAAGGTTTTTTGAATGTAAAAAATGTTAAGGTTTAAAGAAACGCTGGAGTCTGAAGAACAGCCTGAAGTACACGTTCTGTAAGCAGGGACAAAAGCTCGGATATGTTATTTTTTGGCCAAACAAAAACAGGAAATTACGATAAT
>JAOYFF010000045.1:8059932-8080378 GCA_025773925.1 Cryptomyrus ogoouensis | reverse complement strand
AAAACAATTTCCACTTTTTTTTTTTTTGACTGAAAGCAACCCCAGTCCCCACCCCCCCAAAAAAAAAAGTGCTTAACACCTTTAAAAAGAAAATATAAAAAACCGCCCCCCCCCCCCCCCCCACACACACACACGTACATATTTATTTCCATAACTGAAAAAGAAGCACAAAGACGAAATGAAAATGAAAGGTTAAATATTAATAAAAACGCCAGACCACACATATTTTTTATGCTTACTCTCCCAGTAAGTCAATGTCTTTTATAAAAATCCTTTTATAAAAAAATAAATGGTGGATAACTAAATAACAAATTTTTGTGTGTGTGTTCATACATACAGTTTATAATATAGTAGCCGATGTATTTTGAGCTCATACTGATGAGTCTGATCACTTTCTGTGGATGGTCTTCTGGCTAAGTCTGATGAAGGCTATTAGTTTATATGTTTAGAAACAGACATTGTACAATGATGTGGATGGATATCCTATGTGTTTATCTGTGGTAAAGATGTATTTGATGTTGCTCAAGTGTGTTTGAGATGCGTCGGTGTATTTCGAGAATTTCATAATGACTCCCTATTAATGAGAACTTCCTTTAACTGAGGCAATTTAAGTCCCACAAGGGCCCCGCTAATGTGACTTTGCTCAGGGTACTTAACCTGACCTGTTTCGTTTAAAATACCCAACCAGGACGGCGCCCCCAGAGCCTAATGGCCGGGATAGGGGTGGGGCAGGAGATTCTTCCACCCCCAGGATATCAGGGACATTAACACCCAGTAAAGTAAGCTGCAAATGCAGCGCTCACTTTGAATATTCCTTCTCAAATATTTTCTCGTAATTTTTATCTTTACTTTTTCTATACGTTTTATATATTTAGCACTTATTTTGTTGGGTTATTTTTATTTTGTTATCCGTCTATCTTGTTTATTACACAGTCTGGTGTAGCAGCAATTTAATTACACTGCTGTAGTTCCACTACATTCATGCATGTGGCAATAATAAATACTGAATCTTGAATCACATGTACCTTATACTTATGAACTAAAAGCATGCCGATAGCTTAGCTTTAATGTGTGGTATATGATTATAAGTGGTATTATTAGGGTAAAAATGTGGACCTGGGGGTCTAATGAAACACGGGTCTAAGGTATATTTTGGGACTTGTTAAGTGATTAAATGTGGTCTGATAGGTTTTGGCTTCTTTTAAACCTAGATCCATCCATCCATTTTCTATACCTTATTGTTCTGTGCAGGGATGCAGGGGTCTGGAGCCCATCCTGGAAGATACGGGTGCAAGACAGGGAATAACCCAGGATGGGACGCCGACACCGTTCACACACACACACACCGTCACACCTATCTGCCAATTCACGTTAACGTGTTTCGATGACATGGAAAGAACATGCAATCTCCACACACCCGTTCACTCAAGATAATTATTAATTATTTTCAATTGCACTTGAACAAAAACACTACTATATCGATTATGTAGTTGTATAGGCTTATTGTACTTTAATTATTGTGATACAACTTTTCATTTTTATACATTTGCTATTCATTTCTATACACAGGTTAAAAAAACTATTACTAGCCATAAAAATACATATTTTTTTTTTGTCTTTTACAGTGAAATACTGGGAAATAAGTTTATATCAAGCACAGTCCATAAATGCATTGGAGCCTCTTTTGGTCCTTTGAATGAGCTAAATCCATGCACTTGTCTTTTTTAGTTTTGTTTTATGGAAAAATTGTCTTTTGGCAGACATTGGTTTCCTTTCAGGATGATTTACAAGGTCGCTTTTTAAAATCCTAGCATGATGCGAAAGGAAACAGAACAGACATGAATTTGGATGTTCAAAAGTTTATCTTTGGATTACTGGATTTATATGGAAAACAGAATTTCGACAAGTTTACACAAAACCTCATGATGTATGCTCACAGAATTAGGATTTATTAGTGTTAACTCAGCATTGAAACTGCTATTGTAACGCATGACTACAAGGCCACTGCAGTGCTTGTTCCCATACTATTCGTGGTAAAGGGACACATATTAATGACATAAACTTGTGACTTCCCACTTTACATTCCGTGATTTCATTTTATTGCTAAATAAAACATTCTTACACACATATCTGCATGCAAAGAAACTTGAATTAAATTGGGTGAGATGATATAACGTGCTGTAGTTCTGGAAAACAAAACAACAACAATTTAATTCAAGAATTTCCTGGTGCCAACCGTCATTTTTATTGTTCTTTATATTAATTTTTAAAAGTAAAATTGGTTAATATGCTTCTGGTATCTTATATTTTTCCGTATACTAATAGATACTGAATACTGATATAATCTCCATCCAAGATCAGTTCTCACCTCAGGGATTTAGAGACATTTTAATTTTACTAATAAAATGCAGTGGAACAGATTAAAGGTAGAAATTCACGCCGCAGACTTAGTTGTAATATTTAATACCTGCCACAAGATGTCACTAACGCCTCATTAAAATCAACCTCATGCATGTTTTATGACGCTGCCAAGGAAACCCATCAATTTCCACTTCCTTTACTTTCATCTCTTTCAAAAAACGTTTTATTAAATGCCTTCCTTACTACACAAAACAGTTTAAGACCTAAATAATTAAACAGAAAATCAGCACTGCTCTTAATGAACCAAGTGTAAATTGAGGATAATCTTGACGCGATAACAGCAGGCTGTTATGGGTGAACTATAGCATTATAAGCAGTCAGTTTTGCCGTTAACATCAAAGAAAACCGTATTACAATCTAACGTGTCACAATAGCCATGTGAGATCCAGTGTTATGTGAGCAAACACTGGGTCAAATTCAAATAGAATTTTTTGCAGAGAATTCACACAGGACTAAGTGAAGAAGCAGCTCGGTCATCACTGCCATCATCCTCCTGATGACTCAGAGTATGAAGAATTAAGGGTCTCCTTGAGAATGGTACAATGTCCCTGCAGAATGATTTCAGACCCTTTCTTCCTTGTCAGGGCTCAGAAAAATTACAACTATGACATTTTTTTCTGATATTTCAGTTATCAGACTGTATGTATCCCTTGAGGTGAAGGGTTGTCATTAGTCAGAGCAGGAAGTGGATTCATAACCTTATGTGTGGCTGCGTTGACTGGATTATCTTCATCTTATCTTGCTACAGTAATTAATTGCATCAAAGGAAGCAAAAGTTACTTTTACGTCTTGTTCAACCAAAAAAGATCACATTAAATATTTTAATTGTCTTTATACAGTTATCTCAGCGTGTGTGCGTATGTATGCATGAAGGGTTTGGAGTAATTTGGACAGCGTTGGTGTCATTTATCAGATGGTATTTTTTAAGGAATATTGTGAATGTTTTTATTTTAGAGAGAAGGACTATCCATCTCCATTATTGTGTAGGTATATTATCCAGGCAATGTAACGCTTAAGAAGGGTTGTTGGTGAACACAGGTTGCCCATTGATAAATTATCATATTGCCTCATTTGGAGTGAAAAAACATGATAATTTAAATAATTGCAACCACGGTAATTGCCCTTTGATGAATTACAGTCTAGATTTCATTTTCTGATGAAACAGTGTGCATCTGAAACCCAAAACACATATTCTCCGTGGGGAGTAGCTGGCAGTGTCGTTTGTCTTTTTGTTTGGCTGCTGCCTTGATTTTGAATACTGTTTATGTAATAAAAGTGTTTGTGTTTCCTGGGAATCTCACGGCCGGGCTGTCTGGCTCCCCGCGGAGTCAGTCCTGCCACGCAGACTGCCACGGCGAGTGGTGAGTGGTCTTCCGCAGGTGGTCCCTGCCATCTTGTTGTGAATATCTTTGAAAGTTGAAAGTACCCAAACTCCAAAAAGCCCCTGATAGGGGAATATAAAAAATCAACCCAGTGTGTCTTTAGTTTTCTTTTTTATGATCGATCACAGAAAGTGACTAACCCATTGCACATGATGTACCAAACTCTTGTTATAGCTATATCATTATACATCAGGAATACAATCAGGAAATCACATTTCATTGGTTAGCCCACAAATAATTGAATGCACCCCTAACACAGCCCCGGTCGATCATCTCATTTCTGATTGGTTCCCCTTCCTTAGGCGTCAGCTCAGTGCCCGCCCAACGCCAACCCATGAGTCCTTGATTACCGCATATCAGTGTTTCTGTAACCCATGATTATTATTTATATCTTCTGTCAGCAAGTCACCCTTCATCTGATGCGGACACCAGTCCGCTTGTCAAAACCGTCCCGACTCCCATGTCCTCCAGCCTTAGCCAGAGGATAGTCGCTTTAGTAATTCTCGCCACCTACAGTTGTGTGCTTGTATATTGATTGGCTGACAATAAAGATCTATTGAATTTTGCTAATCCTTTATTCCAGTGTTTGCACAAATAAATACCAGAGTATTTTTGGTATTTTTACCAGACTGGTACATAAAGTGTATGGAATGTTCTTTCCTTCCTGTGGCACCATGGCAACATGTTTGGTTGCTTATTTGCAAGAATTTTAAACTTTGAGGTATTTTTTGCAAAAGTTCAGAAAGGCTTTGAAATTGGCATTTGGGGGCGATTCTTCCGTCAACATGTGGGAAGCAGCTTCCTGATGGACCCCCCCCATCTCCTGCCAGTCCCTATTTAAGCCATCAGATCTGACTGCAGATCAGAGAGGTGGGTATTTAAGCAGGGCTCTCGAGCGACACAGCCCGCATCGATGCTGAGATGCTACTCAGATTCAGGCAGGGGCGCCGTAAAGGTTTGGGCGGGGGGGGGGGGGGGGGGGGGGGGGGGGGGGGGGGGGGCGGGGGGGGGGGGGCGGTCGACAATTCCAAGGGCCCTTGAGTGACAGGAACCTAAAGAAAATTGCAACATAGTTGGATTGGCTTCAGTTGGATTGGCCCAGTATTATATGCTTTCATGGGGCCCAAAATCTCCAATGGTGCCGCTGGATTAAGGCCTCATGTCAACAAGCTTTACGTTGAGCCTTTGTGCTGCCTGTAGCTGAAGACCATAGAATTCCAGCGGAATATCAGCAGTGGGGTAACGACTGTGGAAAAAAATGAATGTTTTCATAGAACTAAATATACTTGGACAGTTGAGTGATGGCTTTATAATACAGATTCTAGGCATATTTGCGCATTATGCTTTCAATTATAATAATATTAATATAATTTTAATTATAAAATTACAGCTTTTATAATGTTATTACAATGTTTTTCATTCAGTGTAAGCATTTTTAAACTGAACATAATAATAATAATTATGATACTAATAATAATATCATTTTCAGTTTTACAGTGTTATTACAATGTTTTTCATTCAATTTAAGCACTTTTAAAGTGAACATCGCCTGCAAGGAATTAGGCCTAATTTAACGTGAGCCGACCATCCGCTTCTGATGGGAGGAATGAGGCTTAGGTACCCAGGGAGGGGAGGATTATTTCAGGCAGTCAGTTGCCACCCCAGCAGGGATTAACCGGAGTCGTAATTAATAATCCGCCACTTTCTCCCGGGTCCCCTGTCACTACTCAGGAGCTTCAGCCTGTAATTAATGACCCTCGACCACAGCAGCGAGAGTGGGGGTGCAGAGCTGAGCATCCAAAGCTCTGCCTTCAGCACGCCGCGCCCCCAGAGCGAGCGGCGGCAGCCCTGGAGTCCATGCGCCGTGCAGCCCGGCACGTAGGAGGCGCCATTTAATAAATCCCACCACCACGCCTCAGTTGCCGCAGCTCCCACTGGTCCCAGGCCTGTAATTGGATCATATGGGCCAGCAAATGCAGATTCAGTGGGAGCTGGGGCCAGACTTAAGGTGGAGTGCAAATGTCACCAATATTTTTATTTCTGGTGACATGAGGAGACGGAGAAGGCTCTGCCGCGAAGATCGGTCGATGCTTATCGAAAGACCGACATGCTTTCCCACGTCTTCCCTGTAGTTTGCCTTTTAAACTACAGGATTACCGTAAAATCAACATCGTTTCCAGGAATGTGCGTTTTAAACATGAAGAGCTACGTCACCAAAGGTCAAAGACATACATAAATCTGTCTGCTCACTTTCAAACGATTCACGTTAAAGCAGAAGCTTTTCTGACAGTATAACATACATCTGCAAGCCTGCCACCTGGGTCAGTAACACACACCCCCATGATCCTGCACTGGGTAAGTCGGTGAACGATTTGAGTGATGGACTTTCCTTCATGTTATATGCATCTCTTGTAACACAACAGCAAGACACCCCTAGTGATATTTAGTACAGAACAAATCAATATTTCATTTCTCGAACTATATGAGAAAAACTCCCCTTTTTGATTTACGCTCGATCTGACTTGCCGCTCCTTCAACTCCAAAGACATTATATCATTTTTTTTCTAAGCTGCATTTACTGAGCTCTTAGCCAGGAAAAGGACGCTGGCATTCGTAGATAAGGTGCTGTTTTTAAGATAGACTACTAAGTATCACATTAAGGCTTCCTTTTGTCACTTAAAAATGGTAGTAACCCTTTAAAGAAAAATAACTGTTACAACTCGTTTATAATTGTCTATTAGTGATGTACAAAGTGTTATAACGTAATGAATAACCTGATTATAAACCATTCACAAACCTTTTATAATGGTAGTATCATTGTAAAGTGGTACTGACTAATCAGTTATAAATACACAAAACAGACGATGAATTTGTTTCCAACAACTGTAGATTATTCAGCTGGGCGGTAGGATTATAACTGTGGGGGATGGCTTACATCCATGCTGGGGTGCCGTCGGGGGTCTGCACTTTGTGATGCTGATTGGGTTCATCTGGTGTTTGTTTCCTGTATAATGGTTGCCAACGTGCCGCTTGCAAGCTACTAGTACCCTAAACAGAACCAACAAGTAGTATTAGAAAATGGATGAATTTTACTGTCGCCAAACCTCCCAGTATCAACAAGTTTCGCAGTCGCCAGCCCCAGGGTGTACCGATCCTTGTACCAAATGGCTCCTTGGATCACTTTCTTTGTAGAAGTGGCTCTCACTGGAAATACGGATGGAGGCCCCTGTTATACACCTTCGTTATAAAATACTTCATTTAATCTGTGTTTATAATGCATTTATTTTGTTTGCGTTCAACAGCACCTGCCTTTGATTTCTCTTCCTTTCACGTTTGATTCTCTGGCTTCTTTTGCTTTTGCCAATCTCTTAATTTTATTATCATTCTTAAGAAAAAAAGTGTTTATTATTCCTAAAATAGCCCTGAACCTACAGTGAAGCAGCCCTTCCTTCCACACCCCTGTGTCTCCTTTATGGTTTTGTATGGTGTTGATCTCTATCCTACCTCCATTCGTCCTGTGAGCTGCTCACAGTCACCCATAACGCCCTGAAACACCAGCTGCTTTCGGTGTGAGTACAAACTCAGACCAGCTATTATTAATTGTATTGACTCTGCTTCAGTTTGGTTGGAGAAAGACAAGATTAATAAATTAAGCCAGCAGCTGGCTGTTTATGGGTGAAATGAACATTCTTCCCTCTGTTTATTAAAAACAGACGATACGCACGCTGCATAGATTATTTCCCACATCCAATTTGCTTGGTCTTTTGTAAACTCCATCTGCATAACTTTGCACATTTTGTTTAAAGCTAAAAAATGCAATACAAAAAAATAAACAAATCTAATAAGCACATTCAGGTGGAAAATCATCTTAGTTGTAATTACAAGGTTTCGGGAAAAAGTGATTTATGCATGTAATTAACTGGAGAATCTAATTATTGAATGTGAACAGAATGTTCTCTTTGTGTGAACACGAAAAACCTTGTTTGATTCATGGCTTTTAGGTTTCCAGGTAAATGCAAAAGTTTCACGGCCAGCTTTGACACAGAGCAGACTTGGCGTTTCGTGAAAAATATTCTGCACTTGAAACCCTCAGAGGCGTGTCATACTTTGCTCGCTCGAGAGCAGCTTCTGAAAATAACCAAAGTGTGTACATCAGGAGGATGATTCTACATAAACACAATTGAGGTCACTTCCTGCTTCAGGCATGTCAAGGGAGAACATTTGATCACAATTTATATTAAGTGCATCTTCATATTGCGTTTATAATGCATTTATAGAACATAAATAAGTAGCAGGTCCCTGGTAAAACTTTACTTAAGGCAATGTTTTTAGTTATTTATAAATACATTCATAACAAATAACAATTCATTCATAAAGCATTATAAACATGGCTATAAATATTTATGAAAAGGCACAACACATTATAGCTGTGTGTATTATGCATTATGAATGCTTTATGAAGCTCTCGTCTATAATGCACTATAGATACCTTTATAATGCATTATAATGGTCGGTATAAGCATTAAGGATGCTTTGTATTGCATTATGAAGGTATCTATAGTGGCTTAAATGGTAAAGTGTTTCCATTTTCCTTAACATATAAAGCATTGCATTCATAATATTTTCAATGAACAACACATTACAGCTATAATATACATCAACAAGAAATATTATAATTGCATAATGTTTGTAATTAATGTATATTAAAGATGTTAAGGTATGTTAGGATGTTAAGGTATCCTTACACGCTGCTTATGAATATTCTATAAATGCATTATAAATGTATTACGGAGGTGTACTTAATCAACACCAAATATTTATGCATGTTGGAGTAGCTCCTGAGTAAATGGATGTTTTATTGGTAATAAACACATTAAAGAGCTGTTTAAGACCAAACGCCAGTTCCAGGGACCTTGAGCCTGGCTGCTAGAGAGCACACTCAGGTACTGCCCGAATGGAGGGCCGCTATTTATAGTGCATCTGGAAAGAAGGCCGTTTCGATCGTAATGGAACTAAGTGTACAATGAATTGAGTGTATCCTTTGCGTGCAGGTGGAGCACGCATATGCACTTGATGGAATTATTTAGGAATACCTTTCTGCTGACAGCTGCTCTGTGGACAGCGGGGCCCTGTACTTTCCACACTCATGGAATCTTAAACTGTGCCAGCAGCAGACGTTTTTGACAAAGTCTGGAAAGCAATCGGTCATTTTGGTGAATTACTCGCACGGTGTACGTGAGCGGACGTCCAGCTCTTAAACAGCCCCATATTTAGGATGAAATTTTCTAACAACCTGCCCTTGAGTGTGTGTGCATGTGTGTATTTGTTTTGGGCCGCAGTTCAAAGGAGAAGCAGAAAAACACCTTATTCAGGGGGCCCAACTTTCACGCTGATGTAAGCCTCTCACTGGAACAGTGGAGCATTTGATTTGCATCTGTCCAGTCAGCCTAAGTGAACCTCTTTCATCATGGTCCAGATGAGAAGAGGCGAGTACATAGACACGTAGCGTAGACCTCCAGAGTACGTAGACCTCCAGAGTACGTAGACCTCCAGAGTACAGCTGTCCCTCATCCCGTGACACCTTACGGCCACCTCAGGCTTTGCTTTCTGCAATTCATCAATCCCTCGAGACATTGAGCTGTTTCAGTTTCCTCATTTTATTTTACTCTTAAATAAAAATGGGGTAAATCACATTTCATCCCAATCACCACACCCTGAACCTCTACCCAGCTTTAACCTTAACCATAAGTAACCTAACAAAATATAAGACATCTCACATGCTTAGTTGTTTGATTGCAGTCACGAATTTTTGAGTTTCCCCTTGTGGGGACTGAAAAATGTAATTCACATGTCACGGTGTCGCAGACCACGCAGAAGTAGGGTTACCACCTGTCAATTATAATGCAGGATCGCCCCGTATAGTATGGCATGATCCAGTGTTATAAGGAGCGGATGACAACCCTACATGCGATTTCTCTGCCCTTTATTATCTATCTTGGCCTTTACTTATTTCTCTTTACTGCTGACTCTGAGCTTTGCACAAAAATCGCTATGCAGCCGTACTGTCTGCGCCTCTACAAATGACTAATAAATCTTCTTGAATCTTTGCCAGCTAAATATGCTAAATGTAAATATACGCTGTTAGCTTACAACCTTCTGCTTTGTGTGCATGGAGTCTATCTGCCTGGCTTTCCAGGGGTTAGTCCTTCTGCTGCAGGCCAAACACTTACAGTCAAGATAATTGGCGTTTCTAAATTGCCCGTTGTGTGTATATTGTGTGTGTGCCCTGCCATGGAACGACTGGGCTATCAGGGTGTTCCCCAGTGCTGGGATAAGCTTTGGGCCTTCCTGTTACGAAGTACTAGATAAGTGTTTAGAAGACGGAGGCATGTATAAACTCCATAAAGTAGCTGCCTTCTAAACGTTGCTGGTGTTTTTGGTTTGTAGAGCTGCTCTGTCATGGACAATTGCATCACATGTAGCGGAGTCGACTGGCACTGTGCTTTGTGATCCTGAAGCGACATCTGGCAGCATTTACACCCACGTAAAAGCCAGGGCCCCCCGCCTCTGTTTCCTCCTAACCTGTTTATCACGGACTTAGGCTCCAGCTTCAGGGAACAACTGTTGCCATTCGTTGCCCCTCTCACTGACTCTCATGCCTCAGTCTGCAGAGACCAGCTACGTTAGGGCGCAATCCCAGTCTGATTAACCGCTGAGAAGGATAAGGTTTTTAATCTCGATTGTGTTTAGGCATTAGCTCATTGCAGTGCAATACTGATTTGCTTATCTCGTTTTCACTGAAGTGTAGCTATGCTGAGATTCAGGCTTGTACAGTATATTTCAGGCCAACAAACCTGATTTTTCTTCTTCAGTTACGGCATTAAGCTCCAGTGTTCCTGTGGTGAGATCAATAAATGTATTATCGAATGCGAAAATTTCCGGTTCCGGATATATGTTCAGGGCTGGGACTCATTTTGAAAAAATCATTATATCTTATCATGGTGATAATTACCTGAAGGAGTTTTCTCAAGTTGGAGCGCAAACCTTGTTGGTATATCGCCAGTAGTGTTATTACTACATCTAGGGCTGGGATCATATGGGTCTCCCCATATGGGTCAAACTTTGTTAGTTCATATGATTTTGTTAATCTGATTATACTGATTGCACCTGCCAAACCAAACAGCAGCGACTGAAAACATGTATGTAGGCATTCTTGTTGTGTATATAAACTAGACTTTGTTCTAAACTAGATGTTACTTCATAAAAAAACATCGTTTCCTTGACTGTGACTTTTTAATGACTTTTACAGAGGCGTAATTATCGACGCCCCTTCGCCCGTTTGCCCTGGTGACAGACTGTGGAAACTTAAAGTGTCTCATGAGAAGTTCTGCGTCTCAAAGGCGATGAGCTGGAAACGGGAGCCGCTGAGGGCTGCATGCTGAATGTGTGAACACCCAGGAAAGGGAGGCTAAAAAGGAGCTTCATTTGCTTATTTCACAAAAAAAAACTTTTTTTTGCCAGCTTTAATTTGCAGGTTCGGTGGAGCACAGGGCATAACTGATGGATCTCCTACCAGGGGAAACGTTTAAAACTGTCTTCTGGGTCTTCCAGACAACCACAGATTGGCAAGAAAAAAACCTATGATCTCTGTACTTTATACCATCTAATTCCAAGATCAGAATGTTTTTCAAGACTCACAAAACTTTCAGTGGCACTTCATGTATCTCTTAATAGCAGGAGAAGCACATTGTCATTATTCTTATTGGCTGCCATGAAGTTAATATTGAGTCCCAGTAATCATATAGAGTGTTTAATTCCTGGAGAACATTGTGAACATTGTGTTGTCTATCTGATCCTTCCATGTTCATTCTTGTAATGATTGAATAATTACATTAGAAATACATTATGGTCCTGAGGTATTACCTGTATTATCTATCACCTGTGTTATCTGTTCATGGTTTGCTGTTGCCTCCCTGTAGGGCAGTAGTTCTCAGTCCTGTTCCTGGTGCTCCCCCCGGTAGAATTTTATTTATTCCAACCCACACTTTTCAACCTGCCACATTCATTATTAGCCTATTAAGAGTTGGAATGACAACATACTGGTGGTGGGGGGGGGGGGGGGACAGGATTGAGAACCACTGCTATAGGGAATGGTATCTTTCAGGAAGGAAATGCTCCTACCAACTAATATTGTTTATGGGACATGAGTACTGAATTACTTTTCCTAACTTAGGCCATCCAAGATCACCCCTAGAGTATCTGCAGACATTTCTAGTAAGGAACTTTGTACCTGCATCAAACCTGTTTTCCAGAATTGGTAGAAGTTGTGGAAGAACATTTCGAGACCTTAGAAACATCAGCACCTCTGCATTCTGCGCTGTTTAGTGGCGTTTAGTTTGTCCGCTATCCTATTGCCAGTATCCCAATATCTAACATCCAGGACTGCAATATAGCTAAATATCTAACATTGCCTAATCTATAATGGTATGTTAATATAGGGAGATAGCAATTGTATCATTATGTTGTGCAATGAAAATGACCTTCATATCCCTTCATTGCATCATCGATCAAACTACTCAATGTGGAATAATTTCTATGATTGCTTTGTTCCTTCATAAGTATATTTTATGAGTACTTGGTTTATAAATGCAAGAAACCCCATAAATATACTAATATAACATCAAGATTTCTGGTGGCTCCTATTGTTTTTGCTGCTTAAGGACCTTTGTGGTTAACTGTCCCTGATTGGCTGATCTGCTCGCTCTAGCTGCCTCTGTGCAATAAAAGCCCCTGGTGGGAGAGGAGGCAGTGACTAACGCTAACGCAGCAAAGCAGGCTGCATTCAGAGCACTAACACCTAAGCAGGCAGAATGTGCAAGGGACTCGCAGCCTTGCCTGCAACATGTCTGAGGAGGTATGAAAAGTTTGTCTTGTTTGCTCCGCCGCCAGGAAGGAAGTGCATGAATCAGATATGCATTAGGTTAGCCAAGCTTATAGAAATAAAAATAATGATAATACATAAACAGAAATGGTGAAATAATGTTATTTGCAAAGAGAAATATAGTGACAAACTGTTTTAAACAGATTTTGGTCTATGTTTTATTAGAAATGTAAGGAATAGTGCAACATAAACATGTGTAACGTAGTTATGAATAATTTTATTTTCATGTGTGATGCTTTGTGAAATGGTCTGTCAGTGTATTACATCTTTAAAGCCATCTGTCATGCACATGTTTTGATTTATATATCATGATGATAATTGCTTATACTAGCGATCAGATTATATGGAAAAATACTGTCACCATTTAAATGGTGATTTAAAGATTCAAAAGGAGATTCCTATAAAATTAAAGAAAAAGTCACCAAAATGACACATTTGCCTTGAGCCGACTTTTCTGTTTCAGTGCAAAGGACATCAAGCACAAAATTGGATTTCTACTTCAGAAGCCAGAGATTCAACAACATCAAAGCGCGGTGAAAAACAATGAAAAAGCTACTGTAGCAAACAGGTCTACTAAACTTCATAACTCAATCAATAGAAATAAAAGTAAAAGAGGATAAATTCTGTATTTCTCTCTCTGAATTAAAATATTAAAGTAAAATATTTTTCTTACGAGAATGTGCTTTTACCAGAACTTGTTTGATCTTTTATATAACTGGCACAAAAAACACAATTGACATTGAGATTTTCATTTGTATTCCTTGTGTACAATGCAACAATGTAATGAAACACACAAGACAAAAGAATTACACTTTTAAATAAAGTTACATAAATTTCTTTTCTTGACAGAATTGATCCAGAAGAAGTGAAGAAATGGGGCGAATCATTGGAAAGCTTGGTCAGTCATGAAGGTGAGCAATAAAGAGTTGAGGACGATTCTGAGTGCAAGGTCAGAGTGAGGCTGGGCATTGAGAACTGTTATTGACTTCAGAGATCGGGTGTCTTCAGGAAAACACTTAAGACTTTACAGCAGACACGCATGTCCTGTATCTGTGCTTTCTCAGGAGCACGATCCCATGTGAGAACATCAGGGATTATGCTGTGCGTTTCTGCTTTAGATCTGCTCTCTATAGACGCTCGTTCATCTTCCCCAGGATCTACTAGCTCGAGAGTCCATGGCAGGTCAGGAAATGCTAAGACTCTGCTTACAGTGGTTGTGAAATACCGAGCTAAAGGGGGAGTTACGGACTGCGGTTCCTGTTGTTACAGTAAATAACGCTCCCAGTTTGCTCAGAATAGACAAGGACATCAGGAGTTCTCCCACAGGGTCACTTTGTAATGGGCTCCATGCCGTATGCTTATGTGTTTTTTTTAGTTGTTTTTTTTCGGACTGAGCCCCCACTGGGGCGGCCGCGCACCGCGTTCTCATGTCCCGGACGTGCCGTACGTGTCCGCGGGCCTGGGTCCCCCACGGGTGAGCCCCTGGTGGACTGAAGGGCCAGCCCCCTGGGCTTTCCCTGGCCGCTGCTCAAGTGGCCACTGTGTGAGGGGACGTTGCTCGGGTGCACTGACCTCCTGAGAATCCCCCCCTTCCAGGACTTCCTCACTCTAACCATTTGCTCTCAGTCCAAACTAAACATGACGGATTGCAAATTAGCTTGATTCTGTGCCGAAATAAGCCAATAAGCCTAACACAACAGCTTTCCGACCTGATATGCCTTACAAACACCAATTTAGGTCCAAAATGTATTTTCAATTTTCTGTCTATCTGTCCATCCATCTACCCATCCACCCATCCATCCATCCATCCATCTCCAATAAAGTTAATCCTGATCAGGCTGATGGGGGAGGGGGGGATCTGGCATTCATCCTAATGATTCACATCTTGCACCATCACCATGTCACCACACCTTGTTTTAGTTTTAGCATTAAATCTAACCTGATATTATCCTATACAGTTGGTTTGGTGACCTTCGAAACGTTCCTGAGGACTGAATTCAGCCAGGAGAACCTTGAGTTCTGGATGGCCTGTGAGGACTACAAGAGAAACACACCACCGGAAAAGCTTGCCACCAAAGCCAGAGAGATATTTGATATGTTTGTAGAGGTGGAATCAACCAAAGAGGTACAGAACCAGGGGCGTTGTAAAGGTCAGGGGGGAGGGGGGGAGGGGGTTTAGGTCTATTCCAAGGGCTATTCCCCTGAGTGACAGGGGCCCTAAAAAAGTTGGAACATTATTGGATGGTGTGCATTGGGGACCCAAAATAATATGCTTTCATGGGGGGCAAAATCTCTAGCAGCACCCTCGTACACAACATCATTTGAAATTGGCTTCCATAATTACAAATCCCATGTACAGTGCTAACGATTCCCAAAACTGACCATGTACATTCTGTCACATCTTCAGGTCAACCTCGATTCCACTACTAAGGAAGAGACCCGAAGGAACCTTGCGAACATCAACCCAACTAACTTTGAAGAGGCACAGAGGAAGATCTTCCTGCTGATGGAGAAGGACTCCTATAGACGTTTCATAAAATCCAAACTCTTCTTAAATATCTTGCAACAACCTGAGAAGAGGAATATTTGTGGTATAATGAAGAGAGGAAGGAGGAATGCCCCTGATTTGGCCGCCATAGTAGATTAATGGCCATTGAATATATTTATTCTTGAAAGATCTTCAGGCCACTAAGCTACCTGGCCTTATGATTTGATTGTCAGACAAGCCTGATTTTGAGGTGATTTCCATTCCAAGTAAACCAGTTTAGGGAAATTAAGTCTCCTTATGCTGTGTGATGGATTGGCCCTTCATATATTGTCATGGGATAAGGTTGCAGCAAAGGTAGATTGAGGTGTAAAAAATGCAAAAAAAAGAACTGAAGGAGTAAATTATTTTGAGAAGCTGAGAGCTAATGTCAGGTACACAAGTTTTTTTAGAAGAACAAGAAGTGGAAGCTATTTTAAGAAAGCTCAGACTGAGCAAAGTTAAAAACAAACACTAAAATTTTAATGTGTGAGGGAGAACTGAAAACATAAATGTAAATTTATAATATGAATATACTATGAGAGTTGAAAACCTGATAAAAGATAAATTGGCCTCATTGATTCAATAAAACACCTTAAAACCAGAGGTGGAAAGTTCAGGTCCATAAAATACAATCCAGGCCAAGGTTTTGTTTCAACCAAGCAGTTGAGTCACATAGTGCTCAACTGGTTGGTTAAAACAAAACCTTGGTCTGGATTGTACTTTATGGATCTGAACTTTCCACCACTGCTTAAAGCACAAACCAAAGTTGAAGAATTTAGTTTATTATGAGACACTTCTCCTGATTTTCATTTGCAATTTATGTAAACAAAGATGCTTGAAATACAATAAGGAAAATGTATTTGCTGTTAGGGACCAATTAAATTTAGCATTGATTTTATGTCTTAGGGAAATAATAGGTTTTAAAAACCTTAAAAGTTTAGGAAATCCATATTGTATTGTTGTATTTCAGTAATTCATCACCGCAGGCTAAGCATTGTACTGTTAACCATGAGTAACTTTATGTAATATTTGTAATGTCTTGAGACTATAAACACTCTGAAAACACACTGACTTTGCTCCTCCTTCGATTCACGTCTTATTTGCTAATTGCCATCTTGTGCTTCTCATCACGAGCTGTTTGACTGTAATTTCACTGTAATCCTACTTGCATTATCAGCTGTACTGACAACTGTAGCAAACTATATGTAGTGTAAGTACTTTAACTGAAGGTGAGCTGAATAAAGTTTCACAGCTATGTTTAGTTCATCTTGCAATGCATTTTTCTTTTCACATTCCTTTCCACTGAAGTCATTCATTCATTCATCTTCCATAGCTGCTTATCCAGTACAGCAGTGTTTCACAATCCGGTCCTTGGGCACCCACAGGCAGTCCACGTTTTTGCTACCTCCCAGGGAGCAAAAATGTGGACAGTCTGGCATGAAGTTGGTGGGTGCAAAAACGTGGAGCGGCTGTGGGTCCCTGAGGACCGGATTGGGAAACACTGCAGTACAGGGTGAGCCTGGAGCCTGGAGCCTGGAGCCTATCCCTGGAAGCACTGGACACAAAGAAGGGGACACCATGGACGGGATGTTAGAAAAGTCCTTCCTGCTAAGAGCAATTTTGGTCAAATAACCTTAGTGTTGCTAAGGACATGGTAGGTTTTCATTCTTGCTGTAACTCAGTTCTTAATTGTTTTTAGTGAAACTGATCTGAAATCACACATCCTTCATATAAATATTATAATTTATCATTTTTAGAGGTTGTTATTCAGTAGGCAGGATTCTTCCCTGTTTAAGAGCCAACTTTCCTCTCATTTACATTTACAAATATTTACCTCCCTAATTTACCCGACTCATATAAGGTTTACAGGAAACACACACATATGCTGGTGCAGCTCCCATGAATCAGCACGTCTAAGGGAATCACATCATGAGCTTCACATTTAGCCTCCTTGGTTCTTACTGCACCCAGACGTCCTGCTGGGATGCGGTGCACTTCGGCGAGAGATGCAAGAGCGCGTCCGATTAGCAGCTTGCGTTTGTATGTTTGCTGATCGTTCCATCTGCTTTGGAGCTGGGCTTGGGTGCCGTGCCCGGGAGGGAGGAGAGACCATAAACAAGGCTAAATTTATTTTGTAGCACATAAATATGTAAACTTTCGGCTCATTGGTTGAAAGGATTGAGGGGGTGTTATAACACTAATAAGACAGACACCAGAAAGGGCGGGGGGACCAGCGAAGACCCTGGGTGAGGTGTAGGTCTGCCCACCCCAAACTGCACCACAATGTACCCAGCCAGAAATACACATATGTAGACTGGCTACAGTTTTACGCCTAATCACATCTCAACCAACTCATGCCTTTCATCTCTGCATTGGCTAAGAGGCTTAAATCACAGAGGACACAAAGGCCTCGCATTTGCAGGATGGCTAGCTTACGTGCATAACAGATACCCATCTATGTCTACCTTTGCGAACAGCCAGAAAGCTTAAAAAGCGGCTATTTTTAGAGCATCAGTTAAAGGCCCGAGCTGCATTATTTCATGTGTCATTACAAGAATTCAACAGCCATTGGTCCATGTAGGAAGGACTTTAACGTTTTTAAAGGTTTAATTTAAGAGCTTCTCTTACATTATCAAGAAAACCGCAGACATTTCCCACATAAACAGCTTCTGCTAGTATCTGTCTTCCATATTTAAATCTCAGTGTCAGAACAGTGTGTTCTAATTCCGGAATAATTTCACATCTGGGCCTTTAGTACAAGCAACTAAAAACTTATGTCATCCGGTACTCACTGTCCTACTGTGAGAAATGAGTTTACTAACCAAACTCAGCCTATTATGGTCGCAATTAATAATGTAGACAGGAAATCTATCTGTGAAATGGCAAATGGATGGTGTGAAAGTCAAAGTGAGTCAAAGTTTAGTTTCCAGGAATGAAATAAATGATAACAGATAAACAGACACGTGACCTTACGGGGGAAGCTACTGATGTGGGCTATTCATTTTTTCCTGACATTTTATTTATTGTCCAACTCTTTTAATTCCTTGTAGGGAACTTTGTAAAGGAACGTTTTAGCTAGATTTATGGACCATAGGAAAACAAGCTTATGGGAGAGAGGGAAAAAATAGGTTAAATAGATAGATCAACAGAGCGAGAGAGACACACACAGATAGAGAGATGGATGGATGGATGGATGGACTTTAGGGAACTCAAGCATAAATTTCTGACTCCAGAGTAGCACATAAAACACAACATAAAGTCTTGCAACGACAGTACAACCCCCCCCCCCCCAAAACTGACACATTGTAAACCAAAATATATAAATAACCAAAATAAGACTATTACAGTATTGTGGATAATCATATTACAGGGGAGAATATGTAGTCTGACCTCGTATTTCCTGCATAAGGCTTCAAAGAGCACGTCTGTCCCTATATGGTGTAGCTGACTCACCAGCACATAAATCATACGTGAAACAGGAGTGCGGAGGGCGTTAGCTGGGCTGCGATGCCGTCTCCGCTTTGAAAGAGGGCCGGAGGGATGATCGCGCTCAGTGCTAATCTCTGCTTTAATTACCTCAGCTGATTTCCACTCGTTCCTGGACTCGCCGATGGTCGGCATGGCGATGGAATAATTATATCCACATTGTATCCAGGTACAAAAAAAGAAGCATTTTCATATAGCCAACTTGACAACTTGTTTTAAGGAGAAGAAAAAAAAGTTTTTGATGTTTTAGGTTCTCCTGCCTTATAAAGTTCACTGTCATATTGTTGAATGAGTTTTCTTATTGAAACGTCACTGGGGCATTCAGCTGCAGTGAAGTCTCTAGTGGCTGCCCAGTAACACAGGATTTGGCTTGAATGACACAGAATAGCTTGTATTTACGGGCAGGCTTGTCCTGATGGGTACCTTTGGGTGTTTGTTTTTTTGTATTTCTATATACAGTGGTACCTCAGAACTCAAAGTTAGTCCGTTCAGAACTCGGGTTCGAATCCTAAAAAGTTTGAGTTCTGATTGAATTTTCCCCATAAGAAATAATGGAAAACCAATTAATTGGTTCCCGGCCCCAAAAAATTACAGCAATGGCTACCAAAATGATATAAAGTACAGTGTATTACCTGATATTTTAAAGAAAGCACTATCACCCCAAACAATGATATCACAGCGAATGCAAGGCTGAGACTGAAGCGTTACCCTTTGTTTCTGCTGAGAGACGTGCCGCGTGACTCATTTCCCTGCCGTACAAGTTATTTTAGGTCAGCGTTCACGGTTTGACTTCTGAGATTCAGATCGAGTTCTAGGTAATTTTTTTTTTTCGAACTGATTGGTTCGACTTTTAAGAAATTCGAGAAGTTCTAATGAGTTTGAGTACTAAGGTACCACTGTATATGCATTTAACCATGGGCGTAAATTATGGGGGGATGGGTGCATTGTAACACCCCCCCCCCCATAATGAAATATAGCCCCCTGGACCCCCTTTAATGGGTGGAGACCTCAACCGCCCCAATGCTCAACCCAAAGTTAAGGGAAAACTTTATTTTGGTTTCAGAAATGTTTTGTTTTGGAACTTTATTAATATTAAAAAAATATATATATGATTACTAAAACCCATGAATTAAAATGACTATACATAGTCTACAAATAAATCAAGCACGCCGGTATCTTTGTATAATGGCAGTGAATGAAAATCCGCAAAATTCCTTTTGCTCCGTGTGTTGCCTTGTCCTCTGGAGATGGTCCCAGTGATTGATCTTCAGCACATGTACACAAGTGCATCCCGGTACATGTTTATGTTGGCAAAATGCGCCTTTCATTTCCACACTCATCTCTGACCTTTCATTGAATCCAACTCCACCAAACTGCCTTTGTCCTGTGAAAGCGCAACATAAATTTCCCCTAACTTCTCATGTGGTGGAAGTGGAGACACTGGAAGAGGACTATTTCAATTCCCATCCATCCGTCCATCCATCATAATACAGGGTTGCAGTGATCCTAGGGACGATCCGTGGAAGTACACGGCCTCACACCAAAACTTATTGATGTCCATGATTTTTTTTTCAGAGTATTCAATCAGTTTTGAACAACAATGTCCTATTGCGGGAAATGAACAGAAATCACCTTCACACAACAAAAGAAGATGACAAATAATTATCCAAATTATTTGCTTTATGACAG
>JAOYFF010000045.1:8043315-8059919 GCA_025773925.1 Cryptomyrus ogoouensis | reverse complement strand
TATATAAAATGCCTCGTTCTTCATTTCTGTTTCCTGGGAACAATTCTAAATCAGAACTGCATTGGTAAAAATAACTTAAGTGCTACATCTGAACATATTTACATAAGAAAAATAAATACATCTTGAAGAATTTCATGTATTAATTCATCTTTATATTGTGAACTACAGGAAATACATGCACATATATTTATATATATGCCAAATATATGTAATTTTTGCACCGGCAGTAAGTCCTTATGAATGGTCTTAGAGGTCGAGTTTTTAAAAATTGAATTGTATTAATTAGAAAATGTGAACATTTGTGAGTAACACTATTGAGCACCAGATTCTTCATGCTGCAGGGAAGTAAGTCATGTTGTTTTTTTTTTTATTATTTTCAGATGGAGAAAAGTTGCAAAATTAAAAGCAGAAAGTTGGAATAAAGACAAAAGCTCCATCCTTCATCTGACCTGCAGTGGCTTCTAATTATCTTTGGGCAAGATAAGGACTTAGCACAGTGCTAAATATCTGAGTGCTATATAAGGCTGTAAACCTCACGATGAAAATGTAACGATAACAGCATTGTACTGTATGACAACAGGCAGGACAGAGAACCAGAACATCGTTTTCGATAGAATACAGCTAGGCAGACACAATTATTGGTTGCAACTATCTGTAATAAAAGTGTAATATATGGAGATAATACAATTTCCTCAAGAGTAATGATGGTTACTAGAGTAATATTGTGCAATATTAAATGCAAATATTATATAAGTGCATTATGATATTGTGAAAATAACTATGCTAATAAAATAAGGCTTTGTTTAGTGACAGTATACGTGTGGTAAAAAAATGAACAATATACTTAATTTGAATGTTGAATTAATTTAATTAGCATCTAAACACATGCATTAAAATTTACGATGTTTCTTACTGAACTTTAACCCACCAAGTCCTCAGTACTCTTTTACTGTAGAGGGGTTACACTGAAGCCCCCAAATATGCAGCTAATCATAATGGTTTTAACTTATCTCTCTGAAACACTGTTCAACTTTTTACCGAGATCCACTCTTTGTGATTTCCACCATAGCAACTTACACTGACATGGTTACAATTGAACAAAGCATTAGTTCAGTACTCCACTGTGCTTGTGAAAAACATTCAAGCAAAAGTTTACTTTTAGCGTGAGTTATTAAGTCTAACAAGCAAGGGTGTAGTCAGGGTTGTAGCCAGCGTTTGAAAAATAGTGATACTATCCCTTTTATAAGCTGTTTATTTTCTTAAATTAATTAGTTATGTGAAACGTTAGTGAGCTTAATTTTTATTTAGGTGAATATTTAGCTTCAAATGATAATTTTAGCTCTTAAAAAATTACCGAGGTCCGGACTTCGGTGACCTCGTAGCTGGCTGTGGCCCTGGGCGCAGGTTTGATTGAAACATCGGTTGGGACCAAATCAGCCCTGAGCCCTTGCTCCCCTGACCACACGCGGTACTCCCACAATATTGTTAGGGACACGTCCCTATAGTCCATACCGAAATCTACGCCCTTGATAAAAATGCTCCCTTGAGTTTTTGATATAGACAAATTCAAATTCATGTTTTCGTTTTCAGAGCGTATGATGTAAGAACATGTGATTGTGTTTCTGTGAGCTCTGAATGCAGTCATAACAAATTAGTTTGTCTTTTTATCTGTGCCAGCTGGATTTAACAAAAAACACATGAGGTTTGGAACGGCTATGACTCTGTTTTTTTTGTTTTTTTTTTTTTTTTTGGCAAAAAACATCAAGTCTCAACAACAATAAACCTGTGTGCTGAACCTGCACCTGAACCTGATGTTTTTGGTTATAATTGACTCAAAGTACTTTGTCATTGCACAATATTAAAATGCACTTTGTTCTATAAGGCTGATTGTCCTATATGAAGCTACTTGCATCTAAGATAAAAAGTAGGTTTCAAAACTTGGGAGAACTATTACTTGAGTCTACAATATTGAACCTGGAAATTCAGGACATGGAACAGGCAATAAAAGTTTCAAATCTTTGGTTAATTGCATATAATGCTATGGACTATGATGTACATAAATGCTCAGAGCTAATGGTAGTACTACAGACTTGGTATCCCTTTATTTTTATTTATTTGTTTATTTTTATCCATTCAGGTGATATTTTTAAATGTTAAGGAACTTTTTGGTGTTTAAGGAGGAATTTAAATGTATTTTGTAGTTTGTAAAATGTATTTCTCAATTATTCAATTAATAAAATATTTACTGAGCTTCAATTAAATAATTGGTGCTTTTCTTGATACTTTCTAAATTCAAATTCAAATTTTGTCTTAAGGTTTTAGCACTCAGTGTTAAACACAGGGCATCACTTGTGATGTCTTCAGTGATTACTTGATCAGTTCCTGGTACTGGTCAGATCTCAGAAACCTGCCAAAGGAATCCCTTTCCATGAGGGCGTAGATGCGCTTCTGGGCCAGGTCAAAGGTGTTGGGGGAGATCTCCACCAGGTTCCTCAGAGTCACAGCCTTGGTGAAATGGTCAATGTTCACCTGCGCATATAGGACACACAGTAGGAAGACATGCATAGTCAGTGAAGAACTTGCATCAAAGTTCCCTTTGTCTCTTTCCAGGCTTGTCGCTTAGAAAAGTTTTCTTACTTCTCTTGTGCAAAGAATGAATCTATAATCAAATGGCACAACCGGCAGATTTCCCGTTTATAAAACTTTCATGTTTTTCCATATTGCGGAGGCCCTGTGCCCCTAAACCCACGATACTGAAGGGTTAGCTGTACAATATTTACAATAATATATTTAGCAAATTCTTTTATCCAAAGGGATATACCATTGACAAAGAAGGGTCAGACAGTCCCTAGAGCAATGGTCACCAACCGACTGACCGCGATCAACAGATCGATCTTTAAGACACTCCCAGTTGATCGTGACAATCAGACCCTCGGCTTTGCCCACTCCCCGGTTGGTATAATGTACCTTTGCGACGCGGTCACACCCCAGATTATTTTCTTTGTGTAAAGTACAGTAGGTCTCATTGTAAAAAGAAGTTGGTGACTATTGGCCTACAGCAATTGGTTTTAAGGGCCTTGTTCAAGGGCCAATGGTGAAACTAATTTGTCAACCACAGGATTTTAACTGGTGACCTTCTGGCACAGATTCCCAACCTGCTGAGCCACCCCCCACCCCCCCCCTCAGTATTTAGAGAGATCTGTCTCTCAGTCTTACTAGTTTTCATTACAAACCGGTGAGCATTATTCACATGGTGGTCATCAATCATAGTGTCTGAAGCTGTCAGCTCAGCATGCAAACAATCTGGGCTGAGAAAAACTCAAACCTCTCTGGGAGCCTCAGTCTGAATGAACTCCTCATAGATCTTCTTGGCCTTAATTGCCATTTTCACTGGGGACTTGGTCTTCTTGAAGTCCTCGCAAGCCACCCAGAACTCAATGTTCTCCTCGCTGAACTCAGACCTCAGGAAGCTCCTGAAAGTGGCCAGCCCATCTGTGAAGGAGACCATATGGAAAATGCATTCTCCCTCTCTGACATGCAGAAATCAGTCAGGACTCATTAATCTTGACGGGAGCAGGACGTGACAAACTGTTCCACTTAAAGATTCTGTGTGGCTGGCCAGCTCAGTTCAGCTGTCCTGCCTTAGGGGAAATGCTGTGACACACTGTCGCTGGTGTAATCCAAACAGCTCTTTGGTGTATCCTAAAACTTAATAAATTGATATGTCTGAGCACCGACTTTTAAAATAAGAATCCACTGGCAGTGAAAAAACATGTATTTTCCAAGAAAGCAGTTTAAGACTCCATATTCTGTTTATTTATTTTCGCAGTTACTAAAAGAATAAAAATGAAATATTATACATGACTTCTGAAAAGAATTTTCCTTGCGGATGAAAAAAAGATCCTCTAAACAAACTTCAAAGTCTGTAACATTGTTGCAAGATATTCTACATTAGCTGGCAGTGGCTCATCCAGTATGCAACACTGGAGAAAAAAAAAAACATTTTGTGAAGAAAAAAACAAAACAAAATTACAATGCAGTGTAACTGCATCCCATTTGACTTTTAAAGAATTCAAGTTCTTGAAGGAGAAAAAAATATAGAATTGCACTATTCCACTATGATTTGAGCAAAATAAGTCAATAAATAAAAATTTACACTATATTTGAAAATCAATGAATGTAATAACTCAAGAATTATGATCTTAGCCTATGATGTGGGAGATTTATATATGTATACACACACACACACATATATTCTATTTTTGGATGATATGGCTAATGATAAGATCATTTCTCTCAGGATTCTTCAGTGTTTAGTCATGCTAATGGCTGTGCATTTTTCGCATCAAAGTTGGGTCCAAGCCCGTTCTCACGAAGGCCATATGTTTGAAACATAGCAATTCAAGACTTGGACATTCTTCAGCATCTTTATATATCACAGAAGGCTAGGTTTGTATCAAAAGGCTTCCTGTCAGAGTCTCCCATTAAACTGAACATATACCAATGAAATCATCGCTTACCACAGGACGACACATAAGGAGGCACTTTTGCTATGTTTAATGGCATTCAGTGTTCATTTGCATCCACAACAGACTCCCGGTGATCCACAAATCAATAACCTTGAGGAACTATAACCTTGCACTTATCATTTTCATGCCAGATAGAGTTTAATCTGGATGACTTTGAAAATGATGACTGGTTTGTACATTGGCATCAATTTCACATGCGTCGACACGCTTTCAGCTTAGATGAAAGTCACTTACAGCTGTTTATGAGGACTCGGTCCAGGGATTCACGCCATTGCACTGCTTCTTCAAAGGCTGGCCTTAAAAACGAACACCAGACCGTCAGCAACAGAGCAGCCACTTTCACATGACCTTGATTTCTGGATTTAATTGTTTTTTTTTCCTACAAAGTAACCTTTTATACACAATCAGGTGATGGTCAACACGAAGGACAGTATAATTCACAATATATAGCTATCAAATTTCATACTGTAGTAAAACAAATGATTGCTTAATTTCAAAAGCAAAAATCATTATTTTTAAAATTTACCTAAGGCACCTGTTGAAGCAGTTGAGTTCAGTTAATAGGGAACGAACATAACCTTTTAAAACCCAACCAGAAATGGATTTTGATTGCTTGTTTTTGTTCGACGCTTCAAAAAAGGGATTTTTCATGAAACTGATTCTTGTACATTAATGGATACATACTAAATAATTCCTAACTTGAACTTCAAAATGAATGACAACTCGAATTAGCATACCATCTTATTTCAGAGACGTTTGTAACGTTTGTGATATGATCCTGTAATCACAGGGATCAAAACATTTTGCCACGGACACGTTTGTTTGTGCATAAACAGCTTGACGATGCTTTATCCCTGTACTGCAAAATCTCCATAAACAGGGATTCCAGTAACAGGTTGAAAAGAGTCCTTTTTAGATTTTATAAGACTTCAAAAAAGATTAAAATCAAAAGTCTTCTGAGTACAAAAGCCACAAATCACACATTTTAAAAAAATCTGGTCGTCTATAATTTGTTGTACATATTTTGGTTAATGTAGAGGAAATTGCTAAAAGGCTACACTCTTTTTAAGTAGTGTTTCATGTCTTGAAATAGCCTAAATCTTCATAGTTGTATAATGTCCGCCATTATATACAATAATGCAAGGCAGAGAAGCCAAAATAATTTACACAGTCGACCAGTTCCAATCTAAAGTGAATTTAATATTAATCTACAAAAAGGGTACCAGTTTGTACTTTTGCTTGTCATTGGGACTATACCTTACCTTAAGGTACAGAAATGGATTCCCCAAGGTCTAAACAACATTAATGTACCCCTAATGGTACAAAAGTGTTCCTCAGAGTCAATTTCAGTACCTTAAAAGGTACAATTACCTACAGCTAAGCTGTAGAATTGGCAGATCCTAGTGGGTACAGCCCCAGTGACAAAGGTACAAATTGGTACTATTTTTTCTAACAGTATACAGTAGTTCATGACAAATGGACTCTGAGGAACATCCCCAAGGTACAAATCACATTACTGTGCCCCCAATGGTACAAAAATGTTCCTCAGTCCATTTCTGTATCTTAAAGGGTACATTTACCCTTGAGGGTACAGCCCCATCACAAGCAAAGGTACAAATTGGTACCTTTTTTTCTGAGTGTAGAACTGATATGTCAGTAACATTCATCATATTTAGGCTTTGCAGTCACTCAGTTACTGTCAGTAATGGCCACATTGCTCTATTTCGTAGACCGTAAATGTAATCTCTCATACTGCTTTAGAACCAGGTGCAATCGCTTCCATCACACTACAGGGTATTAAAGGTCTCCCCTCTCACTAAGGTACCCCTTTAGGATGCATTACACACTAGGAAAAGCACTTGATTTAACAGCACCGGAATCAGAGTGGATGGTTGTGTAAAATTTTAAGTTTTATTGGAAGGCCAAGAAAGGTACTTAAGAGTCTCGTGTTCTCCCTCTATCGAAAGTCCTAATTGTTTTTTTCTGTGAACTCATCTCTGGACATTGAGCCTTGTTTAACTTTCTTGTTTCCAGCTTTCTTGCTCTTTCTCATACTTTTGGGCAAAATAAAATCCCTGTGGTTGTACTTCTGTTAGCGGGTCTCTGAAACTGGCCGTACTAATGAGCCGACATTCAGGTGCAGCCCACAGCGTGTCCCTTAACGCGCCACAAATACTTTAACCTCAGCAGAAATTCTCATAATATTTGTACTACAAATCAACTTGGTTATCATGTAACACACTAGAACTTAAAAACAAATAAATTAGTTATTTCATTTAAAAAATGACTGAAAATCATTTATTTATTTATAATTACTCAACTAAGGCCCCAAGATATTGAATATTGCAATACCATAATTCTTTCCACTGCAAATTTAGTAAATACTGTATTATATTAATATTAAAATTAAAGAATTTCTATGCTAACCTATGCCTCTATTTCTGTTAAATTGTTTTGAGGAAAAACTATGCAATGCATGCTATGCATATAATGTTTGGCTGTATAGCTGACATGATGTGAATATCTGAGGTGCTCAGTTTGCATACATATCTATTTATCGAAATTTATTGATTGCAAATTAGTTTAATGTGGCCAATAGCAAATGCAAGGGATTTCAGTAAACTGACTGCAACGGAAGGCGCAGGTCCGATCCAGGATGTTCCTGAGCCTGAGCTTCGACTGCTTGACCAGTTTATGGTAGCTGACCAGCTGGCATGACCAACTTAGACCAGCTAAAACCAGTTACCAGCATAAGCATTTTTTTCAGCGGGGGACATGGATGCACGATGAATATGCACATGTGATTTCAGCTCAGCTGATGTAGTAAAACCACAAGGTGAACTATTTATAAAATAAGTGAACTCTAACCGCCCACACACCTATTGGGCCTTGTGGAAGCTTCTAACAATGGTTTTGGGAGGGACGTCAGGACGGTGACTTTGAACCATGACCATAAATTTTAAACTCACAGTCCTAGAAAGATTAATCAAATATTTCTGTCCTAAAATTAGAAATCAGCAACAACACAAAGCATGACGCCGCGGCAAGAAATATCCTGTGCGCTCATCCTGTCCCTGGCTCCCTGACACAGACAGTTCAGCAAGTTGGCCCTCTCTCCACCTCGGCTGGGTGGCCCGCCGTGCACAATGCGCCTTTCCGTACACGTACTTCTGAAGCTTCTCCGGCTTCTTCTCCACCTTCTCCGCATAGGGGATGATCAGGTCGATGCCATTCTCAGGCTTCTGGAGCAGAGTTCCCAATTTAGTCTTGATCTCTTTAGCCCTGGGTATTACAAATGGGAATTAAGTGATTGCTGTTCAAAGGAAAATATTATAAGGGTATAATATTTTATTACGTTTTATTGCTGCAGCAGTTCAAAGTCCATTTGGCTTCTGATGTATGTTTGTACGTATATCAAGTAAAAAGACAAGACAAATAAAAAGATTCTTTACCCAAACGGTTTCATTAAAACTCTTAATCATTTAATAAGCATTGAATAGAGCCGATCCAGTAAACATTTTATGCACAACACACATCAGCTAGTTTTTAAATTATAACATGTAAAACATCTTTTATTTTTCTATTACTAAACAAAAAATAAATACAATCAACCAAATCCGATAATTTGATTACAAGATTTAGTACATGACACTGTAAACATTTTAACGTTAAATTAAAACATAACAAACAATTAAATTTGTAAGTTCTTTGTACACTTTTACAGTGTATTCATGCCTGTGTTTATTTTGCCAGAATTTCAATTCCAGATTTCCTGTATATTATGCAAGTTCTAGAATAATCACAAACAAAATAAAAATCTAAACTGTATGCATGTAATGTTTCAGATTGTATGTATGCATGTGTGTGTGTGTTCTGTTATATTCTTTCCAGCTTCTGCAGAGATTATAACCTTTTCTAACTTCTATGAAAAAAACCATTCACACGAAAAAGCTTATGAATGAACAAACTGAGGAAAATTAACAAATAAATAACAATTCTCGGTGTGTAGCCACAGACAAAAACTAGACTCACCAAATGAAAGTAAGCAATAGATATAGTCTTTATCTATACAGCACCAGAGCACATTAATATTTGAAGCTTGTTTGAAGCTTTTTGTCAGACTGAAATGTTGAACAGGGTACACAAAAAAGGTGTCTCACCTCTCCAGACATGTTTGGGGCAAAGCCGCTAATCCTTTACACATTTTCCGAAACTTTCTCCCGTGATGTTCAAAGTTCTTTCAGAACCAGAGGAGAAAAAAAATCAGTTCAGTGCGAGTGTTTTGTTTCAGACTTACAGCTCTTGCCATTATATATAGAGGCTGCTCACTGGCTCAGTGCCAGTGGCTCAGCCAATGAAATGGAAGGATTTAATTAAGGGCAGAGACAAATTCAAATAGCTTAGGGGGAAGGCAGCTGGCCAGCACTCTGATGCTAACATCACTGTAGATTTATCACAAAATCTTACAGGCTTACAAACAAAATCCACATGTAGTTACGGTAAGACAGCGATGCCCCTCTTGAGATCTCATCATCAGTTGTGAAATGTATTCGTTCTTCACCACTGTTTCCCAATATTCACAGACATCATTTGCTGTAGTACCTGAATGTTAACAATTATCTGGTCATTAATTAATCCACGTGTGTTCCGTTCCCAGATTGTACTTGTAACACATACTCTGTTGGATCCGCCCTGAGGGGACAGACAAAGTTGACGCTGTCCTACATCTTAGGGTAAACGACCAATGAGCCAGAAAAAAATCTTTAATTTATATTAACTTGTGGTTAACCTCATAAACCCAAGAACATTTATTTATATGAGTCACATCAAGCAAGTGAACAGTTACAATCTGTGTATTTGTCTGAGAGCATTTGGATAAGGGCATAGTGACTCACTGGGTATCTCTATAAGCTCAGACCACCGGTGATGCAAGTTTGATTCCCAGATCTGATGGTCTGTATGTGTCACGCTACAAGGAACGAAGGACTCGAGGACTGGCGTTTGGCGAAACAAAGGAGGTTTTATTAAACTTAAACAAACAGGGACTGGAAATAAACCAGATCATGGAGGATCAAAAAGAGAGTGCTAAAACAGGAACAGACCAGACTGACAGAAGGAGCGATGCCATTGGCTGGACTGGGGAACACAGGGCTGGGAAGCATGTATATACAGAACAAACAAGGGAGCTAACGAGAGGCAGCTGGGAGTGATTAACACGAGGGTTAGGAACGAGAACAGGTGTGGCTTGTTAGGCTCATGCTAGGGAGGAGTCAGGAGGGTCAGGTGGAAATGGCAGGTAGGACATAACAATAAATGCATGGCGTTTGAAAATCCTCCCCATCTTTACTGCAGGTGCTCCAGTCCAAAGGATACGTGCTTAAGCAAATTCTTTTGTTTACATAAGCCATAGTGTCTCCTGTAATGCACTGGCATCCCATCCAGGGTGTCCCCTGCCTTCTGCCATATGTTTCCAGGCAGAAGCTCCAAACTTACTGCCATATTTTGCTGGATACAGGATTGGAAGGATGGATGGATGTTTTTTAATGAACAGTAGTTTATACTAAACATTGTGCAGTCACTTGAACAAATAAAAAACAGATACACCATAATGCTGCCGTCTGATGAAAACCACGTTTACGGTTTACTGATAGTGCTTAATGTCTGATGTCATCAATTTTGCTTGTATTTATATTTGTAATAGTTAACATTTGTATTGTTGATGGTAATATTTGATCAGCATCCAAATCGTTACCGTCCTGTTTTACAGAATGTAATGCGGACCTTAAATGGGAATACCTGTATTTGTTTTTCAATAAACAGGGATGATGTAACTAGTAGGTAGATTTTACAGGAGCTTAAGCACCATAATACTTGGGTTGTGACGTGTTAGCACAGGCTGAAGTGATGACATACACCTCACTTTCCTATTTATTAAACTTGTGACCATTTTGCAAACATTTCCCAGCAAGTAAAGTGAAGGGTTTTAACTTTGAGTTGAGGTCTCCATCCGTTTTGTGGAGGGGGGGTTGTTTAGACCGGTTTTCATTTTGGGGAGAATTACAACCCCACCCCATAGTTTACTCCCATGAGTAAAGTCAGCAGTTACACATATTTTAAGCAGGGAATTGCACAATCCCTGCAAGTCTCCGACTAGACTAAATGGAAAATTAGAAGCCATTGGTATTTAAGAATAACATTCTTTTAGATTAACCTCAGTGCTATGCTCTTTTGTCTAAACAACTGCTTGAAGAACAGATTTCTTTAATGTGGCATACTGTTTCGAATTACAGTACACTGTTTATAGCAAAACCACCCTTGGCTTTGATGCATTCAAAACTGCTCCCTGATTGTTCTCAGATTATATTAACATACTTTCGCAGGTGGATAATTTTCTACCTATGTATAAAAATATATTTAAAACTATATATATAAAACCTTTTAAAATGATTTTATAGTAGTTAAAGACATACAGTTACATAATTTAATGTTGTTTTAATTTTATTTTATATTAGACGAAAAAAAGGTGAGCTAGCGACTAAAAAAAATAAATAAAGAAAATGCTAAATTTACTAAATGCTAAAATCTAAAAACTAGAACCTGGTGCTTAAAATATCCACTTTTAAAAGGAGAGAAATGTGACTTTGGAGTCAAAAGGAAATTCATTGTACTTTCCCACAGCCCATTAAAATAGTTTATATTAATCTGTTTGCAAAAGCTTTTAAGATAATCTTCATTAACGGTGGAAGAATGCATCACAAGACCAAAATGTTGTTTGATTTAATTAAAATTCCACTTTTTTCTACAAAAAGAAAAAGTAATACGAAATTCAAGATTTCCATTAGACAAGTTATACCCATGTATTAAAACCCCCCCCCCCCCCCCACAATAATCAAAACCAGCCAATACAGCCCCCTGGACCCCTTTAATGGGTGAAGACCTCAACCCCCCCAATGCTCAACCCAAAGTTATGCCCTTGTGTCCGTCCATCCATCCATCCATCCATCCATAACCTACAGTTTACACCAATTAGTTTCATGTTTCAAGTAACTAGGTGTAATTTCTGTGCCATAGGGGGCAGGGGGGTTGGCATAGTGGTAATATGACCAGGGCTATTACAGTTTTCAGGATTTTATTTAGTTTTCCATTTTGTTTTTCAATTTTAGTTGTAGTTTAGTTTTTATTTAGTTACTCTGCTAGTCACTCGCATGCTCTCTCCCATTTTCATCCTGCAAATGAAAACGCTGAAGAGAATGTGTGAATCACTGGGTGTCCCCCAGTGAAAACAAAACAACGTAAAGCAATCAAACAATTACTGCACAAAGCATTAACAGAATACTGAAACGACGTTTAATACACCATTTTCAAAAACACTCAAAATGCCAAAATCAATAAACACTTCACTCAGCACTGAATTTGTGAAAGATTCTAACAGTGACACAAGACCTGGTACAAGAGAAAGCAGAAGCAAGTATGATTTATAAACATGAATCCAGTGGCAAACTGCTTTCCATTTAACTGCAGTCCCATATTTTAACAAAAGATTATCCTGTCCTCTCTAGATTGTGAATTTTTACAATTTTTGGGATCCTTTACCTTTGCCGTGAACACTGTTATTGTTGCAGCGGAAAACAGCACACACAACCTTGCCGGATGTGTAAAAAGTGCAGAGACAGCACGGTACAGTGTGGCATTAATTGTAACCACAGTGCAAATCAAAGGGGGAACAATGAAGCAAAAACGAAGCTGAATTTACTTTTAGATTTAGTCTTAGTGTTAACTATAATGACCCCAGAAATGACAAACACAAGTGCAATACTGGACAAGTCAGTGCAAATCGTAACGGCGTTGCTGTTTCCCTTCTTTTTACTGGCATGCTGCTCAAAAAAACAAAAACAAAACTGCATAATCTACTGACAAATGCTCAGACATTAAAATAGGAACACAGAACAGAATATAATTTTATATTAAAGTAGTTTGGTTTTGCTGCTTTTTTGAAAGTCAGACAGAAGTTCTGCCCCTGATTATGTCAGCAGGTTAGGTGGCCCAGTGGTTTGGTGCTCAGGATCTCAAGTGGTTCATGGACTTGGGGCAGGCAGGAAACTGACCACAAACCCCTCACAGCTCCAAAACAAACTGAACACACTGGGGACGGCACAAGAGACCACGAGAGGTCAAAAGGCCAAACAAGAGAGGTCAACAGGGAAAACAAGAACAAACCTAAAGAAACCATAGAATGCTACAAGTAGCGCACAGCGACTAACAAAAGAAGAAAACAGGCAATTAAATATAAACAGATTATTATCTAACAAGGGAGCAGGAGTGACAGATTACCACCACATCCAATCAACAAGAACACAGGGTAACAAGCAACAGGTGGAGGAACTTAATTAACAATTAACAAGCACAGAGCTAAGGAAGTACAAACCTGAAACTAAGGAAATACTGGGAAATACTACACTAAGAAAATAAACACGAAACAAAAGTACAATATGAAACCAGAACAGAACACAAGGAGGGCAAACATAAGATGGGGAAACTAAGATAGAAAACACATCAAAACAGAACAGAACACCAAATAAGTAATTACACAGATGAGGTTGGTCTGGAACCAGCCTCGAACCATATCAGGAGCTATGTGGCAGTGTGGGGAACAAGGGAAATACACTAGGGACTTGGGGACACTAAGGCTGAAAGGCAAGAGACAGGGAGGAGGACAGGATGACCGGCGACACCTGCTGGCCAAGTGGGGAGGAGACACGGAGGGCAGGGTTTGATGGATGCGGACCCTGACATCCAGATTATTCCATGATCAATAAGTCATGAATCAAATTCACGATAAAGGTTGTCAGAAGAGGGGTGGGACTGGTGATGGTAAAAGATGTCGATCATTGTGTATTTAAACCCTCCATGTCCCACTGAAAATTGTCTCTCGACCTGGCCTCTTAAAATCGCTGATAGTGTGTATGTTCTCCATGATGGACTGGCCTCCTGTCCAGCATGTACCCCTGGCTTGTGCCTTGCCCTGCCTGGGACGAGCTCCAGGCTGCCCTGTGACCACGGCCATGAGAAAATAGATGGATCCAGAAGGTCTGCTGGGATGAGAGATCTGTCTGGGGTTGATTTTTGTTTAATTCTTGTGGGGAGTGTCATAAATTTAACTACATACCAGAATCCCTTTAAAAGCTGGCAAAAACTTGCCAAGCTAAACTCATCTTTTGTTTAAGCTGTCACTGATTTCTTGGAGACTGGAGGAAATGTTCTCTCTTCACACTGAAGAAAACATGCAGGAACATTTGTCCCCATAAGGACTTGTACTACCCTACATAACCCTATGCCTCAGGAAAGACCAAACAGAATAAAGCTTTTTGCATGCAACTTTTTTTCACATTCTGGAACAAAATTTCTCTTAAATCAAACCTCTACCTCAAAAATTTTTTACATCAAGTGTGCATGTTAATAATTTATACAGCATTCATGTATTCAGATGCAGAAAAAAATATATATTTATGGTGCAGCCATCCATCCATCCATTTTCTGAAAACGCCCAACTGAGGTTGCGGGGGGGGGGGGACCGGAGCCTATCCTAGGAACAACGGGCGCAGGTGGGAACCATCCCTGGGCGGGCACCAACACCGCAGAGCGGGCACCAACACCGCAGGGCGGGCACCAACACCGCAGGGCGCACACGCTCACACGCACACTCACACATTTATGGTGCATCATTTTATAAAAAAGCTGCTCAGTGACCTATAATCACGGGTGTAGGTTCTACTTGTAGGAATACTTACGAGTGATGGCCTTTTACAAATGTCCCACAAGTGTTTGTTGGTACAAACGATACTGTCACAAATTACTTGATGCTTTTCATACCGAGATTGCAGACATGGGAAGAACATTCCAATCAACACGAGCACTAAGGACCAAAATATTACAAGAGGATGTTGTGATTCACTTTTTTGAAGTCAGGATTTTGACTGAAAGACGAGGCGAATAGAAACCCCAGTGCTTGATGCTATGAGAAGACAGCTGACCACTGAGACACTGTGCTGTCACTGCGTTCACCTCACAAATCTGCCACATCTGTACAAGAAAAGCATTTTAAAAATATTCAGCCATCACATAAAATGAAAATCAGTGGCACCTTTCATCAGAACTGAACAAAAAAATCCACTCAAAAATTCAAATGCGTTATGCAGGCCAACCCATTTATTGCGTAGCTGTCGGACATAATGTTCTGCACCACCATCAGAAATAGATGATTTTTTGATAGTAAGCAACAAAAGGCAATTACTCCAGGAACGGCCAAGAGTACCTCTTTAATCACGGCGGAAGAATGTAGAAAATGAGAAACAGGCCATGTTGATTACAGAGATTTGTACGAGGCCTGATTGTTGATTTATTTTGCAGAAGACGGTTGTTCACTCAATTGCACATAGTTAATGGAAAAGGTTACAGGTGGAAATTAGCCTGATTAAACTGGCCACACACATCTATCATCCCCAATGTCACATTCAGCATAAGATAGGTCTTATTTGTGGCTATGACCAGAAGGTTGTTGGCTCAAATCACAGAGTCGGCAGTGTCATTATAACACTGTTGGATTTTAACACTGTTGGGTGTTCGATCAAGGCCTTGAACCCTGAAAAATGGCTGATTCTGTGCTTAGACCCCAAGCTTTGGGGTCTAAGAAATGGAAAATAAAAAAGTTACTGCTTGCTACAGCTGTTTTGCTTTCTTCCTGCACCTCAGTTTTCTCATTCTCAGCTCTGTCCTCCCCTAACTTGGCAGTTTCTATACTGGCTGTAAGTCCCAAACTTATTAAATTTGTAATGCACACCTGTCATAGACATTACTGCCATCTTTTACCCTTCGCTTCATGCCATGGCGAAAAATAAATGCATCATGAAACAGGACATTCAGGACACAGCATCTAAATAACACCAGTGGCCAAATAATCTTCCCAGAGGCAAATTCTTCTTGGACTGGGTGCAATGACCTTTTTTAAAAACACTGGAGGACTTTTTACATAAGGAGCTCGGGTTCAACTGGGACGAGGATGGTGACCTGAGGGTTCCAGATGTTTCTCTCATCTGTCCCCTCAAAATCAAAATCTACAGAATTTTTGTATTTGCATGGAGAAAACTCTTTGTAGGGAGAACATTATGGTCTGTTCAGATACCAAGTATCTTACACATATGAATGATGAAGCACCGCCTCTGAAAGGTTTAGATTAAATAGGAATGTATAATTTAGTTTTAATTGAATATTTATGACGTACTGATACCTTATAACTGCATTGTGAATCTGATTGATTCCCTTGAATTTGATTTCTGTGCTTCTCTGACTTGCAACATAGGCACATATCATAAAAAATGTCATGGCAACTAATGCACATTTTTTTTTCTCTCTTTTGTGTTCCAGAAGTAGGATGTAACAGCTCTTTTCCCTTGGCATGTTCCAGCATGTGTTTAGGTGGCATGCAATCCAAATGAGTCAATAAAATGCACATTATGGAGCTTAACAGCTTAAAAGTAAAGAACATATGAAAAAAACATTCAAATAGCATAAAAAAAGCTATTTCATATTAATCTAAATGGAACTAATTCCAAAACATCAACAGTGAGAAAAACATTGACAGAACATCTAGCTAGTTTTAAAAGTAGACAGTTGCTGGACAAGACTGGAGTGCTGACAGAATAGAATTGATTTCAGTTTTTACTCAATGGGAGCTATTGGTTTGCACCATTTCCCTTCTCCAGCAAAAGCAAGACCCCTGTTGTTTCCTACGCCTTGTACAAAGGATGTCGATCCCATGCTCCTGTTGCAGACGAAGGAACCAATCAGTGAGGACCATCGAGCTGTTGTTAGGACACATAGATCCCCCTTTGGGACACACAGAACTTGTTGTGATAACATACCGTCAATGTCATATAGTGAATGTTCATGGAAAATATTTTTGGTAAAAAATAGGAAATGGGGGGGGGGAAGGGGGGAGTGATGGGGGGGGGGGGGTGCGGACGAAAGGGCTTGTAAGATGTGGCGTGGGATATGAGCACTCCCACTATTGTCCGGGGA
>JAOYFF010000045.1:8032540-8043215 GCA_025773925.1 Cryptomyrus ogoouensis | reverse complement strand
GGGCTTCGGACTAAAGCGCTTGTAAGATATGTCATTGGATATGATGACTCCCACCATTGTCCTGGAATATTTGCCTCATGTTATCTGGTAACAGACACTGGGGAAATCTCAGATTGCCATAAAAAGGTCACGCCCGTCCGTCTACATGGCTTCAATGGAATGTTACGTTGTCTCACCTGGATCAAAGTGAGCACTAACCCTTGATATGTACTCACTGAAACCTTCAGGACCTCCAGAACCAGGGCTGGGTCTCACTTTGAAAGCTGTACTTTAAACGATCCCTGGATTATGTGCTTTCTTTGACAGTATATTCGTAAGCGTATACAGACTATCGCAAATACTTAATAGCTCTCGTTCAGCAATTATTTACCAGTATTGACTAAACCATCATGTCGAGTCTTATTCCTTTATCTGAGGGGACTGGATTACAAAAAATCCATAGTTTTTGCAGAAAAAAAGTAATTTTTTTTCAATGATGCATAAAAAACCTCTTCAGTGGTACTGAACTTGAAAAATCATTTCATAAGGAAGGAAAATTGAGCTATTGTACCATGTTTTCACAATGACAATTGGCAACAATATTAACAATGTCTGTCTGGTTCCTACTCCCTTCTGGTGCTGATTCACATAAACAACATTACTGCAGTTGCCGCGTCTCTCCCGTGTTACTGAGGCAGTATCTGCACTTATCAGGCAAAATATCTATCTGATTCACCCATTAAGGCCAACTGCAGTGCAGCTAGAGTCACAATAGGACAGACGGTGATAAAGGCACTCTGAAACACAGTATCAAAAAAAATCCATTGACAAAAGAGTTCAATTACTAGAGAAGTCTAGAGCGCCCTCTGCTGTCTAGTGTCTGTGGGTGCACTTGACATTGTACCTCCACACACTTAAAACAAATCTACAGACCTTGACGCCTTGAGTGTCCCCAGTCTGCTGAGTATAACCGCTTATTCAGTGCAGGGACATGGTGAGCTGGGCAGTCATTCCAGGAAGTACAGCGCAGAAGGCAGCAAGCACAAAGGTTCAGGTTCACCTAACAGCAGGCAAACATGGAGAGGAGATGCAAAGTCTCCACACACACACACAGCCAAGGGCTTGGAGTTAAACACTGCAGGTTTGAGGCTTCAGTACTAACTAAGCCAAGCCATTTACATCCCACCCCCCTTTCTAAATAATTAATTTAAAAAATATGAATTAAGTGATCTCTATCGTGCAATGAAGACAAATAATTAATCGTAAACGTAAACTGGGGATTTTTACTGGAAGTCAGTGCCTATCCATGCGATCAGCATAGCATGACGGCTGACACGCATCAGATAATTCCCGTTTGTTTTTCGGAGCCGGATAACGCAATGCAATTGAACGCGCTTAATCACTCGCTACAAACATTATTAAGCAAGTCCATTTCCGCGGGTCAGCGATTTAATTGCTGAGGGATTTACGTCTTCCGGAAACTGACGTGGGAGTCACGATTCCGGAAAGGAAGGAAAGCTGTTGTAATAGAGTCGAGATAGGAAATGGCAAGAGACTGGACTCGGACAGAACTTTCTGATGCAGCCTCTGTGCCGTATCTCCCAGTCACACCAGGTGGCAGTGTTGGGACATTTCATTTTTAAAAATGTCCTCCTTATCCCAGATGGGCAGTTCTGAACCATAAACTGCTTCCGTCTGTGTGACTGACTGAAAGGAGAAAATACGTGCGCTTCGTTACGTACTAATTCAGATGTGACTGTTCAAGCTGAATGCGATTCCTATTCTGTGACACATCTGGAATTGAGCAAGAAAGGGAATATGTAATGAAGCTCTAATCTCGCCATTGTTGGCCATGAAAACAATACTCACAAACCTTTCAAATCACCTTCCTCCATCTGTAGTTAACTATATGTGAAATGACATGGTGCAATATGAGAACTATATAGCAAGTAGATTAAAAAGATATTTCAAGTGTATTATTAATGATACAAAAAAGATTAGCAAAGATTAACACCTATCAACATGGACATATTTATTCTTATTCTTTACATTTAACTTATTTTTATCGAAGACCAGCCACTTGGAAAAATTCTTGACGTGTTACATATGCTTTTGTTACACATATTTTCTTTTTAGTGACAAGCGATACAGGCATCTCTTGAAGGTCGATGCTTGAGTGCACCAAACACCATTGCTCTGTTGGCTGGGATGAGTCATTGGACCTACAGATAGCAGACGTATATGCTTTGGTATGGAGAACATAAGGAGTGACGTGGAAGCCTATAGTTGCCTGCATACTGACCAGCAGCGACAGACTTGTGTCGTTTTTTTAGCTCTTGCCTAACCGATGGGCTTAGAGAACAGTGTTTCTCAACCCGGTTCATGGGGACCCCCAGACGGACTAAGCTTTTGCTCTCTCCCAGCTCCTTGGTCCGAAGGGAGCAAAAATGTAGACCGGGTTGACAAACACTGTTATAGAATTTGCTTGGACTAAAGTGATTATTCTAAATAATAGTGTTTAGTGGTATTTCTCATACTACCGCGCATTCATGAAAATTCACAAAGAGAACGCTGCTTCAGCCTCAACATCAGTGTATGTATATCACTTGTGTATATGTTTGTGAGTGACTCGGGCCGTTGATTAATACCATTTCCCAGACAAACTGGGATCTCCTCTAACAGGGACTTCCCTGTGGACTTCAGAATATACAGCTAGGCTTAGGATTCATTATGCGTGAGTGTTATAAAATGTGAGTGATGTGTGACTTTAAGCAAACATTCATTTCATTGGCCGGTTGCTCTCAGGATCACATCAGTGGGTCTGTCACGCCTTGCCTTTCCCCACATGATGGCGCCGTCTGCATCCCAAAGCCAAATTTCACAAGAGGGGAGAATTTTCAACTTTTTAATAGCTTTTGCTATTTTTCAAGTTTGTACAAAAATAATTCAACAAACACACACATAAACAGTACATTTTGTAGCTTGATATCTCTTTGGAGCACTGTATGGTAAATAAATAAATACATATATAAATTATCATTAAAAACATTGCAATTATTGTAAAATGTTCAAGATAATAGCATTCTGTCGATTTAGCTTTGTGCAAAACAGTCATGTTTTCCAGCATTGATACGCTCAGCATGAATGATGTATGACTCAACTAGTGTCCATCCATTCTGAGTTTCTTCTCAGTCTCCTTTCCTCCTTCATTGGCCTTTCAAGAGACGTTTCACATCATGTTTCAGTAACGAACAGCTTCAGGGCTCCGCTGACGTCTCTTTCGAACCGCTGGCAGACATCAGCTGGCCACAGTGTTGTATCCTTCAGATTAATCGCCGTCCTTTGGTTCCAGGACTGCCTGTCTTCCTGTCACGGCTCTCCCTGCTGGGCGATTTTGTTTGCGAGTCGTCCAGTCAGCTGCTGGTAGGCTGTGGACTTCAGGAAACGTGGGTAACTGTCCTTTTCCATGAGGGTGTAGATTTTATTCTGTGCCAAGCTGAAGCAGGACAGCGTGGGTTGCTCCAGGTTCTTCTTAGTGATATCTCTGGTTTCATGGTCAATGTTAACCTGGGAAAGAGGACAGGAGAATGTTGGGTTTAATCCCTCGTTCGTCAGGCACCTGCCATATCCGAATACAGGGCTGGGATATTAAGGCCGACTAAAACATTATGTGAATCTTAACTTACTTCTCTTGGTGCATCATTTTGGATAAATTCTTCAAAGATTTTCTTGGCTTTCGCCGGTAACTTGGCAGACGACTTTGTGCTTTTGTAGTCCTCACAAGCGAGGTAGAAGGCGATATTTTCTTCACTGAACTCCGTGACCAAGAAAGCTTGAAAAGCTGCTAGACCATCTGTTAAAATAATAATAATGATAACCAAATAAAGATTACCATCTGGTACATTAACCAATGGCAAGACTACATTCAGTAGAAAATAATATCTCTATGCTTGGCTGTTTAACAAACAAGTGTAGTTCAGTTTTGCAGCAAGGCCTGGTGTTTTATGAAATCTGGATATTAAACCCAAAGGGTTTCTTGTTTTCCCTGCCACCGTAGGCTATCGTGGGGATGCATGACTGAGCCAATAGCCTCGAACCTCACACAGGAAATGTGTCTCCATTAGCTGTGTCATGACATGATTATGCTCCTTCAACCTCCAATTCAGCCCAAGTCCATGTCATTACTGTATGAGGTTGGAAATGACTTCAAGATATGTCACTTTCTCCCTGCTGTGAAGATGGGGGGGGGGGGGGAGCAGAGGTCACACTTACTTTTGCTGGCAAGCAGTTTGTCAAAGGATTCTCTCCATTTCATTTCGTCTGAGGTAGGCAAGCTGATGGAGAAACCAGCCAGTTAGATTCACATAACAACAAGATGCAATTTCCAAATACAACTCCTTGTGCACACTGCATGCAAATGTAACAGCAGGAGCATTTCAGTGCATTTTGATGAGGGATAACATTGAAACAGCAGATATAAAGGCAGGCCTTAAACACTGAAACAGTAGATATAAAGGCAGGCCTTAAACACTGAAACAGTAGATATAAAGGCAGGCCTTAAACACTGAAACAGTAGATATAAAGGCAGGCCTTATTGTTTATAGAGATATATCTTATAATGGAATGTCCTTTACCTTAGTTTGTCTGTTTTGTGTAAAGAACTAGGATTCGCTGCTCTGTGAAGAAAACTGGAAAACAGTACTTTGACTTCCTTAGCTCTGAAAAAAAAGGAATTCAAGTAGATGTTACAAGCAATCATTACATCACCATATTTGCTAGCTGTCATTTCAACAGATACATACTTTCTAAAATTGCTCTATAGATACAAAATATAAATGTCAATTCAAAAGCGCTGTTCAGGGTATACATCCTTCCTCTGTGCTTAATATTGCTATTTTGTTAGCTAAAGAATTAGTCAGCATTCTAGCAATTCACTGTGGCGTGTCCATCAAGGTTAAATGGACACGCCTTGAAATCATACAGGGATTTCCATGGGCAAAAACAAACAAACGCACCTCTCCAGGCAGACAGCAGGCAGGAAGGAGAGTCCTCTGCACATGACGGGTGGTGAGCTGTGGAGCCTCTGTGTGATTATTCAGCAGCACACAGCTGGAGTGGCCGTATCAGCAGACTGTGCCTTGAGCCTGCGAGCCCAGGCCTTTTATGCAGCAGCTGCTCTGACATCATCGGCCTGCTCAGCCAATGAGAGACTCTCAGTAGGAGGGAAACTGTCATGCTCTTTAGCCTTCTGTGCTCTGTCCCATCCGTTTCTCTGAAAATCTTTTTTTTTTGTCACAGGAAAAATTCTTTTGTTTTTCCAGTAAGACAGTATGGTAATGAGTATGATAATACTCCTGCTCTGCCATTCCGAGATATGAGTAAATCATGGATTTGCCAAAACTCTCATGAAGAGAGAAAAAAGACAAGTAAAAAATAAATCGTTTGATGTATTCTGCAAGGCATGCATGCATTTCTTGTAATTTGAATAAGAAAATGAGAAGCTTGGTGACATCGTGTTATATTTGTGTTCGGGTCCTTCCAACTGTTTTCAAAGTATTATAATGATGATGAGGATTATTATTATTATTATTACTGTGACTGTACTAGATAAATGGTTATATAACATGCATGGATAAATTATTATTGTAATTAATAATAATAAAGTAATAATAGATTATTACTGTAATTAATAGGGCAGGGTCACTGTCTGTTTATCTGTCCTTGGTGGGTGAATCAGGCCCTTTTGTGTCTCATATGATGCTGGTCACACAGAGGCACGTATGTAAGCGCGTTTTGGTCTTCCTGCGCAGATCCAGCTCGCGGTGCTGACACTCCGCTCCTGAGCCCCCTCCCATTTTGCTTTTCATGTATCTGTTTTCTCCTGTCTTTTGTTTCTATCCCTCCCTGCTGCTTTTGTTCTCTCCTCTGGTGACCCCAAATAAAATTTCTGCAGCCCGATATCACAAGGCTCTTTTCTGTCTCCCAGCTGGGGTAGCGTTATTATTATTACTCGGAATATCGTAGCGTTATTATTATTACTGAGAATATTGTAGCGTTATTATTATTACTGAGAATATCGTAGCGTTATTATTATTATGGGAATATCGTAGTGTTATTATTATTACTGAGAATATCGTAGCGTTATTATTATTACTGAGAATATCGTAGCGTTATTATTATTACTGAGAATATCATTACAATGCCGAAGATGCGGATGATAGTGATAGTAAGAGAACCCCCAGCTATGATTCCGGATTATCTGCGCTTTCCATCATTTTCAGGGACATTGGGTTCATATTTGTTTTTTTAAAAAGGAAAAGGAAATGAAAGGATTTTCAAGGACTGCACTAAACTCAATCTACGGAAAGATTTAAAAGAGATGGGGAGGGAGAAAATCCTCGGAAGAGCCTAAGGGAGCCGCCCACTTGGACAGAAAATTAATAAGGATGATAAGGATGGCGGATGAAGCTGCTGGCATCTCGCCGTGCCCTGTGGAGGGGCGTCAGCCTCCTCATGACGTCTTCCCGGGGTGACTGTATAATGAGGCAATCGGAGGCTACGGAGACCAGCCTTGAGGTGCTGAGTCTCACCGCTGATGTAAGCTGCCTGCCGCCGCCGCTTTGAAAAGGTGAAGTCATCAGAACGGGGGGGGGGCAGAAAATAAGTGTTTGTGCTACAGAGGCCTTCCAAGGCTAAATAAGCCATTTCAGATCAGCCAGATTGCTACGGGAAATGCGGCGGTTGGCCAGGAAACGCTGCTCTTGGTGTCTTGGATGCCTTACGGCAAACCAGGCGCTGTGTGGATGAACGACCACGATCACAGAGGGCCAGGTACTCTCTGTGGTGGCTACAGTAACGGCTGGTGCAAATCTGGGTTGGTAACATAAGAAGATAGTATAGTGGTTAAGGCTTGGGGGGGTCCGTATGCCCCTCTGTGCCATGCTGGAGTCCTCTGAGCAAAGCCCTCACTGATTCGCCTACTTTGCCGTCTGTCTTCTCATGACTGAGAAGCACCAAGCTGCATAAATGGGTAAAACTGTGAAATGGCTTGGATAGATTCATCAGCTGAGCTAAAAGCCTGTGTTTCTGTATACCTGGGCTTTCACATTTCGGATATTCAGAAATGAATTATGTTGTGTTTGTGCAAAGAACATGAACAGAAGAAGAAAAAGAGTATATTTCCTGTCACAACAGCGCATGTGCTTGTTTTAAGGAGGCAGTCCTAACATTCCCGTAATACATATAGCATCCCTTGAGACTCTGCACAACACACTTCTCTTACTAGAAATATTTTTTTCCAAGCATTCTTCCAGGATAAGTAACTTCCCACACTCACAGTAACATGGAAGCCCTCTGAAGTTTTCTTACCTTAGTATGACTACGCCTATATTATGACTCATTTATAATAGTGTAGATTAATACTGTATTTTGTTGGAATGATCAAGCACACTCATTCGCACCGAGAGAATTACAAAGCTGAGTACATTTTACCACAAATTTAAATAAAGCACAATAACGTTGCATATATTTATTGCCTGCAGTTTTTGCCATCCATCCATTTTCTATACCCACTTGTCCTGTGCAGGGTCACATGGGCACAGAGTCTATCTGGAGGGAGGGAATAACCCAGGATGGGGCACCAACCCATGACAGGACACACTCACCACCTAGGAACAATCTGGAAGCTCTAATTCGATTTAGACTGTTTGAGAAACTGGAGGAAACCCCAGAATGACACAGAGAAAGAATGCACACACACACACACACACACACACACACGCACACACACACACACACACACACACACACAGACGGGGTGGAGTCTCAAATCCTGGTTTCCAGACTGGTGAGGCAACAGTGTTCACATGAATCCTAATATATGCTCACTGATATTCAGCATGAAATGGACAAAAATAATTTAAAGAATGTCCTTCTATAAGGAGATGACTTTTCAACCCCATATATTGACTAACATTATTATTATTGCTTGGTTTTGTTTAGATCTCTTTATTCCATTGCATTTAGACTTTCTGATTGCATATAAAGAAAGAATAATAATTCAAATCCTATAAGGGGTTCTGCTCTTGGATCCTTGAAGGAGGTGCTACAGCAGAAGTTTTGTATAAACAATAAAGGTGTGATTGCGAGCTACGCTTTTAAAAGCGAATGGAAATGGCCTTAATGACTTGCATGTAAGGTATGATTTGCATAACAAAGGCCAGGAAGGTTCACCCCAACCACATCTGTTAGTACCAATTAACTGCGTCTTGGGGGATTTTGGAGCAATAAACATCTTTGGCCATTCCTGGCTCTTTTCTCGTCACCTGCATCAGGTATAAAGTGAATACCTTCACAGCAGCAGCTGCCTGGGTGAGTCAGGTTTGTATTTCCTGGCAGCCTGAATAGGACAGAATGTTTCAGACGTCCGTAATGAATACAATGGCCTGCTTGTCGTCTTACAGCAGCATGCGGAATAATCTTGGTTAACTTTCTGTGTCAGGAAATAACAATGTTCTTAGAATTAAAATTAATTATGAGCATTGGCTACTTAAAAACGTAGTAGATAAAAAAATGCCTGATAAAATACTAGGGCAAAAAAGTTAATTGTACAATGTATTTTTATCGTACACGTTTATTGTACTTATCACCATAGTTGTATTTTTAGTAAAACTTTTTTGTGAGAGATTTCTTTTATTGCAATTTTCATCCATCTTCCAACCTCTTATCCAGAACAAGGACAATTAATAAACTCACAAGAAAAGAATAAAATACGAATGATGATTTTGAAGAGACATGTTTCCTGTATTGAAAAGATTGATAGATTGAAGTCGTTGCATGTGTGTCATTGACTGTAATGCACATGCCCTACTTTACTGGCAACAGTAACCTAAATATTGCCTTGGGCCTGTTAGCACTAGGGCAGCAGACAAAGTTACGTAAACAAATAGGACTCACACTTCCTCTCCTCATTGAGTGTTCTGAATGAAAGCCCAGCTGACTCAATCAATACTGCACTGTTCTCTGTCTATCGATATTTTTAGTTGAATTCACAACAGCTATTGTAGCAGTGCCCTCATAATTACATTATTTATGTGTGACCCATGTCAAACCTGTGTGTTTAGCTGCAGTATAAAATGCATAGTGACATAAGGGACAGGCTGGACAAATATGCAATGTAGGTCATAGCGACACGTACATAGTAATTGTGCAGCTATTTAGCTGATGATGATAATTCCCCAGGATTAGTGTAATAAACACAAATACACAAAAATAAACCTCCAGAAGGGGCAGCAATGCTTACTGAGAGAGTAACAATGTTCCGGCACACCTTTGTGGGTTTGAGACCCACATCTGCTTTGTGTGCGTGTGTGTGTGTCCTGTGGTATTACATCATGTACCCCACCCTTATGCCCTACACTTTCTGGACAGATTGTACTGATATCTGTAAGTCTCCGAAAAACACAACCGACATGCCGTCTAACGCATCAGTCACATATGAACAATCCCATCAGATGTGCGATAAGTTTTTGGGCAGCACCAGTACCCTGTAGGTGTGGGTGTGTCAGTGACGCAGAGGCCTTACATCAGGGGAAACGCCTGAGTCTCACCCCGTGTGACAAAATGGTTTTTTCCTCCCATAAGTCACAGAGAGAGAGAGAGAGAGAGAGAGAGAGAGAGAGCGTGCCTTGGGACCAAAATGATTGTGCAGGAAGCTTCCTGACCGTAAAAACTTGGCAAACTTTCTTTCTAGTGCCAGAATCGAAGCAATTACAGCCTGTATGTATGTAAAAACAGCAATTACAGCCTGTATGTAGACTGGGGTCACGCAGATCAAGTAATAAGTACATTAATTACAGCAATCATTAGTCAGAAGATTTGATGCCTGCAGTATCTGCATTGGTGTGTCAATGATTAACTGAATAAAAGATCATGATGTCATTTATCCCGTAAAGAGCACAAAGAAAAGACATAATGAGGCGTAATGAAGGCTAATGTGCTGCATCCCATTGGTGGCACTTTCACTAAACACGACTGGATGTTCCGAACATTCCAGCCACATTTCATCAGTGTAATTGTTAAATAGGGATCTGATTACTGCAATACGTGATAAGCAAGTCAGGACGTTAATAATAGATGGGAGCCTGTATGTACAGACCAAAGGGCTGAGGAGGCGACGCCAAAGTGTGTCACAGCAAGAAATACGCAACATAAAAATCACTACAGTCAAAGGTGTTTATTTGTTTAGTATAACTGAAGAGCCTAATTTTCCAAACTCACTCCGTCCGTTTTTTTGTTTTTGAGACGAGACCGCCGATAACATGAAGTCAGGCTTCCTCATCATATACTACAGTATTGGGAACTAGGGCTGTGCAAAAAAATCGATACATCAATATATCCCGATATTTCCTTTCATGATATACTATATCGATTTCTAGCTCCGATGGGGAGTATCATGCAAAATACAACCAGACGTTTTGGGAACACCCTGGAGCCACGCTATATGATCCCAACGCGAAAACATTACGGAGGTAGCGCAAGTTGTAAAAAAAATCTCTTCTTTCTGCAGCAGGAGTGGCACTTACGTGCGATTGCTGGACTTCGCGAGCCACTGAATCTTACGTTACGATCACCTCGCACCACATTAATGAGGATTGGCAACTGATTTCCCATGTTTTGTTGAAAGGGGGACCTTTTT
>JAOYFF010000045.1:7994302-8032440 GCA_025773925.1 Cryptomyrus ogoouensis | reverse complement strand
TTTTTGGTCATACCGCCCAGCTCTAATCATACTGTTTTATTTTCATTATAAGAACAGTTAATATGCTCAGTCCTCTAAGCACCACACCAGCCTAAGATAACTGACTGGGCACTTTCATTTCTTATTTTCGTTCTTATACACTTTATCTTAACGTTTTTGGTGTCCACTAGTTCAGTGTGTTAAAATGCAAAGACAATAAAGTTAAAATTCAATTGAGTTATGTTGTTTTGGCTGAATTATTAATGTAATGTGATTCATTAAGACCACCCAGATCATACACAGCAACTTGCATTTCAGCTTGATTTTATTTTTTTTCAGTGAACTGTAGAATATCACAATATATCGCAATATGTATAGCATCACAGTATATCGTGATTTAATCGTATCGCGAGACATGTATCGTGATACGTATCGTATCGTGAGCTTGCCAATACCCACCCCTATTGGGAACCATATCTCACTCAGCCTTCATTTATTACAATGGAGAACTTCCATTACTTTCCCAGCTTGGATCAGATCCCAGCAGCATAGGGTACAAGGCTGGGGTTAACCGTGGAGAAGATACCTGTCCCTCACAGGACACATAAACACACAATCAAATGCTGTGGGCAGTTTATAAAGGCCAATTAACCCGGAGCAGGAAACTTGTATGACGTGGGGAGAAGATGGAAACGCTAGATGCTCAGAACAGAGTTGGGATTCAAGCCCCAAATCCTGGCGACAGTATGAGCCTCCAAGACACTTCCACAAGTATTACACGCTGACCAACAAACTTTTTTTTTTTTAATGAAAACTGCTCTTAAAGAAACTAATCGGCAGTGTTCCTCATTCAGTCAGATCTTTATATCCTGACCCAGCTGTTCTTGTGTCTTTGTCTTCTTAGGTGGCCCTTGTTCTTGCCTTACAAACGCTCATCTCCTCACCCAAGCGATAACAGCAGGGTAGTGGCAGCTTTCCAAGTGCTCCCTCTTCCTGTGGCTTCACACGCTCCCTGAACAGCAGTTATTCTCGTAAGCATTTCAAACGGAATTTTCCAACGCTCAAAAATTCCAGAAGCTTGGATGTTTGTTGATTGCTTGTCCCTCCATGCCGTAAACCCTTTGGCTTAGCAGAAGAGCAACATTATCTGTGTGTAACTCTCTGCTAATCTCTTGTGGATATATTTAGCTAATAAAAAAAAATTCTAAAAATTGTACAAGTCGGTATAGGAGCCAGAAATGTTTTCGACAGCTAATGCTTGCCATCTTCATCCACATCATTATTCTTTGGCCTTGGACAATTAGTAGGCTAATGTAATTGCCTGTCTATCTATCTCTGCGGCTGTTTAACTAGAGAAGAAACCTAAAACTGCCGCTGGTGAGAGCAGGACCCGTGGCTGGATTATGTTTTTTACATTAAGTACACGTGAGTAGCTAGCTGACTGTGAGCGGTTGCGATAATTGCCTGGAGAGGTTGCCGAGGGGTCGGCGTGGAATCTCAGAAGGGCACTGTTGCCGCCGATTTGCATATCAGTTTCCTGCGGCAGACAGTTACCCATCGCAGAGAGCGTCTTTAATTAAAAACGGTCTCAGGTTTGACCTCTCCTTCATGATGTCAAATGACTTTCTGGTTGCGGACTGTGCTTAAGCCAGACCATATGCCCAGTGGATGGCAGCTAATGCGATTTTCATCGGCCTCAGGACAGGTGAAGGCAGTTTAATGCATCGCATTTAAGTTAATGAGCAAAAAATACCTGCGATGCAAAGTGTCCCCTGACATACACGAGATTAAGCCCTTTAAATGATGCCACCGCCCGGATCCATGTCGATAGAACAGCCTGAAATAAAGCGATATGTTATTGTAACACTGTGTCACGTGGCATCACCCCATCGCAGAAAGTGACCCAGCTGTGAAACATGTACCCGTGCATGTCTGGCTCTCATCCATCATCGTGTGATCCAGACTAAACAATGGTGGCCCAATCTTGGTAGCGACCGGCGCTACATGATTATACATGGATACTGCAGCTGACTTCGGTTCCTCTTTCCTAATTGCCAGCATGGCAGGTGCTTCCAGTTACGCAGTTTAAAGCACCTGAAATGCTATAACACAAGCCACTTCATACGTATCTTGATTATATAACTTTAAGGCAGTTTGGAAAAAAATACATTTTAAAGCCATCCTGGTGTCCAGTAATGGAGACATTCATAAATGGGTTAGTAATTCAGCCAAAAATGAACTGCTTTCATACCTCACTAAACAATACCTGGCATGTTTTTGAACAATAATATGCAGCTATTATAGTAAAAAAAAGGCAGCTACAATTTTTTGTACTTACTCTTGCTCCTTCCATAAAATATACTTGTTGGTATGTTAGCCGTTTTGTCAGAAATACAGAAGGAGTTGTCAAAACCGTATGTTATTGTCCTCTTTAGTGTAGAACAGGAATAACAAGGTTTGCTCAAATCACTGAAAGGACAGATGGAAAAATAAAATGTTCTCTATGGTGGGCATAAATGTCGGGGCCTCGGAAGGATATAGAAAAAAACAAATAAAGACTATGTATTTATACCAAGGTTTCGGTAAAAAACTATTTTCCTGTTGGTCCAGAAATGTCACATGGGTGTTATTTTCATGAACCATACAGGTATTTCAGCAGCCTAATAAAAGTTCTATGTTAATGCATTATTGAATATAAGACTAATACATATAAAACCTTTATGACTTTTTACTCCTAAATAACTTAAAGAAAATCTCGAGTTTCTCACTGGTAAATACAACTAGGTAGTGGCGTTCATGCGTTCCCATCTCGTATTCACAATTTTTCCGACATAACTTGAAGGCAGGGCATATTTTAAGAGCACTTTGGAACATTATTAAATGTTAAATTAAATAATTTTGTTCTGAAAAATTAACTGTGACTATTTTTTGCTTGTTAGCTGTGGTATAAGTGGAATAAACCTCCTTTGGGCGTGGTTATACAGGAATAACCAACTCCAGTGTGTTTACTGCACACCTCGTCGTGGTTTATCAATTATATACAGTACACCTGGACCTCCAACAATCTTCCTTTGGGTTCTAATAAAAATCGGCAGTAATTCAATGCTGATTAATTTCCTATAATTTTGATTAGATTGATTTATCTGGCAGACACCAGTAATTTCACTTATTAGAGACAGATTACTGGATGAATAATCCAGTTTCCTTTCTAAAGTTCAGAAAAACAGCAGTTTGGGGAACAGACTGTTCAGTTGCACCTAGAATGATCTTCAGTCACGGTGATGTAGGTTTGCCTCAGAATGGCTTATTCTCATAAGAAACAGTCCCTAATTGGGAACATTGCATAAAATGCGGCCTTTCATGTGCCCTTGGTGAACTGAACCATTTTCATGAAGAGTGATTAACTCCAATATGGTTTTAATGCCTCATACTGTTTTTTCTTCCAGAATCATTGATTTCTTTGAGGGGAAACAAGAGCTTACCAGGAGGAAAAATGTGGACAGATGCAAACAATTCAGAAGAGACACACCGTGTCTCCTGAAAGCAGTGTAGCCAGTGGCCGCACTGTTTTCGCTGCAAAATGTCAACATTACATTCCATCTCACAGATGTGCCAAATTATATCTGCTTAATTAGGATCTTCACAAATAAGCTCTGTTCTTATAAAAAGTACAAAGCACAAAATTCACTGAGGTCCCTTAGAATGTTTTACCTGAATGTAAGAATAAAAATAAAAATATAAGTGCCGATTGGCCTTCCATAATATCGTGCATTTATATTGCATTTGTAGATTATCCATTATGACTGTGGGCTTAACTGCGATTTAATTTTTTTTCCATTTACAGCATAATAATGTGTATTGGTACCAACTAAAGCAACTGGGGTTACCATGGGAACTACTACCACTATGCAGATATTTAGACCTGGAATGTGTTAATTTTGTAAACACTAGTTGGATTTTGTGCCAGTAGCCGTTTTTAGAGTTATGTGTATATGGAAATATTTTGCTAAATACAAAAAACCGATTGGAAAACTCACTCAGTAATTACGTTGTTGTGGCTATCATTTGCTGCCGGAAATTAAAATTAAAAATTACTTTACTCAGGTTATAAAGATTACTACCGACTAACTACCGACCTTGTAAATGATAATAAGTTTTCTAAAAAATCATGTGACACTACATCATCTCCCATGATGCACTGGAATCCCAAGCCTTGTGATACCTGCTGTGGATGGGTGATACTGGATGCATTTCATCTTCCAAACGAGCTATCCTACCCTGTTACTATATGCTAAGCGCCAAAATGGAAGGTACTTCAAAAAAGATAACTGATTTTCTGTCTTAAAATAAATAGATGCTCTTTGCATAATTTTGTTTTCTTTTTCACTGGATTATATACATTTGGATATAATCTAAATTGCACAACTTCCCCAGAATTATCAATAATTCTGTTAAGGAAATAAGAGCCAGTCATGACCACCTGGGGGCAGCCTTGCTTTAGGAGGTTTTGGGAGTGCACTTTGCCCCAGAGGCATGCAGGGGGTTTTCCCATCTCAGACACCGTAGTTAGTGACACTGAACTGTGATAGTGTACATTTCTGCACAGGAGTGCTGTATGTTTTCTGGGATAGCCTCTGGGCTCACCACAGCCCTGCATGGTTAGGGAAGATGGGTGGATGGATGGATGGAATTAACAAAAGCAAATCACATTCTGAAAACAAGAAATATTTTCATGCATGCTGTACTCAAGAAATATAGTAATATATTAAGAGAGACACTGTCTTTAATAGTCATGAACTATTTATTGGTTCAGTTAGCAGCCTAAAATAAGTCTAAACATACATATGACCTTATTTACAAACACAGGCATCAATGATATTCATGAAATGCAAGTGTACTGCACACATTGCATGCACACATCGGTAAAGCAAAGTTTTCAGGGAAACTAAACTGATTTAACTCAATAAGTAGTAAACTTTTTTGGGATTTATTTTTCATGAAATTGCTACTAGATAAATTAACAGAATAAATATAAATGCGTTCCCCATTAAAACCAGTAATGGTTTTAATTGAACATAAAAAGCTGCTAATTACTCCAAGGTCTACCATATAATTAATGTCAAACAATTTTTGTCTATGCATATATAATAATGCTATAATAAAGATGATTGGTCCAATCAAGCACTTTAATTGTTTTCGTTTGATGTGGGTCTTTGTGCATATTGTGGCTTTTGCACGGCTGGAGACATACGGTGACCCCTTCGATTGTGACATCTGAGAGGGCAGTTCCAGCATTTCTGCATGAAGCGGCACTTTGCAGTCGGGCACTAGCTCAGGATGTGTCACATGGCACCACCTAATGAGATCCTCGTTATAAACCCAACAGGATTCTTTGGAAAAACAAAGCAGTCCACGGCCGACGGCCGTAATGGGCGAGAACCCGCCTGGGAAATCGCATTATTCTGTGGCTTCCAGGGCTGCCTGTGAATGATTTGATGCAGGATCGTACACAGGCAGCACATCAAAGACGATTCTTCGTTTTGTGGGAACCCCGCAAAGGTGATTGATGTAACAAGGCCGCCCACGCAGGCCAGTTAAGAGCGATCACCTTTTGAGAGAACAGGATGCTGAAAGCATTTGTGAAAGCTTTGCCTGACTTCTTCCGGCATCAAAACACACAAAATATGACTGTACTGTACCCGTAGACCCCCTGGCCGTGTTGATTCTGGCTTTCCCTCACTTGCCATCATATTACATCTGCATTCACATTTCTGAGAAAGCAGGATCTGCCAGGGTCAGCAATTACCCAGCCCTAACCTTAACCGTCACTAACGAAACAAAATGTTTATAAAATTGAGGTTATCCAAATGGTGACCTGAAAATTGTCCCCTTTTCAGGTTTTACCAAATTTTGGTGACATTTTGGTTCCCAAATGTGATCCATGCAAAGAAAGAAAGACAGACAGACAGAGCTGTGTAGATATACTAACAAAGGGTTGAATATATTATATGAAAAATAAATGAGATCATCTCAGTTTCAAAAAAGTGGATAAAAGTCAAAGAGCTAAATGCTCATTTACAGAGTCATGTTTGTATGGCAGATTATACAGAAATCTAAGTCAGAGCTTAATCAGTTTTGTGGTATTTGACATTCTTGCCCATTTCATAGCTTTCAATGAAAAGATTTAATTTTCCTCCTAAGTATTCTGCTCTATTTCCGGTTGGAAGCTACAGTTTCTAAAGTAATTTTTAAAATCAACTTTAATTAGTTAATGCAATTAGGTTGGTCAGCAGCAAGCAAAAGGACATCTTTGTTCACGTGCTGTCTGGGACCCTTCCAGAACTTACCATCTGTCCACTGACAGTCGGCTGATAGCGTGAGTAATGTGTATGTGTTGTGCAGGGATTGCCCCGCGGAGAGCAGCGATGACGCGAGTGCACCAGTGGGAGGACGGGGGACTGTGAGAGAGACGAACCCCCCGACTGCAGGGGAGAGGCGGAGGCAGAGGAGGAGGAGGTGGGGAGTCAGCGTGGCATTCCCCAGGCTGGATGTGGGGGGTCAGCGTGGCATTCCCCAGGCTGGATGTGGGGGGTCAGCGTGGCATTCCCCAGGCCGTGTCAGAGGTCCTCGGTGATGAAGCATGCTGTGCTGTCTCTTCCTCATGACACTGTGGGACACGGGGTCACACATGTTTATAGCCCCACCCCCCCCCCCCAAATCCCGTATCCATCCCCAAAATCTACTTACAGAACCGGCTCAGCTGAAGAGCTGACTTTAGCATTACTGCTTCGCTTGGGCTGCCTCAGGGGGCTTTATCCTTCTAAAATGTCCTTTAGCCCCCTCCCCCAAATAAATTCATTTCCATTTAAATCAGACCTCCCTCGTAAAGGCTTACCCCCCCCATTCATAAATCTCTAGTCACACTCCTGACTTTACTGCTTCATGTGATCTTGCATGTCAAAGTAAACAAATTTATATGAATATATCTTTACGAACTGTAAACTGGCTTAATGTTGCACATCTTAAGCTTTATATAAAGTACTGAGAGAAGCGGTTATAACGGCAGTATATTAACATATAGATTGTGTCGCTGCTAATTGTATATTAATGTCGGGATATCCTGACCGTCTCCTTTATCTGGATTGTCTGTTTCCCTCAAAGAGAATGTGCCCAGCTTTCTGCCACCTGAGATAATGTCAGAATGACATCCCCCGCAAATGAGGCTCTGTAAAAACACGGCGCGAGGTTAACTATCAACGTTGAGAAAACCATTTTCAAATCACAGGCTCTGCAATTCTTATATTACAGAAAGAACTACCAGTCTCAGGTCGAAACTTATTCATTTACTTGGAGAGAAAGTAGGCTTCTGAGACCACAGTAAGAAAAACAAATATAGTTCATTCTTTGACTTCACAGAGATATTAACTGCAAATAGTGGATTATTGGATCATTTGGGGGATTACGGTTTTGTCAACATTGTAAAAGGACTGAACTAGCAAATCTCCCAGGGGTGAGTGATGAAGACAGAGACGGCGAATGTGTCTGGTTTGCGTGTGTGTGTGGGTGGTACGTGGGTGGTAGGTGAAGCAGGAGGCTTTGTTTCTACCACAACATGGCCGCCAAAAGCATATCTTTCATATTCCCCGGCAAGGCCAAATCACTCACAGCACCGCTCAATGTATTTTTTTGTTCACCCAGTGTGATTCAGCCACCATCATCTGTTTTTTGAAGGTGACAGCATGCTCTGTGGCATGTGAGTCTGTGGGGGGTTAGTGCCCTGGCACTGAGCTGCCCCCCAGGTGATATTGTATTGCCATGGTGATTGATCAACAGCCCCGGGCCAACTGATGCCTCAGTTAATGGAACCCAGCTGGTCCTAATAGGACATATTGCGCTGCTAGGAATAGATATCTGCAGCTCCGTGGATTCAGGGAAACCAAGATACTTGCCATTTATTGGGTCTATTTATCTTTTTGGACAGGTTTTAGGTTCCGGACTCTTTTGAAATAGCCTCCGTCGGCTTTTGGAACCGCACAGCCCGACAGCAAACCTGCACTCCCGGTTTGCTTTGAGTGTCTCATGTGTTGGTGAATTCAAGAAAATTGAACCTAATAGACAACAGAACCAGAGGGGTGTCAGATGTCAACGAGCTGCTGGTTGTTATTGTTCCCCCACGTTCTACTTGGTACTATTACAGTACGATTGGCAGTGTGTTGCGAATCTACATCCAGCAATCTGTGATCGATTACCCAGTATCAGTTGGTAGGGGGAATGGAGACTATCTCCACCTGTGTAATGACAAGGCAGGGAAACACCCTGTACAGCTGTCATGTATGCAGTTATACTAAGTAGTATAATGTGCAGTGAAACGTACAGTTGCCTTGCCCCAGACTATGAAAAAGGAACATAAGTTGAATTGACAAGACAGAAACAATGTATCACAAACATTGAACATTAAATAATAATCGTAAATATCTATGGTTACTAGCAGTAAGTGGAAGTAGTGCGAGAGTCCAGAAATAAATATGAATATATGTGTTCAGGTGTGGGTTAAGTGAGCTGTGGAGAATGTCGGTTGTGCAGGTCCTAAACACTTTTCTCGTTTAGGATCCGAGTTGCCTGTGGACAGATGCTCTTCCCCAGCCTTCCTGCGATGGCCTTCAGGCAGGAATAGCATCTGTCCAGCCTCAGCGAGACATAACTTTGCTGTGGCATTAAATTAGAAATAAACTTGAAAGTCAATGACTTGTTTCCTTCTCAGCCTTTTAGCATGACTGTCTGTATAAATCAGTATTATATATCATCATCGTCCTCAAGTGGATTCACAATGAAAAAAACATAGCTTGTGCCTGATTGGCTGGTTTTGCTGTGCGCTGAGAAGGGGTGTTAGGTAACTGCAATCGGCAGGTCAGTTTAGTCCACCTGTCCTCGTCCTCCATGCACACATATCGAGGTATGTTCTGTTCTTACGCCCCCCTGTAACCCGAAATCCTGATTGTAACCTGGGATCCGCAGCAGCTGAAAGGACATCTTTATGTTTTAGCTTGATTTGTTGTTACCACAAAAGTAAACCTCTATCTCCTAAAAACCAGTCGCTCTCTGTTCTCTCCCCATGCTATATTCATCATAGTCAATTACCATGTTCGGCAGTGGTGGAGAAGGACCCTCTCTGGGCTGCTCCCGAGCTGCCATTCCTGGAAGCCTTAATTTAATACAATCACTCAAAATGTCTTTTCATGAAATCCACGATTTGCATCTTGCATCCTGTAGTTAGTTTGCTTCATTTTATGATGATTTTTTAAAACGATTATGGCTTAAGCTGAAGCTCAGGCTTTATCAGTGAGGCGAGCTGGAGAGACAGACATGCCAGGGGCAGATTTAAGCTGCTGCAGGATAAATCGCTGAATGTTGAAGAAGTGTCACTATTGTGTTATTTTCTTCCAATTAAGAGTTATTAATTGACGTAAATATGTTGAACAGAATTTGTTATATTTTTATAACAATATTACCTTATTTTTTATAGTTTCACATTATTATTCTGGTAATGTAAATAGCAAAAAGCCACAACAGAGACTGACAGTGAAATATGATGATAAATGATGTGTTTTAATGATACCCACTTTTGTGCCCGTAAGCGGTCCAGACTCATGCTTTTTTGGAAGGAGTTTGTCTGCCCCCTTGTGGTAGTGAGTCGGGATTGGTGGAATGGCTCAGCTGGGAGTGTCTCTGTTTACGCATGGGCAGAAAAGCCACGGAAGAATGACCTCAGTATGGCTTCTGTATCGATGAACCTGCAGCCTGCTGTTCTGGTGACTTTCAGAGTTGATGTTGCAAAGACTCAAGTCAAGGGTGCTCGACTCGATTGGATTTTTCTTCAACCCAGATGCAGCATTATGGTCAGTGTTCGGGAGCAAGAATTTAATTTAGCAATACATTGAACAAAAAAAATCATTGGAAACAATATTAATATGTAATTATCAATATGCTTTGTTGTATATGTTCCTTTAATACTGCATGTTCCTTTAATACTTAATGACCCTAAGGATGGTATCGAGTATGATCCTCAGTCTGGGAATTCATGAACCCACAAAATTTATGAAAATTAATTAACTGTGAGCTTATACTACAGTTAATATGTTGAGCAACATGAAATTGGATTTTTGGTGGAAGCTCTGTTTTTTTCAACACTCACCACCCCTTGTGAGTAACGTTTGAACATGAAAGGAAATAAGCATTTTATTAGGAATAGTTTAATGATCATTGTAGTTTAGTGGGTTGCCTCACACCTATTGGTTCAGGTTTGGTTGGTTTAACCCTGTATTAGATAAGCATTTGGAAGATGGATAGATGGATTGGTTCCAGACCTTCCTGACACCGGTCTGAAAAGTGACCACTTAAAATAGATAAATGGATCAATGTCGACAGACCTTTCTGATCAAATTTCTGGCAACAGTTATAAGCTGCACATCTGCATACTAAGGCTTCTCTATTCTAAATGCCTTGATATTTGTTTTGAGGATTTTAATAATATTCAGCTCTGGAAAAAATTAAGAGAACAATATATTTTTTAAAAATCTGCATTTTTAAATCTTGGTTTAATCCCAGTTCTGCTGGCAGAAGGCTACACTGTGAGGCAGGCTGCTTCCAGGCTCAAAGTTTCTAAGACAGCAGTACATAAGAACAAGGTGAAGCAGGAGAGACTGGGAACAACCAGAAACCAGCCAGATAGAGGGTGGAAGCGACTTTCTAAAGCCAGAGATGACTGTTAACTTACCAGGCAGTGCCTCATAAATCAGAGAATGACCTCGAGTGACCTTCAAAGGGAATGGGAAACATTTAGTGGTGTGAGGTGCACTGCTAGGACAGTTCATATCAGGCTCCTGGAAGCAGGACTGAAGACCCATAAAGCAAGGAAGGAGCCCTTCATCAATGAGAAGCAGGGAAGAGCCAGGCTGCAGTTTGCAAGAAAATGTGCATTTTACATAGACGCATGGCCATAAAAAAAAAGTGCTTTTTAAGAAGGATTAAACTCATTTTGACAAGTTAGTATTGGCCAAGACTACCAGTTAGTTGTGAAGACTGTATTTTGGTCATGACTGTAGATTGTCAGGCTATTCTGGCTGGCAGATTTACATCAGATTAATAAAAACGTATTTTTCCAATTTTTCATTTCAGAGAGCGTTGGTATTGATTAAATAAAAAAGCTTAAATTGCGCTGCCAGTAACAGCTTTGACCTCCTACTTCTGCTAGCTAACTTTTCTGTTATGGTGACATAGGCATTCAGTGAAACAGCTAACGTTAGCAGATAAAATTGATGATTCTTTTCCCTTCATATATATTAACATTGCCATCTCACATTTCAACACACTTTTTAAAATACACTTTGTTCACGTTTGGCTAAATTTGTCCCCTATTCTTTCAAAATAATAATAAAGAAATGACACCGCAAAACATTTTTTTTTTTAAAGTTTTGCTTCCTGAAAAGTTTTTGCTGATTGCGACAGGTACCTGCTGGGTATGCACGAATATAATTTTGGTTTTGCTGCATTATGTAGGAACTAGAATGCAATAGACAGTTAACTCTTTACCGGCAATAACGTATTTAATCACATTTATGTTTCTCATACGCTATTAAGTTCAACATAATTAGATGTGTTTTGCTCTTGATTTTCGTTTGTACCCAATGTCAGGTGCATCACATTGCAGTGTTAAACAGTAGCCAGCAGAAATATTTGTACCTGGTGACAGCAAACACCATTCCTGCAGTCTTGAACCCAACAATTCGGCTTTTGCTTTTGACAGACCCAAATCTCTGACCAGATTGTTAAATTCTGACTTCAGATCATGGTCCCTGCCAGTTCCCAGCATTGCAGTTTCTTCATTTGGTTCATCTAAGGTACATTCCTCCGATGGTTTTTGGAATTGGAAGACTGGTCATATGGCACGGGTCTCATTGCTGAAGGCAGATTAGGGCATTCAATTGACTTCTTGTTTTTGGCAGAGGCAGACATATTAGTCAGAGAGAAGCAACAGTCCATCATATGGTCTTTCTGCTATCGCCATATCGTCAGGGCAGCAAACGGCATTGTCTTTCGAGTGCCTCTGAGGCGGGGTCTCAGACAGACAGCGCATGTCGCACAACTAATGTGAGGCGTCCATTCCTTGTCTTGGTCACTGATTTTACAGCTGAAGTACAGATGATATGCTTTCTTCACAAGAGCAGTCATTCAGCGTCTCTGAGGCGTAAGCGTATATTCGCAACAAATGATGCAGAAAGTATTGACGAGACATATCGACCGACACCAATCGTCCTGCAAATGTCTATAGCATCTAGCTTACTTGTTACATTGCTACTGAGGCAATGCTATATTCTGAAACATTACATACCCACTATCAGGTCAGTGTCAACACTGCCTCTGGCCTTCACTGGCTGCAAACTTCCATAGAACAGCTTCCAACCTGGCCTGATTCCATGCCTGGACATTCCCAGACTGTACAAACCATTGTTGATAGGTCTCTTACAGAAACAAAAGTTTTTGGACACGAATATAAGAAAAGTACATGACAACTTTGGATGTGATTTTCGTGATTAGCAGCCAAAAATCTATAAGGAACACCCAGCAGTGTTCAAGAAGCAAAATCTTTGTTGTGAGTGATCAGTGAAGTGATGTAATGTACTTAATGAAGCTGTTTCCTGTACTGCTTGGTGATGAGCACTTATTTAAATCACAGCATGGAAGGCAGTAGCATGGATGTTAACAGTTTCACGACAAACCACGGTAAAATTCGCGATGGTAGTATTACTGTTTCAAATTTTAATTATCATTGAAACCGCTGGTTGATTACCACGCTTTGGAAGAACTCAAGATCAATAGTAAATCTATTAAATACTGTCCAACATCAACCCAAGTTAACAACTGTCTCCCAGATGCAGATGCTCAGGCACAACATGCAACGTGGGTTTGCTTTCTATCAGTGAAAACATGGGGGAGGCAGTGCAGCATTCAGGAGATTGTTAATATTAATGCACGTTTCATATGTTTGCATAAGGTAATGACTGTGTTATTATTTTAATGCTTATGCAAACAAAAGGTGCATAGTGATCATAATTTTATTTGTGGTTTTCATTATAAAACTTGGTGAAATGATTTGTTTATGTGTCAGCACATTTGAACAATACCGTGATAATACTGATAACTGATCATTTTGGTCACTATAATTGTGATATTAAATTTTCATATAGTTCATATCTCTATCTGACACGGTAAGCTCGGTATCTCTATCTGACACGGTAAAAAAAAACTAACTGCATCTAGCCTAAACATTTATTGATACCTAAAAAGAGACACAATGGCTTTTGTTATGAATGTTATTCATGGCAGATGGGGCTGATTGACAGGAGAATAATTTTGGCGAGTTTCAACTGAGTTTTTGGGTAGTATTGGTCCTGGTCCTGGTCCTGGTCCTGGTCCTGGTCTGACTCAATTTGTCCTGATGACGGAAGAATAGATTGCTGGGGCCTGTGCATACCGGATGAGATTACTGGTGAGTATAGAGGAGCAGTTTGTACCAGCATTTTCAGTCTTTTTCTGGATAAGAGAAGAGAGAACTGAGCCAACGCATGGAAGAGAGGGTTGGTCACACAGAAGGAAACACTGATGCCTGAAGCCTGAGCTGAACATGACACTGGGAGCCTGATAACTGTCAGATCACTAATGGTGTGATCAAGCAGAGGCCTCACCTGCACTCCTCATGCGTCACATCCACAGCATGGATGTTTAAAATTTAAAACCCCTTTCCCATTCTCAGCCTGATTTAGGAAAACAGAAACAGTCCAGTCAGCCTCCTGGGGTATTGGATTTTAGTTAAGGGAAGCAGGCTGCTGATTAGTAATTCTGGGACTGAAGTAATATCCTGCATAGATTTAGATGTTTGCTTCACAGCACAGTGATATGTTCAAAAACAAACATGTGTCTAATTTCATGAATACCCATACAAATAACAAGGTGATTATTATTTTAATTTTTCCCAAAATAGATTGAATAAGAATTTGTAATTTTTTTTTTAATAATGTAAAACTCCACATTTTATGTAATAGTATTTGGAGATGTAACCGTTTTTATCACTGCCCTATATACCCAAAAGGGGGCACTGTTTACCCACATGAACGACTGCTTCTCATCGGGATAACTATTCATGACAGGACGTGTCTTTTGCCGCTACAACTTTTGTTCATTTTGCAGTGAAAATCTGGCGCTAAAGGAAGCATTTGGTAATGGCTGGTCAGATAACTGTGATAAATATGTGTTCCTATTGGTCACAAAGCACCCCCCCACACACACAATTTCAGATTACATCACAACAAAAGGTGACCCACAATCTAACAGCTGGTATACCGATACCGGTTATTATTTATTCACTTGTTTAATAGGCCGTCAGTTCAAAGTGACCTACACTTCATTTTATTTTCTATGCATTTTACTCAACGACGCTGTAATGCATAAGAGGGTAGAAGATGGATGGATGGACGGTTGGATTGATGGATGGATATTTTACGTTTTAACAATATTAAGGGACCGGGAGTTAGTAAACATGGTTTGTTGCAATGCTGATTTGCTCCTGCACGTTGCTTTCCCGAATTTATGTGAGCCCAGTCCACAAAATCTCTGCATGTACTTTCTCAGCCCTGACTTTCCACTTGTTTATTTTTGTTTCCGCCAGCCAATTTCCTGGATTTTGTACTTATGCTGGATTTGTATTAGTCTCATCCCACCTCTGTCAGCGTTTATGCCGGAGTAACCTCCCTGTCTTCTCTCCTCTTCAGTGGTTCTATTTGCAGTCCCTACTTTAAGATGTTCTCGCAGGTCAATACCACAGATGTTGCGATCGCTGTCAAAAAAATTGTCAATACATGTTTATTTTTCTTAAAAATGGCAACAACAAGCGTCTTAAAACGGTGGGGTTACAATGGGGTTGCATTAGAATAGGATGGGCAGTGTCTGAAATGAAGAGCATTGTAAGCCTTCTTGAATTAGCGGTTTAACACCTTAAATATTACTGTTACAAGTGTTCCTATATAATCCATCTTCTTCAAGCAAACACGTCATTCTAATTGCGCTCATTTCCCTCGTTTGCCATGTCATTAGCATGCCAATTACAGACAGAGTAGCTGCACGGACTTGCAAAGCTCTATCTGCGTAAAGCAGATGTTGTCCAAAATGTTGTTTTATGGCCGGTTAATCAAATGCAGCTTGTTGTTGACTGATTTATAGGAAATTAAACGTAACACTAAGCCTTCCTGTGTATGCTGTCTAATTTTCAGGGGCTCCGTTCTCCCTTGATGTAACTTGCTAATTTGTGTAATAACAGCATTTTGATAGTCAAGAGTGATACATTGGATAAGTAGCAGAGGAGGCAGTACTGACAAATTTTCCCAAGTAGCCTTTTTGATAGGAAAATTCACAAAATTCACAACAATTGGGCCGTCCCTGCTGTGAGACCCCTTCTCCCCCCCGCATTGAATAAACTAACCGGCCGTCTTCAAGGGAAGCTGAAATTGCGGGAAGGCTTTTGAATGCAATGCAATTCGGTTTCTAATAATGTTGTTCAATGAGTTACTAAAGGCCAAGTTGCGTTCTCATGCAGTAGGTTTTAAATGAAACCTTTTAATCATGTGACGCTCAAAGCTTTTTTACTTCTGACATAAAAATACCTTTTTATTCATACTGTTCAAATCAGAATGCTTAAAGTGTGTATAGCTGACAATTTAATACGTTTATTTAGCAAGCTTTTCACTTTAAATCACGAGTTAGATTACTTTTTTAAAAAAGATAATCTGATATTCCTTTAATCAACAATATACACAATTACATTTTTAGATTGAAACTGCAAATCCAGATTTACCCTAAATCTCACCTGAGAGTTGCTGAATTGGAAGCTGTTAAACTGAACACTCGCAACATATTGGATGACAAAAGTATGAGGAAAACATTTTCAAAACAACTCTAATCAATACTAGAAAATATACTTTGTATAGGTAAATTTAATTAAAGCAATTGTTTTTGCTTTATAGATTTACAGATCATCATATTCCTGATCCAAAATCACACACTTATTTTAGGTCAAACAGTCATTTTGGACTAACCAATTTCTGTAATTGAAAGACATTTCCTGATTAATTGATTGAATACTGCAAGGCCCTTTGGGTGTTCCAAAGCCAACCTCGATTCACCTAATCACAATTTACTTAAGAGTTAGCAGATTTCTCCTTACACTTGACTTCCTCGCATCTTCATGGAAAATAAAACATCTGACCGCAGTCATTTGAAACCTGAAACTGTCTCTCGGTGGAAATTCCAAGCTGACTGGCTGAAAAATGTGGGTGAATTGCAGGTTTCTAGGATCAGAAATCAATTTATCAATATTGAGGGGACATTCATCTGGGAAAAATGTTATCAGTGCAATCTTCTAATGCACAGCATCTCATAACGGCTGGACACCTGCCCAGAATCTCTGTAACTCAGCAATAAACGGAAGAAAGAAAGTTTCATCGGCACATAGGAAGTTTGTGTCTAGTGGATGATAATAGCTAATCCGCTGGTAATAAACACTAACATACACATGTTTATTAAACAGAAACCATTAATGATGTACAACAGTCCTACATTGGCAAGTCATATGTATATACTGGAGAAATGAAAGCCTTGCATATCCAGTGTGCATAAACACACACACACACACACACACACACACACAATCACATACATGATATGATCATCTGTCCTTGTTTAACTTATTGAAAATGGGGTCATGGGCCAGCATGCCTATACATAAAAAATACATAGATACACATACAAAAGATTATGTATCTATATCTTTGTGGGGAATTTCCATTCATATTTGTGGGCATAACCCTAATCCCAGCTAAGACAACCCTAACCCTAACCCCTACCCAGCCCTAACCTTAACCATAAGTAACCAAACAAAATACGAGACTTTTGCCATTTTTAGTTTTTTGAATGCATACACAGGCTTTTATAGAACTGAGTTTCCTCTTGTGGGGATCGAAAAAATGTCCCCACAAGGTCAAAACAACAGGTTTTTATCATATTGTGGGGACATCTGGTCCTGACAATGTAATATATACATAACCACACATATGCACCTAACCTTCAAGTCTTTCCACAGTAAACAATCTGGCCGGTAGTGGATAGCAATCAGCATTCCTTGGATGTAATTTAATTGATTTAATTGATACTTTATGGATCCCCGTGGGGAAATCCTCTTTATACCTCCCCCAGCTTGCTCCCTGTAGGTGAGATCGAGCTGGCCGTGAAGGGCGGCCCCCCCATAGCAGCGCCCAGGGAGCTGGGGGTTAAGGGCCTTAGTCAGGGACCCACAGATGTGAGGAGGCTGGGCTCGAACCTTCTGATTACAACCACACTGCCCCCTTATCAACCCTTAACCAAAACACCCTGCAATGGGTGGGGCGACTTGGGGGGGGGGGGGGTCAAATTTCCTTTTGGCTTCCAATGAATGCCGCCCATCTTATTCCAAAGCCAACAACAGTGTGACCCGATGCTTTGCTTTCTTTTACATTTACGTTTTTCAGTTAGTTAGCTGTTTTTTTTTTTTGTCTAGGGATTTAGGGTTATACCACTGTGCTACAGCTGGGGACCTTAATGGAACAATCCTTCCCAGGGCCACCCCCAGGCAATCTGCTCTACATTTATCTTTGTTCTTTCTGAGTCCGTTGGCTTTCTTCCCTCCCTGATAAATTGTTTGCGCCGCCAGGAATCTGGCATCTCTTGTATTTTCTGCTGTTCGAGGGTGTTAACGGGTGTCTCTTACGCTCGGTCATGTCACCCTCTGTGTCTCCTTTCAGGGGGCGCTGTTGGGCAGCGTGGCATGGTGTTCGACACAGCGCATCTCTCTCTCTGCACTCTACGCACTGGATCTTCTGTCGTGCACCAGTCGTGCAGCCGCATCAGTATCGGGTGTAGTGTGATTGGGCAATCACCACAGGAAAAACATACGGGATTGGCTCATCTTCTACAGTCCCACTTTAATTCCCCCTTTCTAGGGGTTCCAGTCCACATTCCTTGTAGTGTCTGTCCACCCTTTTTCAAAAACTACTGCATTTTGTACCGTTGGGTGTACCATGGTTCCGGAACCTTTCAGCATATTAGTTCCCAATGACATCCTGTGTCCTTTGCCTGCTTTCCGCTTGGGATGCCGAATCGGGGGCTACCCGCTTGTGCCCAGGTGTTGTTTGGATGCCAGCGCCTCTGACTTAGTCATCCCTGGAGTCTCTGAATGTCATTGGTAATTCAGGACTTTGCCACCTTGAACGCCTCCGACCGCATTTGACACGGACAGCTGTCAACTGGCCAGACCTAAAGTGCAGCCCTGAGCTCTGGGGGAACCTTAGCCACCTCTGAAACTCTATTATATGTCGGCCAGTTTGCCATTTTTGATCAAAGTGCTTCCTTCGGCTTCATCTTCACCCCTGCCCAGGTTGCTAAGTCACTGAGCATCATAAGAACCATAAAGCCTTTTAGAGCATGTTAGTGGATGTCTAGTTGAATTTCCAGCCTGGCTGTGTGTAAGCATATTCATTCTCTTGTTTTCGATACTCCTAATAAACAGGGCATATATTTATCTACAATATCACTTGCTTTTATTAGGTGGTGTGATTATAAGTGGGCAAGATAGATGTAAACAACTTTAGAAGTGTTAAATTGATGGAAATTGCATGATACAACATGCCACTTATTTACCCATATGAATGACAGCTAACACTTTATATATTTATATGGATACGATTTAGGAAAGTGATAAGGAATTTGCAAAAACTAGGGGGGAGCATAGATTTTTACTCTGGTAGAAATCTTGGACCAGTAAAAACGTACAGGTATCACAGCAAGAGCTATATCTAAGCAAAACAGTTCTTGAATCTGAAGTGGAAATTAATCATGAATCAGTGTTCACTAGTAATGAGAAGCAAGCAGGGTGAGCTGGGCTTCAAAACCCACGGTGTGTGGGATTAGCATGTGCTGTCAATCATGGATTGCTACAGCTCAAGTCCCATTGGTCCTTCTCTTGGTTCCCGCATGGGTTACACTAGGTAGTGATTGACAGTGCACAAGAATCCTTCCCGCCAAAGAATATTACCATAACGACACAAGTCCCTGGTACGTCTACGCGTCGTCAGATTTTGTCAGCAACGTGAGACGGCTGACTTTAGAACAGTGGCAAACTTAACTTGCATGCGCTGAAACAGGAAAAGTAGTGCAACTCTTTGGGAACGTTTTCAGCGCAGAGTAAGTTTAAGAACAAATATGCATTTTCCACTGGAAGTGGACAAGAAAATGATACATAAGTCTAAGATTTTGCCGGCCGGCTAGCAGTCAGATACCATAAATCCATTTTAGCAAGAATCGTATTTGGTCCTAAAGCAAGGAAATTCTTAGGACGAGCACTAAGGGTGCAGTAGTGTGGGATGATTATTTGAATATAGACACTAGGAGTGGATTATAATTATGGGGGATGTCAATGAGGATTTCATCCAACACCGCTAAGGTGATAAGGAAGCAATTGAACTGGCATTCGGACAGGAAGCTGATCAATTACTTTCACATTCACCACCGTGGGAAGTCACCACCCTGCCTGGTCTCAGGCTTATCACCCCCCCAGGCAACCACCCTTTGTATGTAAATCCTTTCACAGCACCTTTACATGGGACCTTGTTAGGGAGGCTCTCACAGGGTATAACGGGTGGTCGTTTCTTTGTATCTAGTTCCTTTCGGTGTCTGCAATGCATCACATGAAATATTTGGCTGTACAATGAGAGGTGAGAGACGCTGCCAGTGAACTCCTGACAATGCGTATTTGTGAATTCAGTAATCAAAGAAATTGATAATTACCAAAGGATTTTGGTGTGACAACACTGAATTAACTCCTAGCTAATGTTTATTTTAATGTGGCTTGTTAATGCTATAGTGTTGCGGCCTACAGGCAAGCATATTGCTGTCCGGCAATGTCTCTTGGCATTCTCTGTTTGCCTTTTCCCTGATTGATGCGTCATTTTCTATAAATGATGCAATAATGTATCGCCGCACACTCCTTTCAAGCGCCTTGGGCACGACTGTTGTTAAAGTCACTATATAAAAATAAATTGAATCGATTCATTCAGCATAAAATTTTATGTTGATGCCCCAAACAGGGATAGGAAGGAATGGTGCACACAAAGACATCATTGTGAAGTTAGCACCAAACTGTATGGCAAGCATTATTTAAAGTAAATCTATGCGGTAGACAGAGAAGGAGATATTTTGTTCAGAGAAGGTGGAAAAATCAGCAGTTTTTTTTTTTGCCTTCTCGCTTTCATGGTAACCGTAGATGTGTCTGGAGGTATGTGAAACCATGGCATTAAGTGTAGACTGACAGGTGCGGTCTGCAGGCTCTTTGACCATATTTGGGCCTCGCTAGGTGGTAGATGAAGAGCTTTCTGAGTAGTGGAGTGTTTGTTAGGTCTCCAGCAGGTTCCTGTTAGCCCCTGGCTTTTCTCTTTGGTGTTCTTCAGACGTGCGCTTTTTAAAAGGGTTAAATGCTAGTTCTTCTACTGGCTCATGAAGACACATGCTGTGCTGCTATAGACCCACCGCCCGTACCGATCCCGTCCATGTTTAGTACACTAAAAACACATTTTAGGTTCCTCAGGATGTAATGCGAGTTTCCTGTAAGTAATGAAAATCATTTTCTGATAAGGGAAACCAGAATTTGTCAGGAATTTTTTCATAGATCTCAGCAGATAGCCGGAAGTAAAGCATTAAGAAGTGATTTCAGCTCTAATCCCGCAAAAGCAACTCATACCTCCCTTTAAAATGGACGTCAGAGGTGCATTTGAAAAGCACCTTGATGTTTTTCTTTCATATCGTGAGTGAACGTAACATTGCACTGCTTGCCTGTAAATATTAATAATCAGTTGTAGCATCTAGCACTTCTACGTAACCAGCCAAGTGTCCAAGACGGGTATGAGTGGCATATGCCGCATATGTATCTATGTATTCAAAATTCCGCTGCTTTATAACATGGTAATGTTATTCCTAGTCATAAAATGTAACCATACATATGTATGCATTTAATTTATAAGATATATGCGAAGGCAATTCATAATCCGACTGGCCTTTAAAAAGAAATGGCGAATCATAATCAGTTCTTGCACACACAAGTTTCTGCTATTGAAGTGTCGTCCAGATTAAAAGATATTTGATTGTGAATCATCGAAATCTCACTGGAAGCCCCAGGATCTTTGTATACTGCGCAGCAGGCTTCGCTCTGGGCTCAGACTGGTCTCTCCTCAGCTGCCAGACCTGCTGCTCCCGTCTTGCGTGTTTTGGGTCAGTGTTTGCAGCCTCGATCCCGTCCAGCCTGCCGTCCTGTTTGTTATCTGTCCCCCGCAGCGACCCGTCCGACTTTGCGATTGTATGAGTCGGTTTGGCCCAGTTGATGTGCTTTGCATTTCTTTCATCCAAGTGTTATCAGTGAAGTGGAAATGTATTATATTTTTGCATAACTCATTTTGATAATTCGACAGTAATTCTCATATGCCCGACCCCCGCAGTCACTGATCCTAGCCACTGAAGAATTCATAGCCATATTTTCCAATAATATAAAGACCACTTATTAGAAATCAAACCAGGACCTGTTTTTTTTGTTTTGGACAAGTAAATTGAGGTTGCAATTTTTGCAGAAGGGTATTCTGAGGTCTGAAACCAGAATTCCAGTTTTTTTTAGGAATCAGTATAAGATCTATAATTTTAAGGATCCTTGCAGACCTACCGTGGAACACCAAGATTCACTGCAATGCACTGCAATACACTGCAATGAATAACCAGTCCTTAGTGTCCTTGGTTAAACATAAATTGCTTTAGCTGGGAAGATTTTGCCCAGAACCTTAACTGCAGCACGGTGTCCTTTAGAAGTGAATTATGCAGGTACAAATCGGGTGTTATAAGTGATCAGGGACATATTCTTTCATTTTTATTCTGCATATCCTCTCTAATTGGGGAAGTGGCACCAATTTCCCCCACGCCATGCCTGCTCCACGGAGAACAGTCAGCCCCCTTTGTTATTTACTTTAAAATGGCAGGAATTTGAAGCTTCACAAGACATTCTGTTAAAAAAGTTAATGAGATTTTTCGTTCCTTTCCTCCTCCTTCAGATGAATTAGAAGCCAGGATGTGGCAGGTTTCTAAAATCAGTTACGTCTCGAAAAGCTCACGTTCCGATTGCTGGTCCCCACTAATCCCTGTAATTTATAACTTAAATGTTTCAGGGTTTTTTTCTGTTTGACATTCAGAGCCCGTGAAGGCTTCTCCCAGCTTTCATAAGTGCAATTGAACAGGGTTTTATATCAGTGTCTGGGCAGAGGATGTACGAATGACCACGTTTTAGATGATATGATATAGCACTCAGGCAGTTCGATTCATTTAAAAACAGCTAAGCACAATTAATTAGACAAGTGGTCTAGAATTATATATGTGTACATAACTCAAAATGAGCTGAAACGAATGGATGTCATGTATCTATTTTTTAAAAAGTGTACCGTAAAGACCGATGATAAATTATATCTTTAAAAGAATAACGACTTAACTTCCCGCTGGAATGACAGAACGACTTCTTGCACATGTTTAGGAGAAACCCTCGCTTAATTCATGCTGTCATTTTATGGCGTTTAATAATGTTTAAATTTCACATATGCCGCAAATCTTACATGGCCCACACGAACAATCGCCCTTTTAATGTATATAATTTTTCACAGAAGTCACGTCGATTTTAGGCAGATCCGAATTGAGCTCGAACTCATTACTGTCGATAGGGGGCAGCAGCCTCTTATGCGACCGGCTGCGTTACAAACGCAAAAACTGTCGAATCACAGCTGCGAACGAGCGCCGCTGGATGCATGCTAATTTATTTTATAGTTTGTTAAAGCGTCATTTGGAGAGGTAGCGAGCTGGTTCTGTGTGTGTATTTTTAAAACCCACCAGAAAGCAACAGGGAACCGCTCGGCGAGCTTTGGCCTGTTTTCCTTTTCACCAGGCAATTTAAAGACTTAGATTTGACAGGAGTATGTATTTTTGCCTCTCTGTGCAGTGCATAATTTGTATTGGAGCACACTGTGCGGGCTAAAGCGCTACTTTAAGTGCTCGGTATACACACAGGCAATAGAATTTTAAAATTTCACAGTGGATTTGTGAGGAAAATGGGATGTCTAATGTGGAAAAGGGTCATTGTTCCATAGCTGTATGATTTTGAAGAGTTTTAGCTGTGGATGACAAAAAGATAGCAAAGCTTGGCAGTTTTAGGTTCATGATCACATCACAGAAGAATTAACATAACATTTTTAGCTATAAATGTGCAGTATAAATGCTGGAAATATCATTTTATCCATAACAGTTATTACATTTCATATGAAACATTACTGTTTGGTGCTGTAAGCTGACAAAATTTGATAACTGTAAGATGTCACCATCTTCCAGTCTATCACTGTCATAAATTATGTCAAATAATGGTTAGTTTTTGTGAGGAGAATTTTTTAAATCACTTTTAAAGCTTTTCATGACCGAAAGGGCCCCAATTCCAATTTTCTATATCTTAATATCATTTATATCACATTACCAGATGTCTTCCCATCAATTCCCATCAATCAGGTATTAGACCATCTAGAAGATACTTGCATTACTTGTCATCATTTTCTGAACTGTCTACCACAGATACCACAATAAAGAACTAAACTTCTCAACACACACTAAAGATCCATCTCTTGAAAATATCAGATGTCACAATTAAAATACGGATATTTGAGACTGCCTGGAAATACTAACCATACCTTTCATGCTGGCTTTGCTACAACCTACTGTTGTATGCATTGACTATATTGTATTTTTGCCTCATGGTTCTCTTTGGGGTTATTGTTAGGAATGTCAATAGAAATACAGTTTAAATGTAAACATCCTACTGAACCTCATCTGCCGGTATCATACACAAATGGGCAACTCTTGAGTGCACTGAATTTTTAAAAATATTTTGAAGCTCCCCCTACCCATGTCTCAAGAGGTCGCCATCCCACAACTGCCACAGTCTGTGGTGGATTCAGCCAAAAATTCCCACACATTTGGAAGCCGACTATTATAGGAGAACAGGGAGATATCTAAAATATGCAAGAGAGAAAATATCATCCACCCACCAGCGGTAACAAGCAAGCTGACGACCTTGTCCTCCATATTTAATATATGAGCTGCTATATGAACATCCTGCTTGCACTAAAGCTTGTCATTCATTTTGCATAATATTTGAAAATAAACAGCTCGACATAAAAGTCTCACTGTTCCTTCTTTTTAACAAAACGGACCATGATGGTCTTATCAATTAAAGCATCAATATGTTTGCTTGACAATAACTACACTCTGTACTTTCTTCCCAGCCTAAATAATATGCCACGTATAATTTTTAAAGGAACAACACATTTGCTGAATATAGCACTACTGTGGCAGGCAATTTGGGACAGAGGAGCAAAAAAATTAATAAAAGCAGCTTTATGGCTCCTGGAACACAAAAAGCCTCTACAATGCAATGCGACTTCCATCACTCACTCACATTTACACATACACACAATAATAATAATCCTAAACCTAACTTTGATACACCTAGCTATGATAAACCTAACCTTATCCATAAGTAACCAAACAAAACTGGCTATTTTAGTTTTTTGACTGTGTTATCAGATTATAATAAAATTGAGGTTTATATTGTGGGGACATTTTGTCCCCACAAGCTAAAAAAAAAAAATCACATGTTCTTCCACATTATGGGGACATCTGATCCCATTGCAGTAAATACAAACTCACACACGTCCAAGAACGTAAGGCCCCAGCTCACATGTCTTATAAACACCCTAACCTGCTGATTAGCCCAATAATCATTGCCAGCTGAGTTTCATTAGCAGGGGTCACCAATAGGCACTGGGTGATCAATCGTCATGGAAAATTCCCAAACTATCTTGGTGTCTTTGCTGTGGCCCACGCTCCCCCTCCCCGCGTACCACGCCGTGCCTTTGCATTGTATGAACCACTAGGCCGGTGCAGACTAAGTCACGTATCCTGTTACGTAATTCCCGTGATTATCGGCCTTCTGCCGGCCCGAGGTTAACATAAATGGCACACAAAGAGGGGTTAACAATTGAAAATAATTTATTTTACACAAAAGGTTAAGTACAAGGACAGGCGACACAATCGGTCGCAGTCTCCAGTTATTTCTCTGCTGTGAGATCAATTGTTTGTGAAAGGATCCCGCAGAGTACAAATGTTAATTGCTTATTTTACTGAAGCTGGTCAGTGCGGCCAGTATCTGGAATGAAACAAACTCCACTTAATCAAGTCCGGCTTTTGGTGGCTCGTGTATTTTTTGTCATTTCGCATAGCGGTGGAGGCCACAGTCACAAATCGGTTATGAATTATAAATATACTCCTCAGTGAGCTGTAGAAACATCCCTTCTGGGAAGAAAAAATATAATAAATAAACAACAAAAGGCAAAGCCAAAATAGTTAATTGATTTTTCTTTATTGTGACTATGGCAAAAATATGTTCAGCAGCACCGTATAACTAACCACCAGAAACTATTTGACCAGAGCGCATATGAAAATATAAACCCTTGTAATTACCTCTGGTGATGAGAGCCACCTGTAAAGACCTTGTAAAAAATGCTATTTGCTGTTGAGGTATGGGGTAATTAGAAATGTCCAAGCGCGTATCTTACACTCAAGTCTGCATGCAGACTTAATTCACATCGTCCAAATAATTAATTTTTTCACTGCTCAATCAATACAGAAGTCGATGCATTTTTCCAAAACCATATTAAAGGCAGCATGTTCTTAGGGAAAACAAAACAGCTAATTAAAGGCTAGACTGCTATTTTAGCGAGTTTAGGAAGCACTGTGCCGAGGTCCTTATAAAAAGCAGGGGAAGAGCAGCACTGCTCGGTAATGATGACGAATGATGCTTATGTTGCAAGCCGTCTAACATGATGGTTATAAACTAGCCCACTTTAAAGTGAATGGAAAAAGTCAAGGCTGAGCTTCAAGCACTGTTCTTGTCCTTAACTCCCAAGATGCATCTGACCCAGAACTTCTGTAATAGAGATTCTAAAAGATTACATTTCAGGTGGCCATTTGCCCCAATCGATAGTGTCTACTGTATACCCCTGCAGCTGCGTAATGCATGCTACTTTCACAGTGATAGCTTATAAGATCATATGCCACGGGTATTCACAACATTACCATGAAACATAAGGAAGGTATTTGGCAACTTGAAGTGTTACTTCATACTGACATCTCCAGGGTTGTAGGTTCACATATTTTATGATCCTCCTGTTCCCCTCCCATCTCATCCAAAAGTTTGCTATATAATCATCTAATGCTTTTATCCAAAGAAAGACTACAAGTTATGCGTGAGTGGGATTTGAACCCATAACTTTTGCATTAATAGCACAATGCTCTATTTACAGACCTATGACAGCCTAGATATGATGTACAGGGGCACTGAGCTATCCTGGGGTATGTGTTCCACTTCATGGTTCCTGAGATGGGTTCCAGGCTCACTGTCAGCCAGCACTGAACAAGCTGCTATGGAAAACCGTTCACGGTATTTAATCCTGGTGCAGTGGTTAGCACTGTTGCGCACATCTCTGGGACCACGGTTCGAGCGCCGCGTGTGTGGTTTGCATTTTTGAGTGAGTGGTGTGTGTGAATGTACCCTGCGATGGGTTGGCACCCCATTCTAGGCTGTTCCCTAACTTGCACCCGTAGCCACCAGGATAGGCTCTGTACCCCCCCCCCCCCCCCCCGCGAACCTGAATAAGAAAAGCAGTTTCAGAGAATGGATGGATGCATATTTAATCCTAAATGTAAAAAATATTTAAAAACACACAGAACTTGCCTTCACTATTAGTATTACAAACAGTTCATTGGTAATGAAGTGGAGAGTGCTATTATTTATTTATTTGATATTTGCCATTTAAAAATAAATCCCCTGGATTTGTTTATGTTAGTGATCACTGAAATTTTCCAGAATCCCCCCATTTCCAGAGGTCTAATGGAAATGTATCACCAGTGCTTATTTCTTACCCAGTCAAGCAGTTTAATTGGAATTTTTAGATCTCTAGTGTAATTAAAGTTACTTGTGAAATTCTGGTTTGATATTTTACTTTGAAGAGCAATTTATTTTTAAAATGAGATCAACTTGACATCTTCAATGAATACTTGACCACCTGCAAACACTGGCCCCAAGTGGTATTAATATAAAATGCTCTCCAAGAGAGTCTGAAAGAGGGCAACGCTAAAAATATGAGCGCCAATTAGTTGGTGATCGGCGGCTCCTCAAATTGGCCAACGCCACTGCCCATCTGGTGCTAGCATGTAATGTGCGAAGTGCTCGCTAATTAAAACGGCTGTACGACAGTTTAAGACGTCACAGTATTAAATGCTGATACATGTAAGTCTGTTACTCTGAAACATGTATACTACGCTGTCGGCTACAAACACAGGGAAACGGATATTTATGAGCCTTGCCGAATTAAATGACGAGTTGTGTTTATTGATGCCGTGATGTTTAATTAAGCATGCATTTTGGTACTTCAGTTTAGCTCTTGGTGGATATGATAAACAAGATGAGAACCAGCTATATGAGACCTTCTAGCTTTCAGTTTTACAGCAAATAAATAAAAAAATGAACATGTAAACAAAGCCCATAAATATCCCAATGCACCTATGACATGGTAACATAGTGCTCCAGAGTCAATAATGTAGCAAAACCAATACTATTATTATACTTCATTTTTAAAATAAAGTATCATTACTCATTTGGAATGCCATTTTAAATTAGAGTCAGGCTGATATATATTGTATTACATGCACTATTAGCTAAATGCATTTACAAGTAATTATCCTCCTTCCAGTATGTAGCATGTGAGGATTAGGCGAACCTTCTTGTTTATGTAATTTGACCTCATTCTGCTGACCTAAGAAATATTGTTGCCACCTTAAGTAGTTAATGTAAATCGAGTTCTTGTCCTTTATCATTTGTCCTTTTTGATTTATGTACTTAATTCTTTCCCCATATATGAGTATATATTTAGAAAATTGTAACGCTAAAGTGATAATAAAACGATATTAATCGAAATCACCTACTAGATTATTAAATTCTCAAATTTGAGACTAACATAGATTTATGTGTATAATTTCCAGTACTGCATCAATAAGACACTTTTGGATTTAATGTGATGAACATTTCTCACATTGACAGGTCGCATTTAAGCGGCATAAAACATAAAAGTGCCATGATACTTTTGACTGTGTCCAAAAATTATGCTATTTAAGTTTAGCAGACACTGAATTTACATCAGTTTGCAAAGCACCAAACTGAGAAACATGACAGGTGAGGACTTTACTTGTGTTCATGGGGAAACATTTTCTCACTGATTTGCAAGGCACTCTTAGAGACAATTCTTCATAATGATAAATGGGTTTGTTTCCCTTTTGGGTTGGACCGACTCGACTGTGCACGGAATCTCACAAACTGCAGAATCCTTCAGTCTTACCTCCTTGCTAGCATCCCAAACCAAAAGCTTGCAATTGTGCAGATAATGCATATATAATGGCCCCCGAGAACCCGTTCCACATTTATCATTACAATGGATCATTATACATAGGCTAAGCATAATGACAGAGAGATATAAAAATAATCTGCATGATTTACCATGCTGATAGGTTATCATTGGCTTTTCATTTTTTTCCACCCAATTTACATAAAACACAAATTGTGGTGCGAGAGAGACAATGTGCACCTGAAACAAAAGAAATCCTTGACGGCTAAAAGCACCTTTAACGTAGATTTCTCGTGCAGACACTTTATTACTGACGGAATCTTGAGAGTTTATCACCGTTACCAAATTATATATGTATGGTTCCAATTATGCACAAGGGATTTCCTATTATTATGTGCATAACTTAACCTGATGACAACAGCGATGCAATAAAGCGACGTTCCGTTGTGGCTGCTACTTCATGCTTGAATAGCTAACAGATTTTTTAACAAACTTTTCACCTGTTTACAATTTGTGTAGCTGGTCACGTTTTGGGGAAAAAATGTCTTGACGACCAGTTGGCAATGGGGAGAACTGCATTAAGAGTTATGATATTTTAGCCCACTGTACCTTCTGCAAGAATACTTTCAGTTTCCCTCTTTGCTGGTTAGGCGTTAAGTTGAATGACATGCATAGTGTTTGCTGTTCAAGCTCAGATCTACTGGTATGATTAAGGGAACATGTATGTTTGCCTTAGAAACAAATAAGGGCAGGTATTTAACCCAGCCTCGTCTAACACACATCTATGCTTAAGTACGCAAAATTATAATAAAAGATAAGAATCTTATCCAGAGTGTTGCTTTCTCATGCTCTGCCTCTCCTGGCAATTGCTCAGGGTGACCCAGTAGTGGGTAAGCAGCCATGGAAGATGGATGGATGGATGGATGGCAAAATGACAAGATAAAATAACCCCCTAGATATCAACTCAGCACCACTAAAACTATTTAAACTCATTGCTTACGTGTGGTCTGCATATTGAAAGACGGCTAGGAAAGTTTAAGGAACATATAGTAAGCATTTGACTCAGTTCTGCTTTTTTGTCTACCTTGAAAACTTTCTATAATTACGTCATTATTACAGCGACTGCGTCTCAAAAGCATCTATAGATAACTGGGTCATTCAGGCTCTTGTGCATAAAGGTCAGTCAGCGAAAAGATGCCCTGAAGAAACAACCGACGCGATCAAAAAAATGCATTTCCTGACTGTATAAAGCTCTGCGACGAGCGCGATCACTCCATCAAGGCAATGCATGACATTGTGGTTATTTTTTAGAGAACTATCAGTTACAAAGACAAACAACAGGTACACTTTTTAGATGAGTATATACTGTAGACTCTTCAGATTACTTCCTGCACAAAGTGCAGAGTTGCTAAAACACCACCTTGTTTTATACCAGTGATGTGTTCCTTGAAGCACAATTGATTTGACTTTGTGATATTATCAATCAATGTTACCGGGCTGCTTTTGTGAAAATCTCACAAGGAATGGCCATACTTCAAAAGAGCACTATATAATTCAAACAGGGTAAACAGATAAATCAAACAAAACAAAAATCTTGCTTGTCAGACAACAAGCACAATCTGAGCAGCGTGCCGATCAAAGCTAGCTTACATGAATTAAACTTTTTATTTTTTTAATCATTTACAGATTGTTCTGGCCAAGGTTAAGCTACTGTTCCCAAAAGTGGTCGTATTTGGATAGCTGTACAGTGTATCTAAAGAGTGACAACTACAAACGAAAAACAAACTGTATAGGGATAGGACACTCAGTGTGTAAAACAGTGTGAGAGGATGGGCATCTTTGGAAACGAGTGTCCTCTTTGTCTGCTGCAAACACATCAGTGTCACCATGCTGTCCATAACACTTTATCACCATTAAGGACTGGTTTAACAGCCCCGCTGGTGCTGATTTACCGGAACTCTGTTCCTTTAAATGGCTCTATTTTGTCAAAACTACCAGATGTAAAATGGGGCCTTGGGCGAAATCAGCTGCCCCGTGATGGAGGTAAACAAGCCCAAACTTTCGATTTCGCCTGAGCATCTTGAGGTGCCACATGCGACTGAGACATAGATGATTTGTGCAGATTTTTCCCTCCTGGGCAAACTGCAAACTGAGACAGTTGATTTAGTCGCAGTTGTGTTTGTGAGTCTTAAACAGTTCGCAGTTTGACATCAAAACAGATCGGAAGTAATATGACAAGTGCAAATTGGACTTATTTAACCATTATTTGGTAGCTAATGGTGGCCGAAATATTATGCAGGTGATTTTTTTTATACATCTGAGTATATATATTGTATTAAGGTAAAATGACGCGAACAGTGACATAATAGTCAGGCTAACATTAGCTACCAGCATCACTGCATCTTGCACATATTCTCTATGCGTCTGAAACAAATGGAGATATGAGTCACCATATTTCTATGAGAAATTTTTTCATGTTTATTGATGGTGGTGAAAAATATGGTCTTAGGTGCTGCGCCATTGACTCTTTGGGATGGAAGTGTTTCCTGTCATCACACAGAATGGCTTTGTCATTACTGGCATCAGAGTAGGACCACTGAGGTAAATTCGCACTGTGTTACAAAAGTACCACCAGAATCTGTCACTGTAGAAACCAGCACTGAATCTTGTAAGCTTGGCATGCCCTACAATCCACTATTCCTAGTGAATAATGACTCATTTCACCATATGCTCCCCTACTAATGAGTAGGCCATTGTCTGTGTTCTCTGCACCACGTTACTCGTAAAATTCCATTGGTAGATGTGCTAAAGAATTTATTCACTGTCCCGATAACGTAATCCTTTCTATGAAATTTGTCAGGCTGTTTTAGATTAAATTCCAAATTTACTTTGTTTTGTCTTGAATCTCTAATACAAAGACGGCATGATCTTCCATCTAGCTGCCACGGCTGATGATGCATTTTTCATAGATTTCCATGTCAACACCACCCTATCTTCTGTTGCCCATTAAATGGGGGGGGACTGAAACCTTCTTCATTAAAGTTTCTGCCAAACATTCTCTAACAATCACCACTCTCTTTGGGAGTCACTGAGCGCTCTACTTCTAGCCGTGGTAGGCAAAATAATGGGCAAGTAGGCCAACCTTGCATTTTTATGCACGACCTAAGGACCATGGGGCTTTAACAGCTTAATTAACTGAGAGTCCAATCTTGTGTGGAAGCACCAGATTTTATACTTTGCATCTCTCATTTACTTTAGTATCTCCAGTTGTGTTAGGTACTCCTATATATCTTTTGCCCCTCATGTTTTTAATTAGTTTTTAATGGAAATTAAAATTCTGAGACCCAGGAAATATGCCCTTGTTTGTCATAACACCTTCATATCATAAACATTGTGCAAACATCAAAACATTAATGAACATGCAGCTTCTTTTGTAAGTCATTCAGCTATCGTCGTCGCTATGCATTATTCAAGCGATAGAATCTAATTTTATATATTCCAAGCACTTGAAGGTTGTTTAAAAGTTATTGTATAGAAATTCAAAGATAGCTGCTCGCAAACAGCTTATAAGATTAAACAACAAGGTCAAGGATAGTTGGCTGGGCAAAAGTAGCAGCAAAAGTAGCACAGAAAAAAAATTATTCTTTTTGAGGACAGTTTAAGTTATTTAGTGTTTTTGGTGTCCCAAACTTTTGATTTGCTAAATATATGATGCATTTTAGCTTAAAGTTTTGTCAAGTATTGAGACAAAAGTAATTTAATCAAACTGTTATGCATTTTATTTGTAATTTTTAACCTGCACTTGTGGTTTTTTCCTACAATTTTGCATGTTTATACAAATTAATGGTATATTTTAAGTAATACCTACCAGTTATTACCCTTTGTCTATAAATGTATAGTAGATTATTTTGTAGTTATTTATCCAAAAAATCCTCACTCACTGGTCATATGAATCATGAGCCAAATGAATGTACCTTTTAGCCAGTTATATCACTAGTAGTGTCAGGTCTGCAGTTGGAGTAACAGAACTGCCAAAAAAAAAAGGATTGTGAGGATTGTTTTGAAACTATGTAAAACAAATACTAACTTGTTACAAGACTTTCTGTGCATCTATTAATGCAGATGGAAGTGCAGCAATGGTACTGAAGTTATGAATGAAGTGGCTATAAAAATTAGCCAAACCAAGAAATCGCCGTAATCTCTCATTTAAGAATTAGGTTGAGGCCAATCAGTAATTGCCTTGACACTGCCAGGGTCCATCTGTGCCCCATCAGGAGAAATTTTAACCAAAGAAGTAGACTCTGGAACAATAGAATTCATGTTTTCAAGTAAATAGTAAAATAGCTGGATTGTTTACAGCTTCAGGAGGACCTAATGAATAGGAATGTTTGTTTAAGAAAAGATCAGAATGCCATCCAAATAGACAAAAACAAAATGATTCAACATCTCACTAACAACATCATTGTCAAATGCCTGAAATACAATAGGGGCATTTCGTAGTCCAAAAGGCATCACCTGGAACTTGTAATGGTCATTGGGGTGCTAAAAGGTCAATCCACTCATATCCTTCTCCTATAGATGTATCAAGTTGTATGCATTTCTCAGCACTGACATTGTGGTAAATGAGAACTGCAGTTTATAAAATCTCAACCATGAGAAACCATTGATGAGGGAGTATTGGGATGATCTGAATATGATACATAGATATTGTTTCTATGTAGTTTTCCCTAGTGGCAAGTTGGAAATGCATCATCACTATAATCCTCCTGCAGGCTTCCTCTGGCAGCCAGGTGGAGACGTGACATCACTATAATCTTCCTGCAGGCTTCCTCTGGCATTCAGGTCGAGACGTGACATAACTATAATCTTCCTACAGGCTTCCTCTGGCAGCCAGGTTGAGACGTGACATCACTATAATCTTCCTGCAACATGATGAGCTGTTCGAAATTAGCTTCCACACAAGATGCCAAAACTGGAAATAAGGTTTTAAAAATGTATCAATTTTCAAAACTGATTTTTTCAATTATAATAACACATACATAACGAAATCTTCAGAAGTTCAACAATTCAACTGTTTTGCCCAATGGTGCTTTTTTCTGCCCAGTATATAATTAATCGATATCTTAGGTTTCGCCCTAACATACATAATTCACTCTTTTAGAGATCATTGGTTTCTCCAGAACAAATCTGTAGGATACACAGATGGGATTTTACTTTGTGTGGGGAAATTTAAAGTCTCCAAATATATTACTCCAACTCCATTCATTACGTAACATATTCAATTAATGTCAAAAAGAAGCAAATAAATAGATTGATGCCCTCTCTCAGCTCATCACTCGTGAGATTGACCCCCACACCTTCACCTCCTCCCAATCTGTCTAATGCAGGCCAAGAGAATAACAACCAAACTCCCTGTTCCCCTCCCTAACCCCCACTGAGCATGTCTCAGCACTCCCCAGCCAAAACCCCATCCAGCAGAGTGGGCTCGTCTGCTTTGATCTAACGCAGATAATGTATTCTACCCAGAGCTACCCTTTTGCATTCCGACAGCACCTGAAAGCAGGTAGACGGCTACCATTTCTCGGATTGCCAGCTGCCTGGCTGTACCGTTACACAATACTCATTAACGGAAAAGGCTCGCCCCTTTGAAAACCCTGTCTTTATGCTGGCGCATCCTTTTATTCTAATAAACCATGAAACAGAATCAGTCGGGCTGTAGGTGGCCGAGATGAGGGAATCCTCTCTCGGGTCCTGTAATGTAGGCCCACACAGAAATGCAAAGTGCGCCGAAAGGGCTCAGGTCTCTGTAGCAGCTACGTTCCTTATACACCACCCTCTGCAGCTGAGAGCAAACTCGTAGCAAGACATTACCAACCAAAAGGCATGGAAATAAAGTTCTATGTGAAACTCTATACAGACATGTTACACGGTAATTTTTCACAGTGATAATTCACGTAAAGTGTATTGGAATGAATCAGAATGGCCAGGATTGTGAATATAAACATGTACATATGCAGCACTTTCAGGAATGTCGAGTTCATGCAATGTTTTCGGTACTTCCTCTTTCAGAGAGCATTCTAGTCTTTTGGTTTATTCAGTATTGGATTTATGTGTTTTTTCCAGGTACGTGAGGGTAGGCTAATGTATAACATTCTCTGAGATGCAGTGTTTCAAATTCTACTAGGTTCCCTTTTAAGGCAATTTAACAAGAGACAGGAAGTGAGGCAACGTATGAAGGAGCCTTTGAGCTATGTGGCACGAGACTGATTAGGTGAGGTGACTGTGTCGCGCTGTTTGATGCTCTGACCTAGCTGAATGTTCATGGAGATTATTGTGGAAACACGGGACGTGGTTCATGGTTTTCCAGCAAACGGTCCCTATACAGGCAGCCTCCAGATTACGAATGAGATCTGTTCCCTAAGCTGATGTACACAAACCAGTGCATGCCCTCGTTATTACAAACCATTGTATTTAACTCAATTTTTTTATATAATAGGCTTTATGGAAGTCCGTTCATAAGTACGAATTGTCTGTAAGTTGGGTGTTTTTAACGGGGACACTGCTTGCACTTTCAAAGGTATTTTGACACTTTGATATGCAATGATCTTTAGTTTGATAATGTAAGCTTGGCGTTACATTTCCTGGGATGCCATTTAGACTCCTCCTTGAAATTTTATGAATTTTCCGGCTTCCTGGTTCTGAGTCACTGCGGAATAATAAGACGCCCAGAGTGTCATTGGATCAGAGATTATGCAACAATGTAACCCTGGAACTATGGGAACTTCAGGAAACATGATAAAAAGTGAGCATAATTATTTTTATACTTAAATATATAAAGGATAAACATGATTTTATATATGTATATATATAAAATCATGATATATATATATAAACCACAAGAGATATTTCTTGTTTGATGTGGATTTATTGGTGGCCTTTTATCTTAAACCTGTCAGTTGAGATAAATATAGCCCTGCTCCTAAAAAATCTTATGAACACATAATGTTTAAATATATCCATGCTCCGATTTCAATAAGTTTATTAAAACAAGAAGATTTTATATCATGTCACAGAATGTTGAGCACCCACAAGTCACAGTTCATAACTGTCGGGAGAAACATGATGACACCTTTGGTTCTTGAAGGATGGGTATGAAATCATACAGGACAGCTATAAGTCTGACTGTAAACTGTAAGATGCGAGGAGTAACAGCCAAGGGTGGCTAGAGTCAAATGTTATACTGCAGTTTTATTATTCGGTGCTGTTGATGCTGTACAAACAATGTTCCTCCAGAACTTTCTGTCCTGGCTTTCCAAAGGCATGTTCATTGGAGCAACAACTGAGTCCATCCATCTTGTTGATGGTCCTTCTCCCTTCAGCTTTCCAGTCATTATGGTCTTTTCCAGTGTAGTAGGTCATTTCAGAATTTGCCCCAAATAAGCTTCCAATTGGTCATCTATGCTCCAAGTGAAGGTCCAGGCTTGAGTTGATGAACAATCAATTTTTTGTTCTCCCTGTGGTCCTCGCTATTCTTAAAAGTTCCAAGGTGTCGATACTCCTCCTGTCCTCTGTCTTCATTGCCCAGCGTTCACAGTCAATACTCACGTAAAAGTAAGGGACTATAACATATAACATGACATTATTAGCCAACAGACTATAATAACTTTATCTGTATAGAGCTTTTCAAGCCAAGAGGCACAAAGTGCTTTTTCCTCATAAAAAATATAATAATTATTAATTAAAAAGTGAACACATTCCAGAAACATTGAAATAAAAGAAGAAAGGACTATATGATATAAAACATTACAAATATAAAGCATTAACAACAAAATAACACAGTACATGAAATATAACTACTACAGTGTTAACCTACAAATAAAATTTTCTTACCAAGAAAATGTATCGTGTCAAAAATCTATCAGAAATTCAGCAGTCACACCAAATGCTCATAAATACATTAAGAAACATAAAAAATAGATATTAATCAAATTAAGCAAATGAGACAAGCAAATCCACAGCTGCCATTTTTCAAGAAAGTCACTCACACATCCCAAAACATCCAGTTTTCATAACTTTAATGATCAAACAGTTCCTGGAAGACGTTAATGAGAATACTGTTGGGTTTGTTTTGCCGGGCAACACTGAAAATCGTCCTCTCGAATGTTGTTTCTGCACAGTCTGCATGCATGAGTACAGGCTGTGAGGATGGAGCTGTGTTTCTGAGTGTTACTAAACATTGACTGTACGTCAGGCCAGGGAGCAATTTATCAGCTCCTTTATATCTGATACAATGTTGCAACACTTTCCTTATTTTTAAGATGTGCAGTCTATGGAAATCGTTGTACCTGTATATGATTGGTTAATAGAGGAACGTGAATGGCATTCAGGAAGCAGGGCTAAAACACAAAATATGATTGAGCAAGAAAATGTAAAAGTGAAAAGCATTATTGGATGTGCAGAAAAGTAGCAAGTCTCCCAAATTATGCAGGAGAGTAAAAGTAGCTCATTGCTAGACACCCTCAGCATACACGACCTGAAGGAACAAACAGTAATTATTTTCTTTTTCACTGTATGTCCTAAAAGAATTTTATTGTCTCATTTAGTAAATTGCTTTGATTCTGAGCTTTGGCTTGCTGTAATTATAGTTGCACTGTCAGTGTGATGCTTTTTACTAGATTTCGTTTTAATTATTGTCTTGGCGGGTACATTTCCTGTGGTTTTGCTACAAATGATCACAGGAAAAAAAGGTGCAAAATGCATAACATCCATTTGTCAGACCACTAGTCAGAGAATACGAAGCTGGAAAATAAACCGGGTCCCAGCCAAAATGCACGACGCCGAATGCAGTACAGTCGATAATGGAGAGCATCAAACAACAATGCAGGTATTGCGAGTGGGCTGATGGGATAGCACTTGATCACTGTGTGCACCCTTTCCAACGAGACTTTTCACAGGAGAAGATCAAGGATAATGTCACCTTGGCCATTTCTAAAAATGTCAAGTCTGAACCAAGTATATTTTCTTGTGAATCTTATAAGGGAAACACTCTCCCCTGAAACTCTCTGGTGTTTCAGACCAGGAGTGACAGTGTTAAGAGGAAAGTCACTGCGACGGCTGCCAAGCGTTTCCACCAAATGTCAACAAACATTCAGTGTAACGTTAAGAGTGGCGTTGGCGGGGAAGAAAGGCCCTGAAGCCCACAGTGGGTGGGCTCACCAGGCACTGTCAATCATCAGGTGGATAAAACCCAGTGGGGACTTCTGAAGTAGAGAATGGGAAGCAGGTGAAACTGACTGTGGCAGCCAAACCACCAGGAGTTCAGACTAGGTAATCCACCTGAAGTTTGGGCCAGGCCAGTACTTGGATGCGAGACCAACTAGGAAAGCTGCATTGCTGCTGGTGGAGATGTTGGTGTGACCATGGACATGGAAGCACATTCTGTGGTCAGTGTGGATCCCAGTGCCCCAGTACAGTGACGGGGACCCTGTGGCCAAC
>JAOYFF010000045.1:7979559-7992383 GCA_025773925.1 Cryptomyrus ogoouensis | reverse complement strand
GGATGGGGCGCCAACCCATCACAGGGCACAAGGCAGGGAACAGCCCAGGATGGGGCGCCAACCCATCACAGGGCACACTCACACACCACTCACACCTGCGGGCAAATTGGTAACTCCAGTTTACACTGTGTGGGGAAACTGGAGGAAACATCACAACGACAACATGCAAACTCCACACCTATGGAACCTGGGTGGAGACTGAAGCCCCGGTCCTAAAGGTGTGAGGCAACAGTACAAACCACTGCGCCACTGCACACATTTGCAGTGCAATGCAATATAATATTAATAGTGTTTATATGTTCATGGTGTTCTTCTTAGGTGATTTGGGAAAAATATGTCAGCAGCAATCTTTAATTATATATTTCACTTTATTGATAGTATGTAAGTATCTGTCTTAAACAAGTAAGAAGCTTTGGAATGAATATCCTGAAGCTATAATGCAATCTTAGATTGAAATAGTTAGACGGGCATTGCGGTCGAAGTGTCCTCAGCACATCACGGCAGGTATGAGCTGTTACCACGTATTTGTTGTCTGGTGGAGAGACAAGGATTTAATTAGCTAATTACACCAGGGACGATGAAGCTGTCTAGTGAGACAGCTTGGGAGAACGGCCAGGATGCTGGCATTAACGCCCGATCTCCTAGCGATAGCGCCATTAGCACAGTGCCACTTTTAACGAGCATTGTGAGTCGGGACCTTGATTTAATGCCTCCTCCGAACGGTGCCTATGATAAACAAGAGACGCATAGTTATCTCTTAGAGAATATATGAAAGATGAAGACTCAAGGCTTCAGTCCATGCAATCTGTTAACTTTGAGGATAATTAATTATATTACTACCGTACGTTACTTGAGGTGACGGATTGCATATTGAGCAATTGTGCTTGTTTCCGATACACATTCCATTTGAACTACTTCTGATGCTGGGCTGGGAAACTGAAAGCTCTTTCTTAAATGTAGGTTTAAGTTTATTTAAAGAATTATTTCTGACCTTTAATAGGCCCAAGTGAATATTAACACACCAGATAAATGAATGGCTCTTGTTTACATCATTTCCATGATGTAACAGTTCTAAATTTAAAGTGTATAATGAAACCTCTAAACTATTGGTTATTTCCATGTGTCCTTGAAAGAGGTCAATCATCAATATCCGTCCCCATGGTCCCCAGTGGACGTTTGGTCTGAGGTGGTGATATATCAGTTGTTGGACTCTAAAAAAAGTCTTCACAGTATCACATAGGGGGCTAAGACCATTGTACATCAGCCTTTCACCACCCGGAGACAACACACGTTAGAATGCCTCGGTCCTGAGTTAGATTGTCTTTCTGTCCCCGGGGAAATTAATTCCAAAATCAATAATTATCTGGTGTTATGCTTTAAATGAACAATAAATAAAGGATGTAATGTGTGCAGGAAGCACAGTTATTGGTAATGTTTATGATCTGCTGTCCCATCTCAATGAAATGTTTGTTAGACTGGGCACAATGTTCTGTAACTGTGTTAATTTTGTCTTTAAATAATGGTCTTGTTGATACATTCATGCACCCACAGAAACAGAGGTTAATGGTGGGACCACATCATTTGTAAATAAACATATATAACGATATATGACATAAGAGACATGACCACAATTGCTAAGGGAATGTTCCCACTGAGGAAATTATAAACATGGAAATGATACACTCTGGTCATTGTGTTTGCTTAAGCGTTTTCTGGAATAATATTTCACAAGGAAAATGACAAGGTAGTTTATTCTGAATGCTAACATTTTAAATACTTTGATAACGCCCCTTTTACGTAACAGGTAAACAACTCAAGTGATGAAAACACTCTATAATCATTGTGCAAAGAAAGAAAAAAATAGAATAAAAGGTGCAGCATGCTCCCAAGCCATTCATCACGCTTCCCGTTCTGTCTGGAAGAGGCGCTTTTAGAAACTCCATATTTCAGGGGCATCGCTTGCTGACATTTCCATTTCATGTCGATACACACTCAGTCCTTCCCTCCTTCTTTTCCTTCTGTTGTAGTTATTTTCCAAGCACACACATACGTCGGCAGTGTTCAGTGTGGCTATGATATGAAACTGATGTATTGTCGCCCTTTTCAAACCCCCCCCGACCTTAATGACCAGTTACAAAATATTGTGGGGGACTCAATTTTAATTTATGGTGCAAACCTGTGGTCCACTCTTTATTTACGGGGTCCAGTGAGTTCCAGGACTGAGAATGGGGCTATGTCTGAGTTTTGCTTTGCTCTGTCGCACTCAAGCTAGGCCACTCTGCAGGGCTCGTCAATCCTATTGGTGACATAGGCAGCCAGCCTCTAAGGGGCGTGCCGACTTAGCCGGCCCATGTAGCATGTAGCGCACACCGTTCAGGACAATGAAAATGTGAAAATGGCCGGCTATGTCAACACCCTGAGAAACACTCGCACCCTCTGCGGTGGCAGCACACCTTTACAGTTAATCGCATATAAAATTATGTCATATTACCATTAAAAAGAGATTTTAGTTAGGACTATTTTAGATGAATTTTAAAGTATGTATATTCAGTATATAAATTCTAATTTGCTCAGACTATTTTCCCATTGGGGTAGCAAAATTAACGTAATTAATGTTAACGCGATCAAAGAAATAATAATGCGTTTTGCCTTTGAGATCAACGCTAATGCAATAATTAACTTCGATAGCCCTAGTTCTTTAATTTATTCTTACTGTCCTAGATCTTTGTATGGTAATGTTGTGCAAAAGATGTTTTTAGCTGTGCATTTCATTCAAGGCACCTGTTATTTAAGATATATTATTAATATTATTTGTTGCAGTCCATTGAGGCTTTTACAGCACTTCATACATAAATAACAATCATTACAGAGCATCAATGAGACATAAACTGGCTAAATAAAACTGGCTGATTAATAGAGACCGGGAATTATGAAGGAGCAGGTGATGAATGCTGATGGGCTGGAATATGACATCACTGTCAAATTTGGTCACATGATCTTGCTTCCTTTATATCGCAAATGTGTCGCATTCTCACCACCAGGTTAATATCACATTTACCCCATAGATTCCACAGTCATTTTCTCACTCTTCCATCACTTTTTCCTTTTTGGATATTTAATGTTATGCCTCCAGACAATTTTGGGTATTAATATAAAAGTAATTTATCATCATTTTTGTTATTTTACTGTCATACAGGTATTACTATTTCACAGGGGTTTTTTAGGGTGAGGCATGACCATATATCAGTGCGATAATGAGGCTTCCTGGAAAGTGTCTGTTGGGAAATCTTGCATTTATTAGTTTTTCCACTGCACTGCGCAGCAGAAGAGCTCGATAATTTGAGTGGCTATTGATGCATCGCATGTTAAAGTATCGATTATAATAACGGCAGACACTGCCCACAAGCATAGTCTACAATTTTTCTGACGCCGTCACATTATACAGAATTAAACGAAGGCATGCAAGGGAGATTGTCACTGGCAAACTATGCAGTGTCTTCCGTCTCTAACAATGCAGATTTCCCGCTGTGTTTTGTTCACTTTCACCATTTTTTGGAGTGTTGCGTCCAGTGCTTTAGTGAGGATTGTGGGTTCACTAATGACGAAGTAGAATATTCACCACCGTGCGACATTTTGTACCAAAGTATTTGTCTCCGGCTGACAGATGAGTCACAGTATGTTTGCTTCAGTACATCCAAACTCTGCATCAGACTGGGTACACTGAACAACACCAGACATACTTATGAGGTGAATTTAATGCTTTCATATGTAGAACCGATGGGACATGGAAACCAATATATCACTGTTGAAGAAATTCAGTGACCATTAAGGACAGAGTCTCACATTTCCACTGACTTGTCATTTACGAGGTTGCAATTAATAATGAAGTTGTGGTTCTGATATTCATGCAACCCAACAACAATGTGTGACAGGTTAGTTTCTTGGAGCCTTTACTGGGGGGGGGGGGGGGCTTGAGTATACCGACAATTGCCACATTAATCACGTCTGCAATAAGCTGACATACGTTCCAGCAAGTCCTTGGTCAACTTCTCCAGGCATATCAGGAGAGACAGACCCCCCCCAACCCGAAACTCGCCTTCCCACGTCGTTAGAGGCCCGCGTGGGACTTTGTGGGACAGACACTCCATTTATTGCGTTCGACGTAGGTGTGTGGTATCATCCCATCAACAGACATTATTCAGACCGCCTGGGGGCAAACACTTAAACTGATTTATAATCTAATCAAGGATCATAAAAGGAACAGGCAGAAATTAATGGCAAAGGTGTCCATGGTATTGTGCTGAGTGTCTGTGACGTGCGTCCTTGCCCCTGCACTATTGGTGAGCTTCAGAAGTACCTCTGGAAGCAGCATTTGTATGCACCCTCTTTCGGGGTGGGGGGTTTGAATAGCATAGAATCCAGCCAGCCAGGTATCTTGACAGCACAGATAAATTGCCTACTTATTCCAAGGTACATTTTCAAGCATGCATTTCCACTGTAGTGAATTCACAATTCTTATCTTTCCTTCTTGTACACAGCATAACACTAATTACATTGATCTTGTGTTCTGCATGCCTAGTGTACCGAAAATAATGCAGTATTAAAGTCTTGGGGGGGGGGGGGGGTGAGGGCATTTTTGCATTAGGATTGTGTTTTGCCTCCTGCCAATTATCGTGTTTCAAATGGGTAATGGAGATTGTTAGACGCAGGTCTGAGGGTCCATTCAGACAGGGCCAGACTGCAATCATTCCTGCTATTAGCCTTGAGCTCCTTCCCGTCTGTAATGGCTCAGACGAGGGTAGGTGTGTGCCATGTCAACCCGGCCTGATATCCAAGGCGTATGTTGGAGATGTTTGAGACGGGGAGCGCTTGTAATTATCCTGTTATTCCAGACCCGCATGGTTCATTTATCATGCTCGTATCGCTTGGCGTACAAGAGGTAAATGAGGCAGGGCGCGAGCTGTATGTAGGATGCTGTGGTTTAACGTGCCCTCGTTTAGTAACCGTGTGTGGTAACGATACATCATCAGTGACATTGGTTATTCGTACAAGTGAAAGTGGGTTGGAAATATCAGGGAGGATCTTGCTCAACAAGGAGGTTTACCAGGCGGAGTCCAGCGTTCATACAACACCAGTCAAGCTACAGTGGAAGCACGGAAACAGATCTTGGCTTGACACATGCATGCGGAAGGTTCCAGACTGTTAACGGCAGCTACCGTTCTGTTTGCATGTGTCATGCAGATCATGAGCCTGAATTCATGACCTGATGGTGTCTTCAAACTGAGTTGCTAAAGGAAACAGAGTGGATGATACCAACAGATGTTCAGCACATTGGTTTCAACCATGAACTGGTCACTGGGGTTTGTAGTTCAAGATAATAAATCTTACAACAGCCCTGTTATATTGTAGTTTAATATGCAGTCTGGCCAAGATCTTGACATCTTCTGATGAGGGCACATTGAATAATTTTTCATGAAAAAGTTTGGACAGAAAAACCGTTTAATTTAATACATTGAAACAGATGATCTGGGGTGATGTAAGACTTGCGCCGGAGCATTTTAGACACAAAAGAAGTTTTTTGATTCGTGCTGAAGCCTTTTAATAGTTTGTCAATACTACAAAAATGATAAATCTTGTATATATTGAGTACACATTTCTGGTGAAGGGAAAAGAAGAAAAAAAAATAACCTAAAAACTCTGTGTCTCTGTCTTCCCTTAGTTAGACCTGTCAGACCTGCTGAATAAAAGAAAATGCTCTGCACTCCTTTGGAGAGTTTTAACAAGCAGCAGCTTGTGCATCTATATACCTGTAAGTAATGCCTATTAACCATTCAGCAAGAAACATGTTTACTGTGTCAGTCACCAAGATGTGCAACACCCAGTAGATCAGCTGAATTGATGGTGCATGTACAGTGTAATATACAGTACACACACACACACACACACACACATATGTGCAATATACAGTACACACACACACACACACACACACATATATGTGCAATATACAGTACATGCACACACACACATATGACATGAAGACAAAATAATATATGGCCATCCTTATCATCTACAGAGTTTATATATATAAACAACTAGCTTTATATATATATATATATAAACACGCACATATGTTTTTGGGTATGTGTGTGTGCATGTACTGTATATTGCACATATGTGTGTGCATATATATATATATAAACTTTGTAGATGCTAAGGATGGCCATATATTATTTTGTCTTCATGCCATATACAGCGTGTGTATGTGTTTATAAACTCTGTAAATGCTACTGATGGCCGTATATTATCTTGCCTTCATGTCACCATTTATTATTTTAGGTGTCATGAAGCAGGAATGAATGGTAGGGTTAAAATAATGAATTTACAGAATGTTTTTGAAAAATTTCATGCCTTCCTTCACACATCTAGATGCCGTGATTAATATGCAGATGCTCTTAAACACCACAGCTGGATACAAATCCTGTCTCCCCAAAGTGCTAATTTAAAGCCCCTTCTGATTCCACTTTCGGTGAGCCTACTGTAACTAGTCGATGCATTTGTCTTGCTGTGTGGAGAGCTTGAGCGCTCTGAGCTGAAAGTCGCTCGCCATCCCACCGTCGTCTCCCCATTGCTTTGTATTGTCTCCACCATAGTGCCGCCCCTCGCCTTTCCACTAATGCGATACCTTCCCATAATGCACCATTCCATTTCCCTGCACTTAGAATGGCACCAAATGGAGCCATACAAAGGGACGGCTTAATCTTGTGAGTGAGGAAGCAGTACCCTTTAATATTTGACTGAAATGATGAGAAAGATTGTGACACAGTTGCAAAAAAGCTTTAAAAACATGGGGCAAGAATCAGTTCATCCGCTTTCCATACACTAGCCAGGATGCCAGTTAGACATAAGCTGATTTGCACACTCATATGCACTTAATAAAGTTATAATATAAAAATAATATTATCATAAAATGATAATAGTAAATCTGGGTCATCACCTTAGTCCCCAAATGAACACCACATCAGCACATAGAAACTCCTCTACAAAGACATACCTGAGGATAGATTAGAACCCGAACATTTATAAATGCAGAGCAACACCTACCAAGCTATAGATTTATACACACTTAAAATTCAATATGTGCAGCTTGCATCCAAAATAATGTAGCACTTTTGGTCCTGAAGAAAACAATTCATCACTTTTCCTTGACGTGGTCACACTCAAAACAGATCAGACTATTTTCAGACATAAATTGCTCTGTCTGTGATGTGTTGTCCTGTTGTTTTGATTCTTTGTGGTAGTCAACAGGATTGAATGAGCAAATGGGAGTTTTCAGAAAATTAGTACAAACCAGGAGATGCTGAAACACCAGCTGGCAGACAATAGAAATTGAAGTGTGGCTGGCATAGAGCGAAATATCTCCAGTGTTCAATATGTAATCTGGATCCCGGTAGACACAGAAAACGTCTGAATGAAATCGATATAGGTTTTCAGATCAATGGCAACCAAGAACAAAAAACGGCTGTCGTATCTGGGTTAAAACAGCCACATGTGATGTGTACGTTTTCCAGTACAAATCAATGCTTATGTAAGACAAATGCGTTAAATGTCAGGTGATTAAAATTGAGCATGTAGAGCATAAGAACAACAGAGTATTATGGAGCGGAACGCAAAGTGAGAATTTACTCCTCTCCAGTGAGTCTTGTCTTTCTGTTTAACATCTGTGTATTTATTTGACAACAAAACATGAGCTCACTAATACGAGGGAATTCTCTGCTTTTGACTGATTGGTCGAGACATGGGACTTTTAAAACACTGTCATCATGTTGGTCTGTAAGGGGCGTAGGGGAGTCTGCATATCTGCTATCTGCTTTTCTTTGGGACGTTTTTGTTATCACCAATCAATGCAGCAGTTTGGAGATGGTCATTCTGCAGCGACAAGCTCTTGTCTCTCAGCACTGAAGTCTCTGTGCGCCTTGACTTAAAGGTAGGAGTGCCACAGCTGCTGGATTTTTCAAATTAAGAAAAATATGTGTTGAAAGTTTCATTGTGCAGCTGCAATATATTTACATTCAAGACAAATGTGAAGATATGTTTTTAGATACACTTAACATTATTTCAGATTTAAAGAGAAACATTTTAGAAAATATGTACATCAGTCAAATTGATAAAGTCTGCAAACAGACACATGAACACACATATTTGGTATTATCTCGTTAAACACATGCTGGATTTTTTCTTCATGATAATGATTTGTAACCGAACCACAGATGTGGAAAACCATGAGTTTTCCCCCTGACTTTGTCAGTTAATAGCATACCCACTTCAAATATAAGCAATCCAGCCTGTCCTTTGAAACTTTTTCAGAAGTTTAGGAGTATAAAACAGAAATTGCGACCTGGGCGAGTGGAACAGTCAGATCAAGGTCCTCTTTATGTCAATGTGAATGCATCGTGTCACAGCCCCAGCACCCAGTTAGCAGTGCCCCTCCCATCAGGAAAGGCATATGTCTACAAACAGCCAAGGAGAAATCCTGTGAAGTTTTCTTTTGGGGTCTGTTACCTTTGGCTTCTGAAAATGTAACTAAAATTTCACAGCGGGGATTTTCAGCCGTCAAATGCTGAATGTGTCTTATTACTTGGAATTTACCAATAGGCCTTGACAGCTGTTTAATTCGTAAAAATACTGTGCAGGGGTACCATGGCTACATTTATAACCACAATACGACGATCCTGGAGAAAGGCAAATGCTTTGCAATGAAAAGTATATCCTTTTTAGCTTCTGTTTTTTGAGTATTTTTTTTATTTGTTTGTCAAACAGATGCTTGCCTGAAAGTTTTGTTTTCTTTATGATAGAATAATTGCGATGTTTACCTCTTTATGTTGGTTTAGCTATAAAAAGCTAAGTATGCGGAAAAAAGGCCATTGATTCTTGTTTTTGCTCCTGCTTGTTAGTTTACGACAGTTATAAGTTGGGTCCAAACCATGATGTAGCGGTTAATTCACTAAACAGCTGTAAATCTGTTTCCGAAACAACGCCCGACATATCAAAAATTCTAACGATTACCTTAAATGCGTGTCATAATTCAGCATGGTGTTGTACTTTAAAGATATTAAACGGCTGCACTTTCATTAAAATGTTTTTATTACACGGTCATATCCGCTGAAATGCGGAGAAGCACTTAAATTAACCAGAGAAGAAGAATATATGGTATGGAAAATCTTGGAGGAATCTAATATCCGTGAGTTTTAACGCTAACTTTCCTGAGCAGTGTCGAATTCCACCGCCCTCTCGGTGGGTGAATGCGACCTAAACTTCTCTCTACCTCGCTCCCCACGCCCGTTAAGCAGACACACGTTCCTCAAACTCTTCCATCCTCTGACGTCGTAGCGGCTTGTCAGCCTTGAGATTTAGTTAATCAGTCAGCGTGGGCGCCGGAGTCCTAGTGCTCCTGGATCAGACCCCCTCGTCGGCTCCTGGAGGGAGGCGGGGAGAGAGGGGATTATTGCGGCTAGGAGTGCTTAAGAAGCCAGTCTCTTCCAATCGGAGAGCTAATTTGTGTCGAGCTCCGCTGTGCGGTGTTGAAGGATGGCCGATGCATTCCCAGATACTGGTCCTGCGTCCCAGGTGTCCTGTATCACGTTTGGCGCCTATCGCTGCTTTCAATATTCATCCTGCGCGTTCATCCTGAAAACCTCACTTGCGGACAGGCTCTGGCCGGCCTTATAAATAAACGCTACCTTCGCGTCCGCCATGTGGAGCTTTTTATAGTAGTTTTCTCATATATCGGGAGAGATCAATGCGATCCGGGCAGCCTCAGAAAGGCAACACACCACCAGCCTTGGCCAATTAGGATGGGCAGGACTGCCGTTCACGTTTCAATTCGCCGCGTGATGTGTCCCTGAGCCTTTTTTCATTCCTCTGAAACGCTTTTATTCCTGACACGCTGTCTTTTATTACCTGATAAAAGAGCTTTGCATTTTAAAATGCGTAAATCCTTCCTGCAAGCCCACGGTATGGCACACCTTCAGTTTTCACAGCTGGTTATTATGCAGCATTAGTGGATGCGAAATTATAGCGTCGCAATTTATACGCGCATGCTACTGGTGCGCCAGACACGGCCTATCATCTTCCGGCGCTGCGGCGACTCCACCAAGCACGTACTTTCCGTCCACTCCTTATTAACGGTGGCGAGTTCGTGGAATACGAATGATCCAGAAATGGACGCAAGCTGTCAAGCCAACAGGACAATTAAAAAGAAAATAACGAGAAGGCAGGAGCTTAAAAAAAACTGCAAATACCTCAGAGGACGTGCTAGCCTCCCGCGAGGGTGGAGGCGCGTCACATGAATAACCGTGGTTTCATTACGCTGAGATATGACGGAACACCTAGTGCAAATTCCGGTCGTTACACGACACCTGTTCCCTGCCGATTAAAACAATGGAAACAGTTACAGTACAGGGTAAAAAACCCCAAATATCATTAAAATGACTGGTGCTCCTGTAATAATCCATGAAATTACACTACTGACATTTATATTGCATTGTTAGTTCTTTTAACCTCAATATAGAGCAATACAGTTAAAATCATTGTGTGATGTTTGTACTAGTATATTTAGACTTGAAATGCAACAAAGTGTAATGAATATTGCTTGTAAAGTCCACATACTGTATGTTTAAGGCTACTCTGTACTTTAGTGTGGATGACCATTTAATTTAATCTCAAACATAGGCTTTCATCAAAATTAAATTTTGCCTTGTCTGAATAGAAAAACGGCAGCCCGTCTCTGAGAGGTAAAAAGCAGGCAGATTATTGTGTGAGGCATCACTGTAGGATGTCTGTTTACTGAATCCCCTCCCCCCTCTGAAAGCCCCTGAGGTGGGGGCCATCCAGAGCAGCTGAGCAGCATCTTGACCCAGCACAGGTGTGTTGGCATGGACATGCCCCCCTCCAGCCCCCATACCGTGGTCTCAGCTCTCTCTTTGTAAGGGCCAGTGTAGAATGGATGGCTGTCCTCTCTACCCAGGTTGGCCGCAGCTGTCCTGCTCCACCACTGGGCCTCTGGGCTCCTTTCAGACGTGCCAGTACCAGATCAGAACTGCGCGACAGTATATTCTGCTTTTTTACACACAAAAAAAAGACAAAACAACTGTCAAAAAAACCTCAGTGGTTTCAGACTGAAGATACATTTCATGTGCGACATATCTTAAATGTATAATAAATCACGGAAATAACACACATTTTCAGTACCTTTCTTCCGCACGCGCTCTGTTTCTGAAGCGACACCTTTAGCGGGTGCTGGTCTAATTAAAGAGGGCCTTATCAGAGCAATCCACATGTCACCAAAGGCCATGAAATGGGAGCCAGGACTCTATTGTCCTGGTGAAATTGGCTCTTCAAGCTAGTTAACTGCTCGTTAGGGAGCAGAGTCGCAAACAGTGCCGGGTTCGTGTGCGCGTGGCCATTTGCAGTTGTGTTCGGAAAAAAACACAAAGCGATGTTTCGGCTGTAATAGTGAGCAGTTGGCAGCCACCGCCTGCACGAATTTTCCGTTCCCGGCCGGGGGGGGGTTGGAGAAATACTGTAGTTCACCAGCTTGTTTATGCGGATATGTGCATAAAAGATTCAGGTGTGCCTCATAATAATTGCATTTTTAAACAGCACTAACAGGAATTCTTACTTTCCATTGCTGAGGTAGCCGCAGGCATCACTGTCGGTCAGAAACGCTACTTCTCCTCCAAACTTTAGCATAATGAATTGCAGGCAATAGCTACCCATGTGGTTACAATACTAATATATTTTATTGCAAGCATGTATTTGAGTTCTTCTGTGCAGTTCCAGGGAGTAGCAAATTTTTTTCTTTTTTGGTAGCTGTACACTGCTCGCCCTCTGTGGGGCGTCCTAGCACAGAGCCAGGCACCGGTGCCAGCCAGCCAGGTGTGGAGAGGAGTGTGGGACAGGATAATTACCGCCGTAACATTCCCCAGCCCCCCAGAGCATATCTGCAGCAGTCAAAATGAGCCTCTGAATCATATATTGGGGTCGGCAAGCAGGTCCACATGCGGGTGATTTTTCAAAGGAGCGCTGATGGTCCCAGAAGGGCGCCGTTTCCCATCCCGTGACGGAAAATAAAAACGTACGCTCATGCTTTTAGCATCTGCAGGTTAGAGACGCCTCAGAAAAAAAAGAAGATGGCAAGTGGAGGAGATCCCTGAAAGAGCGCAGTGCTTCTAAGTGTGTCTGGGAATGTTCATACTAACCAAGTAAACAAATGCTTGTTCCGGCATGTACACAGAATATTACATTTGTCGTACTATTTTATTCAACAAACCATTAATATTGGCATCTCTCAATTGCCTTTAGTTTGTGTGCCATTTGATGGTCTGGCATCCTTTGGCAGTGTGCCCTGTGACAGTCTGGCATCCTTTTGCAGTGTGCCCTGTGCTGGTCTGGCATCCTTTGGCAGTGTGCCATGTGATGGTTTGGCATCCTTCGGCAGTGTGCCCTGTGATGGTCTTGCATCATTCGGCAGTGTGATGGTGGTACAGGAGGTAGTGCTACCGTTCAGCAACCCGGAGGGTTGCAGGTTCGAGCCCCGGGTCCTCCTGACCCCATCGAAGTGTCCTTGAGCAAGACTCTTAACCCCAAATTGCTCCCGGTGAGTTGGTTGGCGCCTTGCATGGCAGCCTTCGCCACCGGTGTGTGTATGGATGGGTGAATGTGAGGCATAATTGTAAAGCGCTTTGAGTGCTCGAAAGAGTAGCAGAAATGCGCTATATAAATGCAATACATTTACCATTCCATTTAGTGTGCCATGTGACGGT
>JAOYFF010000045.1:7952018-7979459 GCA_025773925.1 Cryptomyrus ogoouensis | reverse complement strand
CTGGCATCCTTCGGCAGTGTGCCCTGTGCTGGTCTGGCATCCTTCGGCAGTGTGCCCTGTGCTGGTCTGGCATCCTTCGGCAGTGTGCCCTGTGCTGGTCTGGCATCCTTTGGCAGTGTGCCATGTGATGGTCTGGCATCCTTTGGCAGTGTTGCCCTTCCTTGTTCCCTTGGCATCCTGAGATGTTCCCTAACCCTACTACAGTGTGTAAGCAGTTATAGAAGATGGATGGAGAGATTTATGGTCTGTTTAAAGAGATAAAGGAAGGAGTATGTTAGGAAATTCATTGATTTGCTGTGAAATATCAGTCATGATCAAGACTTGCTAACTGTCGCTAGCCTGCCATAAAGCTTGAGGCACGACCTCTCGGTAGCACTCAGCCACAAATGCTCAACCATCTACCCAGACAGTCACAATTCCCATCAGTCTCTGCTGAGGATCCAGTACCAATCTAGTCTTCCCTGCCTATAAAGTTTAAAAACCCAATCGTATCCTTATTGTAAGTGTTCCATGTACTGGAACAAAGATTCAGTGGGAGACTGGATCCAGTTCAAGCAAAATCTAGCCTATAGGAGTCACGGGACAACAGTCCACGAGATGTATTATTATTGGCTGTCTTTTTTGCAGCAATGTCGCCGTGGTAACGGCCTAGTTTATGAGCACAAGTGTGAAATAAATGCTAAGGGGTGTGGCGGCAGACGCTTGATTCCGGAAGGTTCCAGGGCACAATTGCAGCTATGAGGTCATGAGTGTCTGATGCCTTAGGATATGCTAACGAGAGCCAGCCAGCTGAAGATCTAGTGATGGAGTAGGGGTACAGGATGTGTTCTGTGCATGCCAATTTAAATGCATTAAGAATCCATTTAATAGTGGTTTTCCAAAACAAGCTGCAATAATCCAGGCCAGTACATTTAGATGAAATACACACAGAGCACTAGCATCAATTTACTCATGTCAAAACAATCTATGACAGCAAAACAAATAGAGGAAGTAAAGACAGCTTTAAATAATTTCAAGGTTAGTTCATTTGTGGTAAGAGTGGCTTCCCGTCAAGACTGGATGAGAATTTTGGGGCCTGAATTGGTGAATTTATTTCAGCAGATCTGCTGGGGTGATGAGGATGTGGAGGGAACAAATGGACGAGGTGCAGGCAAGATAGGGAGAGAGGACACACTGAAGCCGGGGGGCCGAATCGACCGGCGGGTGGAAACCAGCAGACATCTGAGGGCAGCATGGGTGAGAAGAAGTTTCCAGCAGCTGAGCACAACCCCCCTCCTGTCAATACCTACTAGTCTGTGATCGTGTTCAATTGTTATCCTGGGACTAAGAAGCGGATTGAGCCGGAGAAGCAGCTTCTTCCTGTGGCCCCTTGGGTCTTCAGCTGGAGATAAAGACATTGTAGGGCCTGGCCGGTCCTACGCTACCAGCTGTGCTGGAAGCAGCAGTAACTGCACCAGTCTGTCTTTCAGCGAAGCCAAGATTAGAAAATAACGTCAGTCTGTGAGGATGGCTGCTGACAGGAATGCATTCTGTAAGCTCAGACTGAGGCCACGGGGGCACGACGATCTGCGGTGACTAAAGAGGATGTCGATTTATGGATTCCAATAGAACAAAGCACAAGAGGGGACTGGCGTGGTGGGGGGGGGGGGCAAGAGACTTTGGATTAATCTGCACAAAAGTTTTGTTCAGGGGAAACTCGTTAGAAAAAGAAATTGGAATCACACATAACGCAAAAACCTTTCATGCAAATGAAAGGTCGGCAGGAAGCACTTTGTAAAGCCACCTTTTTTTTGTTTTTGATGCCAAAACCAACTTTTATCACTTAGCCGTGATTTCTGGCATGGGCGGGCAATTCGTTAATTGGGCGAATTCCATACTCCTCTGGCATCTGTTTTATCAGACACCTTTAAACACTTCTGGAATACATCTCTTGGGAGTTTTACAAGAATTCCAAAAGCCTTTCCAAGGTCTCCATCCCAAATAAAAGTGTGTGTGTGTGTATATATACATATATATTTATATGGTCTGTGTTACGACATTTCAACCTTACGATGGGTAAATGTTTTCACTTTCATTATTACGTTTTTCCTTAAATTACATGAGATACTTTTTTTTAAAATAAATTATGCATTATGTTAATGGTTTTTTCCAACTGTAGTGGATAAGTGTAAGTGTTGTAAGCACGTTTTGTAAGTCTAGGCTATGCTAGGCTATGATGTTTGTTGGGTTAGGTGTACTGTATTAAAATGTATTTTTGCCTTATGATATTTTCACCTTATGATAGGTACGGTAAGTTAGGAACGTAACCCCATCGTAACTCAGGAAGAGGCTCTATGTGTGTGTGTGTGTGTCTGTGTGTATATGAATTTCTTTTTCTCCGGAGGATTAACGTGAGCACTTTGCAGTATGTGCTGACTGAGACAATGCACTTAAGCCGTCTGATCTGAAACTTCCTGTGACAGACACATTTGCATATGTCAAATGATTGTCGTAATGAGCCTGTTTCAGGTCCGCATACCCCCTGCATGCGTATAAACTTCCCTAAAAAAATGATGTCTTTATGTGCTTGGATGCCTGCATTCTATTAATTTAGCACCGTTGCATCTAAATTAGATTCTTCCTCTTTTTCTGTCAGGAAAATGTAATGTGCATGAAATACAATTTATGTAGCTACTCAAACACACCAAATGGCTTATGTTCCTAATGTCATTTAAAGGAGTTAAGATATGAGGCAGAGCCGTAAATCACTCCGGGAGCTGTATCTGTTCCAAATGAACCAGTGTTTCACTTCAAATGTATTTAAATATATTCTGTGTCCCCAGTATTCTGAATTTCAAATGTCTCTCAAAGGGGAAAATGCGATGCCTTTTCTCAGCCCTACCACTGTGAGGCGCTGAACTGTGGGCCAGCTGTCTGTCTGATAAGCCCAGTGTGTTTGATTGTTGCCTGCCACTTCTGTCCCCTAAAGCAGTGTCTCCCAACCCGGTCCTGCGGGTCCTGCAGACAGGCCGCGTTTCAATGATCACACTACAGCTCTGAAGAAAGATGGAGAACATTTGAACCGCTACAGGAGTCATTACTGTCAGGTACTTAAAACTGAATAATATTCATATCCACCCACATATTCAGTTAGAGGTTTCGGGGGCGGGGGCATGCTGATATGGAGAGCATGCTTGAGTTAATGAAGGGAACAATGCTACAACTTATACAGGGTGAAGGAGCCGGATACCTTAAATACCCAGGGAGTGTCAGGGAGAGGAACAAGGATTTAAAAGAACGAAGTAGTATGGCATATACACAAATGCACAATTTCCATTTATGGATAACGAGTACTGCATAGATGGGGGGGGAGGTGGAATGTATTGGCAAGGCAAAGGAGGCAGTATTAATGATCAGGCCAGATGAAGCCTGGAAAGATCTTAAAAACTATTAAACTCATAAGCCTCTTTCAAAAGAGTGAATAAAAATGAGATATTACTGAAGAACTATTGCTGGTGTGATAATTACTGTCATAACAAGTATCATAGAAAGAGGGAATTAAATTGAAAAATTAAAAAAAGCCAAAGTGTCTTATGAGGAACTATTTATATAGATAAATGTGGTGATGGATCCGAAGCAGGGAAGTGCATTTTTAGTAAAACGTTACACTGAGCATTTGCGGCTCGACCTCCTAAATGGGCAGATTTACTGAGACCTAGGCAGCGGAAATGGACAGCATTGCACACAGTTTAATTACACAGGTGCCGGTGAAAATTAAAATCATGCAAAAGTGAGGAGATACGGCAAAAAAAAGGTGCTTTTGCAGCGCTGAACTATCCGTCAACTCAAGCTGGGCACAGCGGACAAAATTTAAATTTATGTAAATAAAGGCTGAGGAGAAAGTACACAACGGAATGGTGTGTATATTAAATATGAATGTTTATAAATGAATATTTTTGCTCTGCTGCTTCTTTTGCTGGTTGTACTATAAAAACAAGCCACTCTTCATCAATCTCCCACTCTCCGTCCCCAAAAATCTCCCACATCGCTCTTTCCAAAAACCAGAAACCCCTGTAAAGTGGGCGTGGCTTAGGTAGTGTCATGTGTTTGGCTTTTAATGTGTTGATTACTTCCACCTGTCCTTCTTTCCTCACAATGCACATGAATCGATGTTTTTCTGTCTTTTTGTCCCCTCCGGGATTGAACTGTCCCAACACCCTGAGATCTACCCGCCCCTAAATGTACTGCTGCTGTTTATTTTTATTCCTGCTGAAAAAATAATTTTGTTTTTGGTGACAGATGTGCTGTCAGCCCTGTCCTTACTGGATCTTTGTTCCCCTCCCCCCCGACAAGAAGCCTGAGCCCCTATTGAATCCATGGTTATTGGAGGGGCGTGGCCACACTGGGGGGGGGGGGGCGTGGCCCCACAGGGGGGCGTGGCCACTTTGGCCACTATTAAGCTATCATTATAAATACATGAACTTTAAGGCTGTTTACATATTCTTCATGTGTGTCTCTTTTAGCCTTTTGGGAGTTTTATATTTAACTTCTCCATAGCTTCCTTTCTGACAGTGAAGAATGGAGAGAGTTTGTGCCACAGGCAAATTGAGAGCAGTACCAGCCTGAAAGGTGAATTGTGAATTATGGCGAAGCCCGTGGCTGAATTATATATATGTTTGCCAACGCTTACTGGGCATCATTAATAATGCATGTAAATTGCACTAAGAGAAAAAGCTTCGAGAGAAAAAAATGAGCCTCATAAAAAAAATACACAACATATAATAGCAACATGTCAGTAAGCAATTAGAACAAGTTACGTCAAAAATATTAAACCGTCAACATGAGATACCGTATGCAAGAAGAATACATTGTAATACACAAATAAAATTAGATAATACATTCAGTAATAAAACACAATGTTAGCTAACTTTGTCTTAGATTACATTTATGTATTAATATTTTATACATTTATGTTCAGTAATATCAGGAAGATGAGGGAAAGTTATGAATTTTGCAGAATCGTAACAGGTAAAATACTTTGAAATTGTGGCTATTTTAAATGTTCACTGAAATCAACCGAAATATTAAAAGAGGACACACACAAGAATAAAATAAGATTCTTTGGACACTCATACCTGGTGTTAGCTAGAAGCCAGAGGAGTGAGTAGACTTGTACTGAAATAGAGAAGGTGGTATTCAATTTCTTTTTCTCTATGGGCAGACCAATCTATTTAAGAGGACAAACAGTATGAGACGTTTCCTGTGATTGGAAATTCCTGTTTGCTCAAGGTCACCTAAAATATCAAATAACTTCACTGACCGACCTAGAATTTGACAGAGGTAGACTGCCAGGATAGATATCCCACCCACTCACTTCCTCCTGGCCTCATTCAATTTCCAAGTAGTAAAACACAGGTATATTTGTGTGTGTGTGTGTGTGTGTTCGTGCGTGTGTGTGTTCATGTGTGTCTGTGTTCGTGTGTGTGTCTGTGTGTTTCTGTGCTGAAGTGGTAAAATCCTAGTGAAGAAATGACAAATTGATTTGTGAAAAGGTTTTAAGAATTGATCTAGACTCCTATTTAATTAACAAACAATCCACTTTTGTAGACATATGTAAAGCTGTTATAAAATTTGTCCCAGTGACTAAAAGGGGTGGGGGGCGGGGACGGGGGCGGAGTAGGTCATTGTATGGAAGATAACCTAGATTTTACTGGAATGTTCAGTGGTGTAAACCTGTATGAGGTGTGCCAGCGTATATAACGTCCATCCTATATACACAAAATAGTGCTTTTCTCCATTAATGTGGGTTCTTTCGCTTAACATGCACCTTAAAATGTCATGCAAGGCAGAGCCAAGAAAAAAAAGACAGAAAAGCATTATTAATTTACAATTTTTTGCAATACGGTTTTTGACAAGACATGCATGCAGTAATAACCTGTCAAAACAGCTGCTTGTACGACTGAAGCTGTACAAGCCCTTTTTATATTGGTCTCCTTGTCTCTTTTCTTCCTTATGTTATTTAGCTCTATTGCTTCCGTGATAAGAGAAAAAATAATTTTAAAAGTTCATGTATAGGACAAGTGAGCAAGTAAGTTTAAGACTAGATATCTTTTGTGCTTCTCCTCCAGGCATTTTAGGGATGAATTGTCTTGCAACTTATTCTTACAAATGAGCTCTTGAAGGAGCCTTACAGAGAGAGCTTTAAAAGACAGTAACTGTTAAGCACTAAAGGGTAATGCTTTACATTAACTGCACCTTCATATTGCCTTTATAATGCATTCATAGGACATTCTTAAGCAGCATCTAAGTATACGTAACATGCTAACAAACCATATCAGCTATAATATACATTAATAATATATATTATGTCATAATAACAAACATTACAATCACATAATATTTGTTATTAATGTATATCAAAGCTGTTAAGGTGTGTTAGGATGACAAGGTATACTTACATGCTACTTATGAATGTTATATGAATGCGTTATGAAGGTGCACTGAATGTTCTATGAATGCATTATGAAGGTGCACTGAATGTTCTATGAATGCATTATGAAGGTGCACTGAATGTTCTATGAATGCGTTATGAAGCTGCAGTTAATGTAAAGCTTTACCTGAAAAAGTTGCTGATAAGCAAAAAACTAGCACGGTGCATAGATTAGGCCGAACACACAATACCGCATTCTGCAGATACGTTCACGGTTAATACCAGGAGAAACTGACCCCATTACTGGCCTTCAGCTACCAGCAGCTACATTTTAGAAATTAGCTATGTGACAAAATAATTGCTTTCCGTTGGAGGGCGCATGAATAATATGTCGCAATCTAAGATGTATGTAGTGTGCAAAACTAGAGTTAATAGACAGCAACAAATAAAACAGGATGCATTAGATGTATCATTACTTTATGTAAAATAGGTAATAAATTAAGTATAATGCACCAAATCAGTTACTCCATTACTATCCTCAGATGAACAACCAGGGTAAATAGGCTATGCTTTTCTCAACATTTCGCAGCTAGATTTGCTTTGTCGCCCATTTCCGAAGCTGATGTTCTCCGTTGAACGTTACTGATTTGTAGCGCGCTTAGGTTGCTGAACACTGCTGAGCGAAGCAGCTTCTCGGCCCATGCGGGTGCTGGGAGGAAGTAAAGGCCCCCCACCGCCGCATACAAACCAGGGTGACAACTCGCTTTCTCACACGTGCTACACAGAAACAGTATTCTCGGGGCAATTTCACGTGCAACAGATGCTCAAATTACAATAAATGTGGTCTGATAAAATTTCATTTCGCCAGTATAATGAAACTTCCGGGGGGGGGGTTACAACTTGAATTATGGACTGCAAAATAATTCAAGCCACACCAAGCAAAGGCTAGAATATCCCATAATCCCTTATAACTGAGCACCTTTCCCATAGTTGTTGAATTAAACATAATACTAAAACCATTGTATTTACTTTATAGTCTACATAAGCTGAATCTGCAATTTTTAAGTTCAGTTTATACGACTCACTGAAGAATTAAATCACTAAATAAATTATGAAATTAAAGTATTTTATGGAATTCCTTATGCTGTAACTTCATAAACAATTATGTGAAGTGATCATTAAAAATGCTTAAGACTCATTTCTGACCTGTAAAAGATCAAAGAGCATATATCTGATTTACAAAAACGTAGTTCTTTAATTTACAGACTGCACTTAAAACGACTTTTATTTGAATATTAACAAATTGAATATGTAGTTCATTTTGACCTTTTTAATCCATCACAAACATCAAACCGTATAAAAGAAAAACAGCCACAGCAAATATTGCAGGAACGTTTGCTGAACGGGTGTTCGTTTCTTGAATACTTTGTTGATTTGTTTACAAATACTTATAAAAATATTCATAACAAACAACAACAGGAAACAGGAACTATAGATACGGATATTAGTGAATACTAAATACAATTAAATAAAAGGTCATTTGAGGCCCTGATCACAACAGAGAGGTTGCAGATTCAGTATAGTGTATTATCAAGTAAGAAACATAGAAGCATCATGCGGAGTTAGGATTTAAATTATAACAAAGGCATAAAAAAACTCCTGGGCCAATTGTTGCATTTCTTACACGGATTTCACAAGTCATTGAGCATGGAAATTATATCATTTTGATATGGATTTCCAGGCAAAACCACGTCATTATTATTACTATGGTTGTTGTCACTGTTTCCAAAACATCCCAAATTGCTGTAACATGTATCAAATGTAAAGGCAGTGAGTCCTTATTGTACTTCTGCTGTCTCAAGACTAACGTTAGCCTAGAAAGTTGAAGCAAGCCCTCCACCGTGAAAATATTCCAATTCCTTACTCAACAATGCAGGTGTAATGAGGCCTGTATGCTGTACAGTGTCTTAAGACCGATGTTTGTCATGCTTTTCCACACCACCTTATTAGCTACATAGCTTGGTTGCGTCGTATTCCATCGAGTATGGTTGTTTGGCGCTAAATGACTGCAAAGCAGCTAATATCCGGGCCACTTCTGAGGCTGATAGTTTGAGCCGGTGTCTAAGCAAGCAAGAGAACAAGTCCAGTCGCTGTGGCCCGGGTGGGGACAGTCGGTTGACGCGGTCTCGTATCTCTACGAGCTGAAGCAAAGCAGAGTCCTGGGATCCCTGAGTGTACGGATAGTCTAGCTGCAGAATCAGATCCTGAATCGCCTCCTGGTCAAAGTGCATACTGTAGCCGAACAACTGCATACTGTTTATTTTCATGTAACCCAAGTTCTGAGATGACTCCATGGCCTCCAGCGGTTCGTAATAGCTGGTCACGTTTCCTTGAGCCGATGTAGTTTTTATGCGGCTCCGTAGGTAGAAGTGAACCGTCTCAAAAAAGCTTTTCCATTTGTTGCCTAAAGTCAACGTCCAGTTGTAGCAGTCTAGAGGTATGTCTAGCTTAGTCCTTTCCCAGTCTGGGTAACTGTTTTGATTGATGGGCATGATCCAGCTCTCTGAATGGCTGCCGCCAAACGGGTTAATATAAACAGAGAGCAGCGGTTCTAAGGTGCTGTTTTTAGTAAGGCAAATCTGAAGGGAAATTCCAAGGAGCATGTGGACATGATTTGATTTATACTTGTTGCTTTTGAGCGTGAGCAGCATCCGCTTTCTCCAGGACGGGTCGAACCAGTGGTTCAGCCGCATGTCGTTGCTGATGAAGATAGCGTGCACCACAAGGCGGCTGTCGCGCTTTTGAAGGAGGTACCTCATCTCCAGGTCCTGCAGGTCCGTCTCAAAGCCGATGTAGTGATCCGTGGAGTCTGGCACAGCGTGCCGACAGGTCCCCTGGCTCAGCATGTAGCCTGGGTTGCAACTCGCACACCTTGTTCGATTCTCCGAAGCACAGGAGGCGCAACTGGGGCCATCCCCAACCGTGCAGGGAATGACTCCTTGACAAGTCAGGTGCTCATAGGGACAAAGGCAATTCCGTGTCTCTTCTGTATAGATCCCAATGTGATTATTTTCACTGCAGTACATGATGGACAGGATAAAATTGAGCCAGTAGTTGAGAGACCTAATAGAAACACAAAAACACGTACAAGCCCCAGCAGTTATTTACAACCACATAAACTATAAATCTCCCTACATAATTTTCTAGGTCTTTAATCTTTATGTGACAGTGGGAGGCAATTTAGAACGCTCAACCTTTACATTTCACCACATGGGAGCAATTGATCTACAAAACATAAGTGCCTCACCATAAACGTGTCTCAGATATTCAGTGTTACACCATTCGGTCTGAATAGTGCACCAGCCAAACCTTTTGCTTGTGAAATTTTCACATTGCATCTATAAATGCAGTCTCGTTGTGATATTATTCTTGTAAAAACATCATTGTTTTCTTGAGGGCCTTCAACTTGTGCTCAATAATCTCAACAAAGCTCCCAAGGCAACATTTTCAATGCTCTGGTGGGTTACAAAGGAAAAGTAATTTCGAAAGGGAGAAAGTGTTTTGTGTTTCTACGTCCATGTGACTGAAAAGAAAATATCTAACATATAGAACCGAAGTATAAAGCAAGTCAAAGCACTGTTAAAGAACAGTTTTCTTTATGAATCAGAAAGTTGCCATTTCACTAAAAGATGCTTATTTTCTGTGTAAACTTTCATTAATAACATAAAAATATATTTGCTTTCATCATTAGCACACCACAGCATATGTTCAGAGCCACGAGAATAATCAGTCAGGCAGGTAGGCAGATGTCTATTCCACCACGTACAACATTGTTTTCCCTTATACTGTGAGGAAATAGTTTGCTTGTCCTCCACTAGCTATGCCAAAGAAATATGTAAATATTCATGGCGCTGGGCTCGCTGAGAGAGGGGAAGTTAGCAGGTGGGTGGTAATGGATTAGATTTCTGCAGCAATTTTCACAGAGATGGAGTCGAGGGGGGTCGGCTGGAGGGGGGGAAGCAGCCGAGGAATCCAAATGCATTCATTTGTTGCGTATTACCTACTTTGTCATGAATTATGACTATGGGACAATGACAAAAATCTGAATGTTCCATAATAAAAAGGATCGGCATAAAAGAAGGAGGAATGAAACAATGCATATGTTATACAACAAAAACAATATCCGTGATGAAGAATCTACTTATCTGACAACCATTTTTGTAGCTTCATGCAAACGGTGTTAGCGCAATAAAGGTTGTATAATTGGATTCTAGTAGTTTCAGCGCAAAAATCATATTTGACAGTGCATATATATATGCAACTGATGGATTGTGCCACTAGAGTCATTTCCTGTTTGGAAACTTTTATCGACACTGGATGGCTGACACAAACAATCGATCAGACACTAAGGCCTGTATAGTTTCCTTCAAGACTTGAAGTAAAGGCAGCTTTGCATACATTGTTTTTAATCGCCCAGCCCTACTAATGAGATCATTCTGCTGCTGGGCTGTCTTAAAATGCCGTCCTCATCGTTTCCAAAGGGGCGCTGGAGAAAACACGAAAGTCGTACTTATAGCATCAGCTTTTTTTTCAGCAACGTTATTACTTTCCGATGCCGCGGAACGTCTTTCAGTGTACTCGTCTCATTTACATAATTGCATGCGAGAGATTCTGGAATGCCCGCGTCGATAGGAAGCCCGGAATATTCCTCACCTTTCTTTCTGCGCTATTATTTTCGGCTGTGTGCGGCACCTCTTGCTCAGGGTGAAGATCTTGTTAACAATCCTGCGGGCTTTGCTCAGGAGCAGGCCGGCGCTCGTCTCCAGCTGTCTATAGCGCTGCTGAATGGTGGCGTCTGTCTTCCAGAAGTACTGAATGGCAGACGTGTTCAAGGCGTAGGACGTTGGCAGCCTGCTCACGAAAAACTGGAACTCGTCTAAAAAGGAAGACAGGCGTGCATGGCTTATTGCTCGTCAGCGTTTTCCTTTTTGGTGCTCACGCTTAAGCCTGAACATGCCTGTTAAATTCTATTTCCCTGCTATTTCCATCCATCCATTACTAACCTCATACTCTGGTTAGGGTCACATGTGTTATCACTATGTTTGTAATTAATGGTCCAAATTTAAAGAATGCCCAGATCCCCATTTCCCATATGGGGGAAAGCAAAATAATAGATTCCGCTCCATAGCACCCGTGTGTGCCACAGGCTTTGTCATGCCAGACTGGATTTTTGGCCAAATAAATACCTCTTCAATGGCTATGGAGAGCAGAGCCGGGTAAAAGTAATTCTTGAAAACGGACATTCGACAAACCCAGTTTGTGGACACCGTAACGCTACGTGTTTTTTAAAAATTTTTTTATAAGAACAGTCACATCTGCCGTTGGCCGGTCTGCTTTTATTAAAGTGTCCCCTGAATGAAAAGGGATCCATAGATTGCTCTGCATTTTGTAACCGGCACAAGCCAAACGTCTGCTTTGAGGCCACAAAAACATTCTATTCCGTTCGGTTTATTGGTAGCGCGCCACAAATCGCTACTGCCAGCCTTGGTAAATGGCCAGGGCCCCTCGACCGTATATAGCAGCCATTTAAAGTGAAACAGAGTGAAAGTAATAAACATGACCTGGTTCTACCAGCTCGGAGGGCCGTGTCACTTTGATGGCCAGCGTTAGTCGCCCTGCAGAGGTAAATTAAAGGAAGCTTCTTTTTTTATCACTGATGCTACTCGTAGTCTGTTTAACCAAAGAGTATTTTAAACAGGATCAGCAAGCAGCCCTCTATAATCCCATTAAGAATATGCAATTGGAACCATTTCCGGGATATTTTTTTCCCATGCAGATGTGTGATTACAGCATCTAGATGTTATTACTTGGGCTGGTAAAGACTATGAGCATTGCATTAGATTATGAGTCATAGATTCCAAGATGAAAAAAAATCTGGCTCATATCTTTAATTGACATAATCAATAAAAATCAATTAAGGCCTCTTAGCTCCTGTTCAGAATTGGCTACTAAGATTAAACATATAATCATCCATCCATCCATCCATCCATCCATCCGAATTCCAATGACTTAATATGAGCAGGATTATGAGGGGCCTGGAGCCTATCGGAAAAGGTCACTGGGATAAGTGGAATAAGCCACTATGTCACCCCTTGTCATATAATATCATTATATAATAATAATACAGGCAGCTAAGAACGTCCGACTTACAGACAACTCGCACTTATGAACGAGCTGCCACAAAGCCTATTATATGAAAAATTTGAGCTAAATACAATGGTTCGTAATAATAATCACTTGCACTAATTTGTGACGCTCATGAAAACACTGCATGGCTTCCAGGTTCATCCGTTCGAAGTAGCATAGTAACATATGTAGCTACTTTTCTAATTACTGCATTATTACTACTATTATTATTGTTTCGATTTACCTGCAAAGTCAACAATAGACAGATTTAGGGAACGGATCTCGTTCGTAACCTGGGGACTGCCTGTAATATCATCATCATCATCATCCTCACAGTGATCACCATCTTCGCACCTGATTCCTCAAAGTCCTTGTTAGCCAGCATCCAGGCCTCCTTCATGATCAGAAGGTTGTTCTCCATGGCGCGCAGGTCCACCTCGGGGCAGTTGCACTGCGGGAACTCTGCATGGCACTGGCACCAGCAGTCGCTGCCCCGGCAGACGAACTCGCCCTCCGAGTTGCAGCCGATGTAACTCAGGGCCGCCTGGACGAAGCGGCTCCTCAGGTAATCCGGCAGAATCACCTGCAGGCCTGCCGAGAACCAGGAGGACGGCTGTGAAAACAGGCTCCTCTCAACCATCCTGCACATTCTGTTGTTTCATATAGCCTGTAGAGAATCGAAGAGAATTCTGGGGGGAAAATGGCCAAATTATAGGATTGTTTTTCTTTTGGTTGGGGTTCTGTTGCCTCTTGTTCTGAAATTCCAGAGTTTAAGTTGAGAAAACGAATGTTCTAAAGTACACAGATTCCTAAAACTTGCTCTCAAGGGGGAATGCTGACTTTAGGTTATGCCCAAGGTATTTGTTGTGAGGACAGAAATGCTGCAAGTTACACTGGGAATTAAGTGGTCAAAAGCCAACGGTCCTGGCCCACATGTTACACTGGCTCATTACCGGCTCAAGGTGAGTCCTGCTACGTGCAGGACAAGGGCATTTAGCTCAGCCTGAAGGGACGGCAATAATGCCCTATTTTAGGCCACGAGATCCTGGACGGTAAAACATAAACTCTGTTGTTTGTAACCAATGTTTCACTGTCATTTCGGGGTCAGTATCTTAGAGTGTGGGGTGGGGGGGGGCTTGATGGCTGTGGCTTCAAGGTGTTTTTATGGCTTTGAACCTTCAAAAATATGTGAAGACGTGGACATTAAAATTGCTAAACTGCACATTCAATTGAATTCATGGTTTTAGTAAAGTTTGCAAACATTCTAAGCTTTGTCCAGAATATGAAAGTAGTTCAAAACATCAAACTGGTCTTTTATTTAATGTAAAACGATTGCTGAAAGATGCACGGATCTCATTTCAAACGGTCTACCTTGTAACTGGATCTTGTTCTCCGGACTCTGAACTAGAACAGAACTGACAGAATCGAGGTTGTCATAGTTACTACATCCAAGAGGACCCGTTCTGGTTTCGGTCACCTAAAGGGGAGACAGAGAACAGAATCTGACGTGTGTGTTGTAATAATCAGTGGGAAAAAAGTACAAGAAAAAAATGAAAATACATATATTAAGCAACACAGTAAATTATAATTCATACACAGTCACAAATAACCCCACGCCAAGGCTGCAGCTAACAGACATTAACGTGTTGCGGATGGCTCTAAAACTCCGTACACTGCCACCCTATTTATGCACATGGTTAATTCATCCATAACGCTAATGGTACATCTGTCATACGACTGGCCAGTTCCGTTAAATGACTTTCAGAGAAAGATCTGACGGATCGGCTGATTTCAGAGCACCAAATGGCCCCATCTGGTTAAGAGCTTTTGAGGTCAGCGGCTGGCATCCTCATGTCATGTGATGGGGGGGGGGGGGGCATTCGGTATTGCGATGCTAAGGTATGCTACAGACACTGGTACCACCACCATCTCAAACACCTGGAATACCCAGAATGCAGTTGGCAGCGTTGCCAAACAGAGAAAAATAAAGATTCAAAATAAACAGTCATTTTGCACTCCTATTAAAAAAGGCTCGACCTCTGACATTAACCTGGCAGGCTGATCTAAAAAAGGACCTTTCTGCCGCTTATCTTTGCATTAATGTCTTCATAACTGCTGCTGGGCCGTCCTTCATAAAATTCTGACGTAAAACTACTGTAAATCAAGGTTCCACGTCATTCCGGAAGACAAACTGCCATTTTCTCTACGAGTACATCGCTCCCTGTCACTTACAAATGATTCCCGGCAAAATGGTGGCTTGCTATGTCATTTTCCTGCAGGGATAATAAATTTTGCCATATTGCCTTTCTAAATCAATGACAGTCCCCTTCCTCTGTGCACAGAAGGAAAAAAAAATTCACCATCCGTTGACATCATCTTTAGGGTCACTCTGGAGAGGATGGCAAATAGTACAGCAGAATGAATGACACACCTGAGTTTTAATGTTCTTCAATCAGCGCAATGCAACCGCAGGCTGGCGAGGAGGGGAAAAAAAATCCAATATCTAGAGAATATAATTAAAATGTACATGAGCAGGCGCTATCCATGATCTAAGAGGCAATCTATTTAATTTTCTACACCATATTAAAGCTGAAGTAACTTCCCAATGAGACATTAAGTGAGAAAGGCTGGTTTTCAGCTCAGTCGCTGCTAACTCATACATCCCTTTTTACTGGTGCTTCCATGCAATTAATTAAAATCCAAGAAGCCTCTTCTGGGATCGGCAGATTAATTCCTAACTGAGACAGATGTCCGACTTAAAGGGAAAAATTGCTGAATGCAAATATGAGGACGAGTCTCTCTGCATGGCAATGAGACCAGATGTGCGACAAGACCCCGTGGAAAAAAAAAGCATATGTTTTATTTTTTGTATAATAGAAGAAAAAAAGCATATTTTAAATTTTATATTAATTCAGTCCATCATGGGATAAGCTACAATTGTGTGGATGGGTAACTGTTTGCTTATACTGTGCTAATATTTAATTATCTATGATGATGTAACATTTTTGTATGATGAAAAATTATACCACTATGACCTTTCCATTCCCTAGCAAAGCCTGTTACACAAAGGACCCAACCTCAGTACTTTGCTCAATAAATTAATTACGATTTCATGCCACAGTCTATATATTTTTTTATTGTAACTTGATCGCTATCCTGGTTCATATAGCTATCCTGGTTCATATATTCTTGCTGAAATTGCAAACAAAACGTTTAGCAGATGTTTACTCTTCTGCTGCAGATATTAGGGGGCAGAACCAGAAAGGTCAGAGTGCATAACCAACGCTCCATGTCCAATGAAACGCGACACTGGCACGGTAGCCTGTCTGCATACTGTATGTTTCCCCTCTTGTGGGCATGTCACATTCCAATAAACCCACACTGAGTAACTGATGAAGGTATAAGAAATGAACAAGGCATTTGTCCAAGAACTGTACCATCTAATTACCCTTGTCTTAGTTATCTTACTGCACATTCACATCGCAAGTCGATTAGCAGCCCCTCGCCGTGATTTTAAGTACAGGATGGGAAGATGGACGGATCGCACGCATCGACCACGAGACCCGTTCGGGTCGGGGGCTCGCGGGCAAAACTGAACGTGGCCCCCCTGAATCCAAACAAACGGGCCCCCCGGCTGCCACCGGCGAGCTCATGAGCCCGTGATGGATTTCGGCTTTGACTCCTAAGCGCAATAAAATTCTACGTAAACGGATGGGCGCCACCGCAGCGCAGCTGTAAATCATCATTAAAAGCTGCTATATGCATCCGCCAGAACACTTAGTCTGCCTTTCCTGCACGTGCCCGCCGTTGCATGTTATGCTAAAGCACCATTTATTATCGGTGCTGTAGAACACGGCTCCCATAACTCTTCCATTCATTAGCATTTGACGTCTACCTCATATCAGAAATGGCTGACAAATGGGGTGAGCCATCTAAAAAAATTACAGAAATATGATGAATTATCGTAGCGCCACAGTCCTGTGCCTTTTTTATATCTTCTTTCTCCACGTTAACAGGAGCAGAGCTGATTCTGTCTGTCTATAGGATGACTGAAAGCTTAGCTCTCACATTAGCCTTTATAAATTCAAAATAAAAGTCCGTGCCTTGAATTATAAAATGCTGATGGCGTGAAGGCGTCTATCAGCCAAAGTTCCTGTAAAAAAAAAACTCACTAGATCCAGAAAACCCATTATTTTCTCTGTTTCTTTAATCCCCTGTCGGCAGGAAGCTGATGTGCCACACAACCTCATGAAGAACCCATAAAGTCAAACATTAAAACGTATTATATTACATACTGAAATATAATATACTCCGTTAAGGCATCAGTTTAAACAAAACGCGCCGTTACTCTCCAGTAGCTCTTCCTACACGGCACGAAAAATCAATTTCTTATTGGTGTGTATTAGAAAGTAATTCGGCTGCTGTTTTTTAAAGAAACATTCTTCCACATTGATGGATTGGCCCCCATGTTTACCGCTTGCTAAATGAGCTCCGCACCGCAGCTTTGATCGATGCACTGATCGGAATAGATATTCCGGAACAGAGTCACCGCATTCAGGCATCAGGGAATAAACATATTGGAATGATTTGTAGCTTTCTTATATTAACATTGATAATCTTCTAATGGAAAAGTAATGTATTTTTTATGAAGCGTAAGCAATAAAAAAATCTTTAAAAATTACTTGGAGTTTACAAATGAACTCCCACCCAAGATAACAAGCTGACTAGAGAAAGTGCAGGGCTCTGCTTTGGTACTGTTTATCAAGCACTTAACACTGGTTCAGGACAAAAAGTATATTATCTATTTTAATCAAGGGCATAGATTTGGCTATAGATGTCCCTACCAATACTGAAAACCAAACCTATGCCCTTAATTTCAGTACAAACTTCAGTAACATTGTACTTGAAGCTGTCAAGCTGTCATTTGGTATAAATCGTGCAGAAATGCATCACAACACACCCATGTAAAGCGTTTGTGTTATTTGTTTATGTGTATCTTTATATCCTCACCCCTTGTCCTCCAAACGTTCTTTTGCCTTTTGCCAGGCCATCGATGTAAATAAGAAATTGTTCTTAGTGAAATAAAGGTTAAATAAAATAAATAAAATAAAGTGCCTTGGGGCAACTATGAAAGGTGTTATATAAAAATAAATTGAATTTAACTGAATCTATAATCCATTATGGATGCCTTCATAATGCATTATGATGGCTGGTATAAGAATTAATAAAGCATTACAGCATCTTCATTTGACAGTCATAAGGCATTATAGTGTTGATTATAATACTTCATAAACTACAATGAAGCTTTCGTCTCGCATTATAGATACCTTAATAATGCATTATAATGGTCGGTATATGCATTAAGGATGCTTTGTACTGCATTATGAAGGTATCTATAGTGCATTAAAGATGACAGCTTCATAAAGCATTAATAATGCATAATAAACATGGCTATATTGTGTTATGTCTTTTTTATAAATATTTATAGCCATGTTTATAAAGCTTTATGAATGCATAATATCGTGTTATGTATATAATGTTATGTTTATATATTCTTACTGAAATGGCAAAAAAAGTTACCCAAACATCTTCTAAATACTAGTGGTGACGAGGCCAGCATTATAACAGGAATAAGGTATATATATGTGTGTGTGTGTGTGTGTGTGTGGGTCATTGTGAGGATTATGTTTAAACTACATTGTGGGAACCAAATGTCTCCCACAATGTAATAAAAACCTGTTATTTTGATGTTGTGGGGACCAATTCTCAGGTCCCCACAAAGATCTGTGAATGCAATCAAAAAACTACAAATGCCAAAAGTCTCATATTTTGTTTGGTTACTTATGATTAAGGTTAGGGCTGCGTAGCGGTTAAAGGCATCATGTTGGGATTAGAGTTTTCCCCATAGATAGGAATGTAGTGTCTCCACAAACATATAATTACAAACCTGTGTGTGTGTGTGTTTTTACCTTGATGGCAGTGGATGCAATCTGAATGTGGTGTAATTTCCTCAGCGTACTCTCCCTGTCGATGAAGTAGGAAGCGGCCAATTGGTGGAGGGTTTCCAGGGTTACCGTTGTGCTGTTCGACTCCCCCAGCTCCGCCCTCTTGCTCAGCTTCCTCTTATCCACAAAGATTGTCAAAGATTCCTCCCCTGTTTAGTGAAGAGGAGAGCAACATTAAAAAGATATTAATAAAACCAGAAAAGTCTAGCAGTGCTAATCCACGGCGTCGGATGCCAATGCCCAGCTTCAAGTTTAGTCAGCTCCCGCTTGCTAAATCACACCTGTGTGCTGTTTGTGTGATCCGAAACTATAGACTCCAGTCACACGGTGAGTTGCTTTTGGCAGAGTAGTTCTTTAATGAGGCTCACCCCCCCCCCCCCCCCCCGCCAAATTAGACTAAACAGCCTTTTGCAGGGAGCTTGTATTGCAAAGCAAGAACACTTGAGCAGTAACATAAGGCAGGAGGTGACCCGTTCAGATGTAAAGCAGAGGCATCATGTTTGAGAATGCGCTGGTGATCTGAGGTGTGGTGAGAAACGTCCCATGAGACTCTGCCGTCATGCCCTGACCAAGGTGCTGAACTGGAGTCGAAGAGCATGGTTACAAAACTCACTCAGTCCACACGATACGACTTGAATTGAGAACTGAGAAAATTTCTGCGTGAGTTTTGGAAATTTAATGAAAGTTCTTTGTTGGGTTACACAAGGATTGAGTGAGTTTTGGTTCCCAGAACAGTAACATCATAAGGGAGCCCGACTGAGTGAGTTTTGGAAATCTGCCTTTCGATTCCTGCCATCAAACATCCAGACGTGGAAAACGTTTTTGGCATTTTTGAAAATGAGGAGTACACACAGGAAAACTGATGCCAGTTGATTCTGATTTGAATATTTCCTTGGCCAAGAAAATCGAGTTGAACTGTTTGCCTCTGTGATTACCACCGAAACGAGGTAAGAACCGAAAAAGGTCTCTCAGTTACCTCCCAGGGTGGCTGAGAGCAGGAAGTGGGTGCCATATTTCCTGATGATGCTCTCGGTGATCTTTCGGAGGTCGGGTCTGCGACCCAGCATCCTGATGTTCTGCACAAAGTCCGGGTCCAGCGGGAGTGCCAGGCCATTGTTGTCCTGCCTCTCCAGCGTCAGGCTGTTGACCTTCCAGCGACCGAACTCTCTACAAGGCAACACACAGCACTCATCCAGTTACGAAAAACCTGCCTTTCACCTCAGACACACCCCCTCTGCCACCTACATGGCCGACAGGAGACCAGTTAAGCTCTGCCAGCAAGGGATTTCAATTCAGCTAAGGTCTGTGTAATTCCGTCACGCCGCGGTATAGCACAGGAAAAAAAATGGAAAATGTAACACTGATTTGGAGCCACGAACACTAGGGAACGAGACATGAGTATGAAGAAAAACCATGACTTTCCAACAGCAGTTACGCAGCACAGCTTTCCATAATGAAGCCAGAGCAGCATTCTAAAATGTCGACATGATATTTTGTAGCCAAGATCAGTGATATGTGTATACGAATTGCTGAAATGCCCTTGATGAAAATGCATCGGGATGCACTTATAAGGAGCTTAATGGGTACTAAAGGGGAATAGAGAAATGATCTATCATATTATTTGTATCCCTTAAGACTGATTGTGCCACATATTTCCTGTTGAACTCTGGCCAATTGTCCTTCCTGTCAGAAAAATGAGTCTTTATTGCATCAGTAAGGAGTTTGATAAACCACCAGGCTGCATTCTTTAAAAACCTTGATGGCTCTGACTCTGGCATTTAGCCAGATGTTAAATTAATTTTACAACAATAAACAAATGAGCAAAATAGATGATTAAATACAGATATGTGTAAAAGTGCTAAAATACAGCCTTTTATTACTACTTTGATGAAGTTAAAGTCAATATAACTGCAGTGAAAATCTTTTATTTTATTTTTATTTATTTTATTTATGGTGAACTACCTGCATCATTTTATTCAACAAATTAAATAACTGCACAAATATTCTCAAGGATACAGAGTATTACTGTGTAAATTTCTAGATGCTTGAGGATGAAGTTAGACGTCCGTTTTTCCAGATCAAAGAAAGACAAATTTTTCTCCTTAATATTCGTTCTTCATGATTCGGGATAAACTGCATAATTACCTACAACGCAAGAGCATTTCATTCAGGATCATAACTAATTCACAGCAGCAAAGCCCTCAGCCCTTATTACCGACAACACCCCTGACATGCAAAATAAAAACAATATTCTGAGGAACCCATTTAAGGATGAATCCATCACTGCCCATTTTAATACGCGGCATTTACATAATGAGCGGCGTGTTGTGTCTCGCTGGAGTATCCTGATGGGCCGACGCCGTTGGGTAACACAGGGGCTAAATCGTCTGTGGCCAGTCACACTGAAGAGCATCGGGGGACGCTGTGAGGAAGTACCTGACAGCTCCTGTGCTGAGACCCGGGGCAACGTAGAATTGGAGTGCAGAACATACACCAGGGAATGAACTGGGCTGAGTGGAAGCTGAAAGCACTTCAACACCAGTGGGAAGTACGACAGTCATATTTGCTATAATGAGGCTGAATGCAGAATAGAAACCTGAGAAGCTCCCTCAGATGTCCACACCATCTTTTGTACCCATTATTTATGATGTCATTCAATATCCATCAAACAGAAAAAAAGATAACGACCCATATATCTTAGGCTTTGCATATTACATAGATCGCTATAAAGAGAGAAAAGCTCGGTCTTTCCAGACAGACGTATGTTTAAACATGAAGGTGACACAAAGGAAAATTGTATTGTCCCATTTACTTTCAACAGAATTTGTTATAAGCTTGGATGGTCCCGGACTGTGTGGCGGACTCAAGATGCTGACCTTCTGCATCAGACGGGGATAATCATTCCATTTCTAGGCGCTTTCTGGAGGCAAAAGTCCTCATCCTCTGGCAACCTTTTTCTCATACTGAAGATAATAGCCAGACTACCCAGAGGTCTCCAGGTGTGGCAACTGCATCGGATCGTTCGCAGGGCCCACGCCTCTCACTTAGGAATTTTATTTACATCCCATCAGGCGTCAGATTTATCGCAGAGCTTGAAACACCAGGATCTAAAGCCTCCCTCCCTACGGAAACCCAGTGTAACCTTCGGAAAAAGCTTACAGTCTATCTCTCATTGGCAACAAAACTGCTTCAGACTTCTATATTCTCTTCTCATATGGCACCCTTAAGGTCCTTTGATCTTTCTCTTGGAGACACTGCAAGCAAGCGAAAGGCTTGGACCGTCTGCCTCGGCAAACGACACAAACAAACCAGTAAATTAAATTCCAAGCACAGGTACAATTAAGGAGGAAATACTTGCTCTTCATAGTTAAGCAAATAAAATATTCAAGAAACAGCAAAACTCTATATCATTAGTAGTCATCGGCAGTAACACTTCTTTCTGAGGTGAAGAAAAGGCTATCTGTAAACTGTTTAGGTGAAATTTCCAATCCACGCCCATATGCACATATATGAGCACACAATAAATCAAATTATTCTAATAACTGTATCTAAGTTATTATACAATTTTAAAATCATATATTTCCCATGTTATCCTGAAAACGTATTGAAACGTAACTAAAATGTGTATGTATCGCATCCATTAATATACGTACTATTCATTTAATTATTATAGATTGAAAACCTGAGATAATTACACTGTATGCAGTGCGAGATTTGCCTGCAAGATTTTTTTTTAATCTCACCACCAGGGGGTGAGCAAGCATTATGTCACAACAACCTTTCTTAATTGCGATCCAAAGGAAGCCGGTTCAGCATGATCACCATACCGAAAAGAGTACTGAAAACTAATCAAAAACCAAAAGATTACGTTCATATATAAGTTCATATATAGTTACAGTAAAGCGATGAAAGTTGAGAGAAAGAATGGCAGGCACCTAAAAAAACTCTTTTGGTAATCAAAGTATTCAAGGGACAGTAACATACCAGTTTTTAGTAAATGTAATGGCCGTGATGTTTTGTCTGAATGGCAAATCGTCATGTGGGTGCGGATAAGGGTGGAGAAAGGCTGTGTGTGTGTGTGTGTGTGTGTGTGTGTGTGTGGGTGGGGGGGGGGTGGTTGGGGTACCGTAAACCATCTCACCTGTAAATCTTGTACTTGGTGGTGAAGCCTTGCTGGTAGCGCTCCACATACTCCGAGAACTCCTGCGCGTGATGAAAAGGCCCTTTATCGGAAAGGAGCCACCCGAGAGATCCAGCGGCATCACTGGCACCCGCTGCGACGACGGCGATAACCCAGCAGTGCAGGCTCAGCGTCACACACTCCCATGGAAGCATCAGATAGACCAGTCTAAAAGCAGCACGCCAGCGGATCATGCTTCACCCTGGGACTCCTCATTCTCTCTAAACTCGTCCTGTGACCTGGAATAGCGCGACACGGGGGGACATCACATTCTGCACGTTCGTGATGAGCGGATCTGAAATAAAACAGCGCGTGTGTCGTATGTCATGCCGTCAGTAATTAAGAGGTCAACTGTTACGAGTAAGTCCTGAATAAACAGCAATTTAAGGTAATCGAAATCGTCATTATCATTAAGAGATCGAAAGCATTCAGAATAATGATATAAATGTTCCTACAGCAAATGCGAAAATTCACTATGAAGTTTCTTACCTGATTCAGGAAACTGCAGAAACGTCGCTACGGTGCCGAGGTATTTTTTAACGCTGGCTGTGACGTTGTAATGAAAAACATGCTTTGCTGCCGGAGCACGTAAAAGTAAACTGCATGGAGCAAGAGTTCAGTTCCTATGATGCACAACAGGGGAGGGGGGAGCGGAATAATCAGCAATTCGCATACGAACAGAAATGACCGGAACACGGAGAGGGCTTCTTTCGGAAGGCTTCAGCACTCGTTTTTACTCCCAGTTGGCAAGTCGCGGTAATATCCAGTGGTGCAAAAATTTCATCTTCTCCGTGAAGGGGAATAGTTACGATCTGCTTCACGCCACAATCAAGCATATTATCAAAAAGCAACACAATAAGTTGTGGACCTAGTTCTCCAACGGCCGAGCTGATACACTGTATTATTTTACTCCAAATCCTTTGAAAAAGTATATATTTACTCCACGTATTATTATTTTTTTCTTTAAAAGGACTACATCTGGCTGGGGAGGGGGCTGAACCGTGCGCAGCTCCCTGTACCGTCCTCGTACCAGCAGGTACCTCCGTTCGCTTGATGGTTCGCGCAGTCTAATACTGAATTTATTCCCGGACGGCGCCCACTCGCCGTGTGATTGGCTGGTCGACCGGACCAGGGGGCGGGGCTTCGGGCTCCCTAAGCATGTGCTGTTCAGGGTCCGAGGTCGCCTTTAACCCGTTAAGGCTTTGGGGGGGCGACATGTTCATTATTTATTTATACGGGCAGAGCTTATGCACCCCGGTCGTGGAGGCTTAAATAACACTGACTGAAGTGTAGAAGATATTATAGAATGCAATTATCACTCAGAAGAAAAGGAGCAAATTAAATAGTTATGTGGTGCAGTCCTTAGTGCAAAGGGTGTCCGTGAAAAACTTTCACATTTAAAATGTCTGCGATAAATGTATTATGGCAGATGGACGTACAGTGAAATATGACTTGAGTATCGAAGATCTAAGGCAATACTGACGATAATTTCGTATGATGCTGGAGGCAACATTAACGGAAAAAGACAAAAAAAGGATTTTATTTTATAGCCACGACTTTGTTTTTTAACTTAATCTTTTATAACTTTTATAAATTGTATATTGCTGAATATTGTATAGCAATAAATTATGAATTATTATTCAATCACAGCCTGGTTATGGATACCTTGAAAAGTTCATTTTCATTATTACAGAGCAGGTCGAAATTTACAAACCTATGTGCATAAATGTCGATTCAATCTTACAGCTTTTAATGTATAACCCTGGCAACTTCTGGCTAACTACCCGGTAACCCTGTATAACCCCTTTCTGTCTTGGCTGGCACAAAGGAATCTAGAACTTACTATGGACGTCATGCTATAAAATAGTCTAAATGGTTTCTAATATGCATTCGTGAATGTGATTTTGTACTATAGAGGTTTTTGACAGCACTTTCGAATACTGGAACAAAAAGAACATTTTGTACTTGCGGCCTGTGAATGATAGTTATTATTATTGTTGTTGTTAATGTTGTAAAAAATGTCAAAGATAACTACCAGTAATCTGTAGCTAGTATTGCAAATGGCAACAAAACATTCTGAAAGTTTGGACTGCTGTCCGGACCGCCTGCAGGTCGATGTCACGGGGATCCCATGACAGCTGCACCAGGAATAACGTGACGCCACCATGTTTGGAAGTGGTCACCTGCCGCTGTTGAACTCGTTTCCCTCGACCCACTTTCACTACCTCGTTTGGTTAGACGTTTCTGGCATTAGACTTATGACTATAGCATCGTACAGTATGACGTGTTCGGGTGATGGCGACGAACGCAGAGTCCCGCAACACTGAATGATCGAGCGATTTTGCTACGAGCTCAGATCTGGGCTCCACTATGGAAGTGTACGTCATATAAGCTTTGCAGTCCTTGCCACAGTGAATAGTATAGTTTCCAAGGACAAGAACCCATGACCTGTCCCAAATCACAAAAGAGCCTCCATCTACTTTCCCAGAGCACTTCAATTACAAAATTATAAGTTGCTTTGTGTAAAAGCACTTGCTAAACGTAAGATTACATCTGACACTGAAAGCTGCGGTACTTTGTACGGGAATGTCTGCTTTGCAATGACAATTGCTTTTAAACTGAATGACTGATTTACTGATTAATATGTTATATTTATGATAGCCTTATTATATAATCAGACTCGATGCATGTTTACATTACAGTAACTTGTATTATAGAACAATATAAGATAAACCTGATCATCTTGAATTCTTTTTTTTTTAACCAGATCTGGGCGTGATGTGGTCTATGTTAGTATAGGATTTTATTATTATTATTATTATTATTATTTTATTCTCAAAAGATGTAAGTTCTTTGTCAATGACCTGCCAGCAATTCTTAGCAGTAAAAACGACAAGCTGGCTTCTTAGGAGTCCTAAATTAATCATAAATGCAGCGACAGAAGTGCACGCAGCCTGGAAGGCTGGGGTTTCCAAAGCAGTTCGAAGTGTGAGCAAGTTCCGCTTTCTCTGTGCGCCTGTGCCAAAAGAAAGTTTACAAATGTCTAAATATGTTCCAAAGCCAAGGCAACAAACAAGTCCCGTTCACCAATTAAACATTTAATACTTAATGACTAATGTTATTATAAAATCGTGCTCTTCTGTCAGCGTTCCCATTTTCATTTGTTTTAAATAACTGCTTTACGAATCCATTTTCTCTTCTAAAAGCAAATCTTCCCCACAGCTCACATTTAATTTCACTTTAATGTTTTATTTACGCTGTTTGCCGCTATAGCACAAATTCGGTTAGCGTGTATGGTCATTATCGACCGGCAGCTCTGCACACAGCTTGTAACATATTGTCGTTGCGATGCCTGATCCTCTCACCGGCCTCGAAGCGTCTCCTTATGCCGACCAAGCTAATACAATGTGTTAAAACAGTTTTATATTTTGATCTTATACAATGGTGGAGGGGGGGGGGGGGGGGGGAAGCTGAGGCTTTTGAAATGTTGAATCCGTAATTCGCACCTAGTGTCGATGTGAATTCGAGCCCAGCAAAGCAGCTGACGCAAAACCAGGCTGGAAATAACGCTCTGATTTTCGGGCTGGTTAGCAGTTGGCAGAGATCGCCGCGGAGGGAGAACACAATGGCCGTACTGGCGGCGCCAACCGGTGTCAAGGATATTAAAAAGTTTATTATTTCTGAAATAAAGCAAATAGTAAAACTTGAAGGCATGTCATCAGCTGTCACAGTGGGGGTCGACCACCTTCCCATCCCATCCGCCCCCCTGCCCCCAAGATCAGGCATTCTCTCAAGGTTTGTCATTTTAGGTGAGTGTCATTTGCTGCATGCGTGGAGAATATTGATTACCCAGTGGCCCATTGGCACTCATGACTCTGGCACTATCCTCTGCAGACATTCCTGGCCGACAGGGGTAGGAAGCCGGGGGAGGAATGGGCTGAAAACAGTGAAGGGCAAAATATTTATGGCACTTACTGCACCGGGCAGTTAAAGTTACAGCATCTCCTGCAAGTATTACGGAGGATTATGGATTTAATTTCTTTTTGCATTATCCCCAGCCCTATCTAAAGTGATGTATTATACTGTATACATGTTTGTGTGAATGTCTCAATATAAGAACAATCGTATCCAGATCATCGTGCTAATTGCAAAAGTTTTCTCACCCTAAGTGGTTTTCTTTGACCTGACAAAATTACAATAGTCTGAGTGATATTTATTCCCACGAAAATTATACTCTAAAAAAGCAGATGAAAGGACCATTTAATGGACATTGTAGCGAGTATATTTAATCAAATATATTTCCAAATGTGATATTTGTATATCACATTTGGCATTAATCTCACTATATCACTGCCATAAAATATCATCCTACTTTTTTCATTTGATATAATTACATTTTTAAATGTAATCATTTTAAATTAATCATCAAAACAAAATTAAGTCACCACGGTGAAAGAGTTTGCCCCCAAACCAACTTAACTCCAATAAAAAAATAATGAAACACAGCAAAACATGCGGTTTCGCGTTCAAAGCGCTGAAAGACACATTCAGCATTAGGGCTGCCTTGACAAGCACTCAGCAAATCCAGAGTGTCCTTTTATCTACTGTAATAGCAGAAAGATTTGGCAGCATGACATCGGAGGGAGGGAGGGAGGGAGGGA
>JAOYFF010000045.1:7896659-7936830 GCA_025773925.1 Cryptomyrus ogoouensis | reverse complement strand
CGACCAATCACAGGGCACTCATACCTACAGACCAGGATGGGGCACCGACCAATCACAGGGCACTCATACCTACAGACCAGGATGGGGCACCGACCAATCACAGGGCACTCATACCTACAGACAGTTTAGCAATTCCATTTCAGCCAAGCATGTTTTTGGACTGTGGAGGGGGGGAAGACTGGAGAACCTAGAGGAAACCCAACAACAGCACAGGGAGAACATGCAAACTTGACATCCATGGAGTCATGGCAGAGACTCAAGCCCTGGCCTGGAGGTGTGAGGCGACAGTGCTAACCACTGCAGCCCCCATAAAGCCACCGATTTTGCCATTGAAATCATGGAAATCATGCACATGAAAATGAAAATAAAAATTGTAGAAGTGCTTTGACTGGGAGCAGTATCAGTATCTGGGCGGATTCGGAAAAGATTCCGGAAAAGGAAACAGATCTGGAATAAGGCACAACTGAATGAGGGAGTCTGTTGTCTCACTGCCAGCCAGTGGCCAGCCTTACAGCCTCGTTCTCATAAGCGTCCTTATCTTGCTTTGTTATACATTCTGACCAACCCAAAAAGCTGCATCCTCTAACCCTCCAAATATCAAGCATGACCAAAGGGGCAAACTTCATAACCCTTTTGCAATAAGCCTTCAGCGATGACTACAGACGCTGGTTCATTCGCCCTACACCGAAAGGTAAACATGTCGGATCAGAAACACGTTCAGATGAAGAAAGTTCCCCCAGTCTCAGTCACTGTCCCCGTCTAGGTCACTGTCATGCATTCTCATTATACGGCCACGTTCTTGGGCAGTAACACTGTAACCTCTGCGGCTGGGTGGTGCTCATTATATTCAGATGGCATGCACCTCCTTCACTGAGCATCAGCAGTTATTTTAAATGCTCTGCATATATCAGAGGCAACATTGTTAAAATATGGCCCTAGACGCCTCTTCCGCACTGAACCGTGCAGCCGATGTACCCGTTCGATTGATTCTTCAGGCATCTTATCTAATGTGGTTTCGCTCCTTCGTCGCCTCCAGCCATTCCGTGCAAGGCCCTTTGTTTTGGATAATGAACCATTATGTTTTGACTTGAGTCAGAAGAGATGAAATTTCAGGCATGACTAATGCTCGTCTGGTTTGGCTGTTTTGAAAGAAAAAAAAAGTCAGAAGTGCAACAGAATGTTTCTTTAATAAACATATTTCAATTTAACCTTACATTCGGAGGAAAATGTATATGAATTCTCAGGTCTTGTGAAATTCAAGCACTTTGTGAAAATGAAATCCCTTATTTTAATAGCTGAACTTTTACGTCAATTAAGTGTTAGGCCAAACAGGCGAGCAGAAAAGGCTATCTGCAAAATGTAGAAACTTAAATCTTTGTTTATTGGCATTTCAGTCCTCTGTGAAACATTTCACTGTAGACTCATGCTTACCACTGTTAAATCTATTAAAATGCAAATTCTTTCATTTAAGGCATTTTATGGACTGTAATTGCTATATGGGCATGATGACCAACAATGATTGAACCACTACATTGTCGTAAAGTCAGTAAGGGGAGAATTCAAGGGAAGAATCATGCAATATCCAGGCAATCATCTTTGAAGTATGTTCCTTGATAAATAATTTCTCAAAAGCCATATGGAATCTGAATATGACACTGACACAACATCTTTCCACCTTGTCGTAAAGCAGGGAACTTGGAGATTGATGGCACAGATAAAGATAATGGCCTTAACCAGATAGCAAAGTACAGTATATGGTCTTAAAACTGCTCAAGTCTTCTCCTTTTGTTTCTGAAGGCTGAGCTATTGTTTTGGGACATTAATTCTTTATTATTTTATTCTCACACGATGTACATCCACTCTCAACATTAAGGAAAAAGCAATGACACTCAACAAGACACCAAGAAGGATTAATACAGCAGCTTGTATCATTTTTCTCTTCAGTCTTATTAACAAGCCTCATATATCCACTGTGAAATGTTTCCTGTGTCTGACACGACAGCTTATACATTTTTCCACACAGGCACATATAAGACGGTTATACTCATCTCTTTGTTCTATGCTTTTTGTCATTGTGCAGTAAAGCCAAAGGCTGGAAGTCTGCCGTTCATAACTAGGCATGATAGGAGCTTCGATTTCATTATTTAATTACAGCTTAAGCGTTTAATGGTAGCCGGCCCTGAGGGGCTGGCTTCATATTGGCCTCAGCATTGATTACCATAACTGGTGCATCCTTAATAATGAGCCGTTAGACAGCACTCCGCTCTCCATCGCCGCTTGGACTGGGCTTGCCAGCTGTGAGCCATGTAGGCCAAATGGAGATTTATCACAGAGCTCTGACGGGGCCTTGCCGGCTCCTATTAAAATGGTTCCTTGAAAATGAGATTTTTTTTTGTCTCTATTGGGTTGTCAGTTTGCTGGTTGCAACACTGCGAGTCGTACTGGGCGCTCATGGGAGTTTTACTTACACAAAAATGTTCTCAGGGCAAAATGAAAAATGATTGGTTCAGAGAGATAACCAATTAAACTGTAGAGTAAGTAAAACTCCCATCAGCATATTGGCCAAGGATGGTTTCAAAATTGAGATACAGGGAAGTTTTTTCAAGTTTCAGTTGACCTACTGAACACATGGTACAAGTTGTGTATTTGTGGCGATTCACTGAACAGCTTCTTGACAGGATGTAAAAGTCTGATCAGGTTTTATGGAATAGAGGTGCAACATACATATTGTAATGGTGGCGGGGGGCCAGTAGAGGGTGCTGTTCTTTATGTGCCAATAAAATAGTAATTCCCCAAAAGGGCAACATACTGTAGTGGTGGCCATCCTACAGATTAAAGATCTCATGACTTTTATTGAAAGAACTCAGCGTAAGCTCTAGCTTTCCTGGCCAAATTCCCACCCAGGCCTTATGGAAATCTGCTCCATCTACCTATTCCCAATATATTAATTGGCAAAAGGAATTCCTTAGCTCATCAACAACAAAGCTGACATGAGCTAAGTCTTCTGGAGCATAATGGATGTGCGTCACCAAGATGCCTGAGGTGAGATACTCTTTATTAAATATACTAGCATGACGCTTTACTTTAGTCAGTTTATTATTATTATTATTATTAGTAGTAGTAGTAGTAATAATATGCAGCAGTTGAGAACACCATTTGTCATTCTTGTAATCACCCTTAATTTTACTTCAAATAAATGTTATTTTCCTATATGTCGACTTGTATGTCCTACTTTGCAGATTCTGCAGCCCATTGTGTGACCCTTGCTGGTCCAGGCTCACATTAACTTATCTGTGGCTATGGGAGGAACAAGGCTCTGAAAGCCACAGTGGATGGTGTTACTGTGCACCGTGAGTCGCTGTCTGCTTCACCCAGTGGCACTCACTGTGTATAGAAGCACACAGTAATACCACAGCCTCATTTATCCTGTCACTAATTATGTGTCACATCTACAGTGCCAGTCAAAATTTTGGCACACTAAGCCGCGCACAGAGGAGAGTGATAGTGTCACATCATGTGGGAGTGGCTTGGGGGAGTTTCACCAGAGAGTGAAGGAAAAGCAGCCAATGAGTGCTCAGCATATATGTGGGACCTCCTTCAGGACGGCTGGAACAGCATCCCAGGAGGCCACCTCATGAAACTGGAGTAGAGGAGACAGTAGGGGCAGCCAGTCCATGGAGCAATTGGGGTTAAGAACCTTGCTTGAGGGCCCAATAGTAGGATCATTCTGCCGACCCAGGGATTTGAACCAGCATCATTCTGAGTTCCAACCCACAGAGCTGACCTCCGCCTAACAAATTAATTTCTTTTATTTAATACTTTCTTAGTCATATAATTCCATATATGTTATCTTATAGGTTTGATGACTTCATAATTATCCTAAAATGTATAGAATGGTACAAATAAGTCTTCCTCTGAGTAGGTGTGTCCAAACTATTGACTGTTTCGGTATATAAGGGTCTACATAAGACCTTCGTAGTACCATTGAATAACACATTTGCAGGCATAGTTCCAACTTTAACAAATGCCCATACCGAACCCTGATATCTCAGATATTTATTATGCTAGTTAGAGGGTTAGAGGTAAATTTCTTTAATTGTTATGTTGGTTGCTGTTAATGGATTTCTCGTGAATGACGTAACTGCAGAAGGTGTAGATGTGGCTCATAGTGCCAACACAAGGATGAGCTCGAAAGTGTTGATTTCCATCCTTTTACTCCCCTGCGCCTCCCAGTTCAGCCACTTCTCTGAACAGGGACCAAGTTCAGCTTCAAGGTTATAGGTTTCAATGCAGAGAACTGAAGCTCTTTGCATTCCAACTGAAGCTGAAGAAGACAAAGCAGCAACAGTTAACACATATTAAAGCTACCAAATTAATATTGGCAGGAATTAGGCAGGGGTGGAATAATTAAATCGAGGATAATGGCATTTATTAGTGGATTATATACATTTCCGATAGAATGTGTAGTATGCTGATTGGTTTAAGCTCTAACGCTTGCTAACTTCAAGGTCTACGCTTCAACAAATTCATGGAACAGTAGACTGCACGATACTTTTCTGGAAAAGTACCACTGCTAGTCTGTTTTCCTTGTGGACTATATTTTCCATACTATTTTAAAGAAAACGTACTCCTCCTTTTAAGGTGACATAAATGAGAATCATTTCTACAGAGGGCAATCTTGGAGCCTCATAACGATGGCTTGCAGTTTATTGTTCTGGGGTCACTTCCATCTGTCAAGGTAATGGTCCATCTTACTCATCTCCTGGGTCTGGTTGAAGGTTCTACATGAAAGGCTGCGTAAGCTGCAAAGGCAGCGTCGGCTACGCACACAGGGCGCAGTATCAGAAAGAACAAAGCCAGGGTCAGAATATGTATATATTACAAACTAACTAAAATTTGGTGGCTCTCAGATACAATCAAATCTATGTTGTAACATGGGTTTTACTCTTTGGTGTAAACGCCTCATCTGCCAGACTGCCAAAGTGTAAAAACAACACTGATGCTGATTTTTTTTGATGTACCTATTTCAAGCAGCCAACTCAATATATATAATTTTAAATCCACAAATTAAGCAAGAGCATAGCGACATCCTACACCAGAGGATCCATTGTGAACCAAGTTAGTATCCCCGAGACACATTCACTCAGCGTGGCTTTGTCCTGTGAATAACTAATCTAATACTGGCCACAGGTGACAGATGACTGTTAGTCGACCCCACAAGCGATGCTGCGTTCCTATGGGAGACAAGAGATAAGATGAGCTTCCCCTGAACAGGGAATCAATCTTTATTGTCCCGTTAGATTAATGATTTAGCCATCCGCCGGTGCAATTCTCAATGCATGGCCCGTGACAAACACTGCAGCTGTTGTCCAGATTCAGGTGGAATTAGTTTTGCAGGCGAATCGCCGGGACTTTAGGATTCTCGGCCCTCCTTGACCTTTACGTAATCGATCAGGAACACTTTGACTATTGCCTTTGCCCATTGTGTAGCTATTGTTGCGATTGTGACGAGGTCTACAGGAGAGCGATTAAGTATTTTTTTGCTACACTGCAGCATTTTATTTTATCATATATAGACTTACAATGTTTACTTTTTAATTACTTCCTGCATTACAAGTACTGGAAAGTGCCAATTTAATAGGATTTACAAGATATGCTAATATATTATCAAACTACCCAAGGTACTTCAACTGTGATTCATGCAGTGAAGACACAACTAATTGGATGGAACAAGTGACAAACCCTGGAATGCTACATCGCACTTTTAAATGGACACTTTCAATTAACGCTTAATGGATGCTTGATTGTGTTTTGCATTTCCTGTTTTTTAATTATTTGCAAACAAATGTATTAGCACTGTGTTATCTCATATTTTTGACAATGCAAGCCGGCAAAACTAATTGCCCCGTGGATTTGCATTAATTATCATGGCGATGCGCTCTTTCTGAGATGTCGCTGTAACTTCCCTGATTGGTGTGTCATATGGTGTGATACGAATGGATCTTGTCCCAGGGAGAAAAATCCCACATTTCATTTCCTGTATGGCAGACCTCAGTTTCCAGATCAGCCCTGTAGTCAGGGGGGGCGCTGCCCACTGTGCCCCTATTGCCTGTAATAGCGTTAGGGATTTAAAATTGAATCCAGCCAGCTGGTCTCCATCGTATACAGTATGTGCTGATGCTACATTACCGGGCGCTGTTCTGTTATCTGGCAGACTGAGCACATTATCTGTGCAATTGCTGGGACCAAAAGAGAGATAAGCACGATTCTTTCGGTTGTACAGCCTTGTTTGTTTTTATTAGCTAAACTTATTCAGTCATTTCTGCCGTACATTGAATAAGAAAAAAAAATTCCTGCTAAAAGTAGAATCAGTAGGAACACAGAAGAGAGAGAGAGAGAGACAGACTGACAGAGAGAGAGAGAAAGCGAGAGAGACTGAGTGAGAGAGCGAGAGAGACAGAGGAGAGAGAGTGAGCGAGAGTCAGGGTCTGTGCCATCCCTCCCAGTTAGAGGGAGAGCAGTGAGTCATACCTCATCCCTAGCAATCCCAATTGTCTGTTCCCCGTGCCTCTTGCTGTTCAGACAGGTTTTCAGACATTGATTTCCTCTTGTCGCATTGGCTTGATTGACATGCAAGATCGCGACTGTCTTCATGGCGAGACCGGGGTGTCAACTCTTCAATTTTCATGGGGCAGCTTGCTGTCCGGAATAATCGCATGAGACATAACCTGCTCCAGGTTGTAGGTAACAGGTTTGGCAACAGAGACAGTGCTATTTCTCCAGCTATTTCGGCATCTTGCGCTGGATGAAATCTATATCAGCAAGTCCGACTTTCAAGGACATAAAAAACAGAACAGATCTTTGACCCCCAGTGCTCCCTCAAATCTCTAAGCAACACGTGAAATCAAAAATTACTATAATCATCAAATCATGCTATTGAAATGGCAACTTCCCTGACTTCCTGTTTATAATATTAACCCTTCTGTTATTCAGTGTATTGCTGATTCCACTATAAGAGACACCATTGAATACCCCTTTGTGTGTGTTGTAGTGATGCTGAATGTCATGCCCAGAGGGGCAGGGCAGGGCAGCTGCAATCAATTTCTGACTGATCTCTTCGCTACTTGAAGCGTAAGCGATGTTTCACATATTGTGAAGTATTGTTGCCATGTATATGAGCCTTACTGAGTGTTCTTTTGTTTTGTGCCTGTCTCGCCTGCCCTGCCTGCCCGATCTGCCATCCTCGCCCAGCTCTGATTTCACAGAATACTTCGCCAGCATAACATGGACCCTGCGGAGAACCAGAGGCTCCAGCAACAGGTGGACCAGTTGACTATGCTAGTCACTCAGATGATGGAGGGACAAGCTGGCTGGTCCAACCTCCCTGCCTCTCCGCCCAGGATGTCAGTTCCCATACCTGTAGTCATGCCTGAGAAATACGATGGGAACCCTGATCATTGTCAGGCATTTCTTATGCAGTGCGGGCTGTACATCGAGGAGCACCCCGAGCGATTTGTGGAAGAGACTGCTCGGGTACGATTTTTCATCTCTCTCCTCACCGGCCAGGCACGCGATTGGGCAACCGCGTTGTGGATGGATGACAGTCCCCACCTGGACTCGCACGGGAGTTCCAACAAGCTTTCAAGGCTATTTTCGATCATCCCACTGTGGGCCGTAGTCTGGGCGAACGCCTCTTTGATCTAAAGCAAAGAACCCAAACTGTCGCTGAGTTCTCTTTAGAATTCCGCACCATCCCTGTGGGACTACGCTGGAAAATTGTTTGAGGATCCTCTACCGCCGAGCACTCAATCCCGAAATTCAGGACGAGTTGACTTCTCGCAGAGCCAGATTATCCTTCGAGGACTACATTGGATTGTCTGTCACCCTGGACAACACCATCCGAGAGCGCCACCACCGACATACTCGTTCGACCATCGCACCAGCCCAGCGGCGGTTGAGGACCCGATGGAACCCATACAGTTGGGATGCTCCCCTCTCTCAACCGAGGAACGACACCGCCGCAGAGCTCATGGTCTCTGTCTCTATTGTGGAGCTTCGGGTCATGCTCCTGTCCGATCCGTCCATCCCGCTCAACTCCACACATTCAGGTAGGAGCCTCAGCTTTTTTCTGGATATCGCTTAAACAACTTATGGTGCCAGTGGTTTTGACCACTGGCACATCGAACCCAAGTCCCAGTCCCTGGGGTATTTCATCTGACCTGGCGCGGTGGAAATGGACGAGAAGAAGGTGGCAGCTATCCAACTGTGGCTTCGTCCCCGCACCACCAAGGAGTTACAGCGCTTTCTGGGGTTTGCTAATTTCTACCGCCGTTTCATCAGGAATTTTAGTCAGGTAGCTGCACCCCTGACTTCCCTTACACGGGGATCCGGTTCCCAGTTAAGTTGGAGCCCGGAAGCAGAGACCGCATTTTTGCATCTAAAACAAGCCTTCTGCGCAGCTCGTATTCTTCAACAACCCCATCCAGAATACCCCTTTGAGATTGAGGTGGACGCTTCGGAAGCCGATGTCGGAGCTATTCTTATTCAGAGGAATCAGGTAACCGGTCGCCGACATCTGTGTGCCTATTTCTCCAAAAAACTTACCTCCACAGAGCGGCACTATGACATCGGGGACCAGGAGCTCTTAGCCATTAAGGCTCTTGGCTCTAGAAGAATGGAGACACTGGCTCGAGGGGGCTCGTCATCCATTCCAGGTGTTCACGGACCACTGCAACCTGCAATATCTACAGAACGCAAAATGGCTTAATTCACGACAAGCTCGCTGAGCTATGTTTTTTACCTGCTTCCATTTTAAGGTAACCTACCTACCTGGTAAGAAGAATGTAAAACTCAATGCCCTATCTAGACAGCATGACCCCCCTGAAGCCGTCGACTAATCAGAATCTGTTCTAGCACCAACCAGCCACTATTACCTGGTTCCTAGAGGAGGCAATCCGGACCGCCAACGAACGCGCTGCGGCCCCGGTCGGATGCCCCCCGGGTAAGCTGTATGTTTCCAAACTGCTCCGATCCACCTTAATCCGATGGGTACATACCTCCCATAGCACGGGGCACCCTGGGGACTCCGCAACTCAGTGGTTAGTATCACGGAGATACTGGTGGCCAGGCTGGCGAGCGGAGGTTGACCAATATGTCGCATCATGTCCTGAATGCTCACAGCTCAAGTTGTCCCACCAACCTCCGGCTGGGCTACTCCAGCCCTTACCGATTCCATCTCGTCCCTGGTCCCACTTAGCACTGGATTTTATCACCAATCTTCCCCTCTCCAGAGGTAATACCGTTGTCCTAACCATCGTAGATCGATTTTCTAAAATGTGTCATCTGATTGCTTTTCCCAAATTCCCGAGTGCTACAGAATTAGTGGACCTTCTGATCACATGGGTCTTTCGATATTATGGCATTCCAGAGGACGTAGTGTCAGACCATCCACAATTCACCTCTCAGGTATTCAGATCATTCTGTTCGAAACTCAATGTCTCCCTCAGCCTCACCTCGGCATATCATCCCCAGTCAAACGGCCTCGCTGAACGGACCAACCAGGAGGTGTCTAAAGCACTTCGACTACTCTGCAAAGACAAATCAGTGAAATGGGCTACACATCTCGTCTGGGCTGAATACGTTTTAAATGCCAGAGTGAGTCCTGTCACACGGCTTTCTCCCTTCCAGTGTGTTTTAGGATTTCAGCCTCAACTTTTTCCCTGGGATTCAATGGTGTGTGACGTTCTCCAGACTGAGGACTGGTATCAGAGCGCCAAAGAGGTATGGTGGAAAACGCAACTCACTCTCTCCAACCAAGCGTCCCGACAGAAAGCCCAAGTGGATGAACTATCGACGAAGTGCCCTGAAGTATCGAGTAGGTCAACGGGTCTGGCTCTCGACCTGAAATCTGAAACTGTCTTCATGTCATAAGTTGTCTGCCTGGTTCATAGGACCTTTTAAGATAGCTCGACAAGTAGGTCCTAACACCTTTTGACTCTCATTACCAAGAATATACCGTATCTGCCCGACCTTTCATGCCTCGCTCCTAAAACCTGTGAAGTACAGTCCTTTACATCCCTCTCCAGATGTAGCAATGCCAACACCGTGTACCTTGCAGGATGGGTCTCAAGTCTATCAGGTTCGAGCACTCTTGGACTCCCGACGATGTGCTGAGGCTCTCCAATACCTTGTGGACTGGGAGGGATTCAGTCTTGAGGAACGATCGTGGGTTCTGGCGGGGGATATCCTGGATCCGGATTTGGTGTCCGCCTTCCACCGCGACCACGGGGTCATCCACTCCGTCACCCTCGGCCTCCAGGAGGCGGACGTCAGGCGGGGGTACTGTCATGCCCAGAGGGGTGGGGCAGGGTAGCTGCAATCAATTTCCAACTGATTGCTCTGCTACTTAAAGCGTAAGCGATGTTTCACATATTGCGAAGTATTGTTGCCATGTATATGAGCCTTACTGAGCGTTCTTTTGTCTTGTGCCTGTCCCGCCTGCCCTGCCTGTCTTGCCTGCCCTGCCTGTCTCGCCTGCCCGACCTAGAAGACTCCGGACCCATCCTCCTCAGTCCTCCTGTCTCGTCGTTGCCCCGTCCTGTCATTCTCCGTAGGACTGACTTCTCCAACGCCCGACCCCTGGCATCTGTCATGACCACTCTTTGGATTCTACCCTTGGCTACGGGTGTACCCGATTCCCTAATTAAAGTCCCGTTCTCCGGGGTGTATAATAGAGATAATAGAGAGCAACTCAAATTCTCAAAAAGTGCAAAAAGGGCCAAATTGATAATTGCAATGCAGCCGGAATTGTGAAGTGTTTGTGCAAAATGTGTGATTATTTATTTTCCGCTGACTAATAAAATGTATAATCGTGTGAAAAACAAAGCAAACACTCTTTCACTTCTAAGGTTTTATGGGTCAGCACACAATAAAAAAAACATCTGATTTCTAGCAGGTCATAAACTTAGGTAAATACAAGCTCAGATGAACAACAATGCATGACATATTACACTGCATCATTATTTATTTAACAAAAACTAAGCCAAAATGCAAAAGCAGTGTGTGATAAATTAAGTGCACCCTTACTTCTTCCATAGGATTTAAGAGGGTAAGTAGCAGCCAGGTGCTGATGATGCACTTGATTAATTGATCAGCAGCAAGTGTGACCACCTCTATAAAAGCAGAAGCTTTGGTAGTTTGCTGGTCTGGAGCATTCAGGTCTTTGTTAACACAATGCCAAGGAAAAAAGACTTCAGCAATGATCTTAGAGAAGCAATTGTTGCTGCCTATCATTCTGGAAATGGCCTTATAACCCTTCCCAAACTATTTGAAGTCCTTCATTCTACAGTGAGAAAGATTATTCACAAATGGAAAACATTAAATCTTCCCAGGAGTAGACATCCCAGCAAATTTACCCCAAGGTCAATGCTCAGAGAAGCTGCAACAAACCCAAGAGCTACATCTCAGACTCTACCGGCCTGAGTTAGCATGACCGTAAACAAGTGTGTTTTTTGAAAGAATGACGAATACTACAGAGAATATAACTAAAGATGGACCTGGAAAGACTTGCATAACCCACATCTCTTGATTCTGTTAGTACCCATTCCTGTTTGATGACATATGTAGGAAATGTTTAAGTCCCATGAGATTCCAAATGAAAGACAGTGATGAAAATGTATCAGCCACACACTCACGGTGCATTCAGCGTGTCTTTCACTGTTTGCAATTAATAAAAAAAAAAACTTCTCTCTGACAGTTTAAGCAGATGGCTGCATGTTACATGGATAAACAGGAAGACTATGACACTGCGAGTCTGTGACATTATACTGCAATATGTAATGTGACAGGATATGGGGCTGGAGGGCAAAGACCGGAGCTGGAGTGATGTGCAGGGTGAGGTGGTTGAATAAAAGAAGACTTTCCGTGACCAAAACCAAGTTAAAATGCCTCCACTAAAGACCAGGAACTAAATTATTTACCTACCCACTAAAAAGTATTTGATACAGGAAAAAAAGCAAAGTGCTACTTCCTAATTTCCCCCGAATCCTCACAAGTGACCCTATTTGTCCTTGACAAGGAAATTAGCCCAATCAGGGCCAGCTGGGTCCCATTAAATATCTGTAGAAACAAAGCAGGTGATCAATCACCATGGTAACGCAAAATTCACCCCCAATCCCCCAAAATCTAGTCCCATGCTGTCTCTGTAACTTCCTGGTAGCTCATGGTACTTTTTTGCAGAGTCCTGCATCTCATTTCCCATTCGAGACAACACACGTCACATTCCTAGGTAAAGTTAACAGCAGCTACTGACAATCCTGCCCCCCCCCCCCCACCGCCAGTAACAAGCACAATAAAGAAATTACAACAAAAGCAAATTGGCTCAGAAATGTTAATGAAAATGGAAGCGTACCAGATGGGAACTGGAAACGTATGACCAGGAAAAGGCCCAAAAAGTCTGTCCGACTGATGGCAACCCAACTGTGGCTGACAGGAGGGTCCAGATATTTAATCATGCCTTACAATGAAACAACATCAGCGCCAGATGTGATCCGGATTCTTCTCTATAACTCAAATCCCAATTAGCTTCATGCAGATGTGATAAGCACGGGGTGGGGGGGGGTGTCCTTTATGGGGGTGAGAGACTGGTGATGTCATTCCCGTGGATTTTATTACACCTGTTCCTCATTATCGGTGATTCTATATTTTAATTTATCTTGCTTTTCTTGCGAGTTGCCCCCGAACAAGAGAGCCTCCGATACACTGACACACATATGTGCTTTGAGTTTCCCCTCCCTGTCAAAATCACAACTTTACGTTTGTTCATTTAAAAAGGTGTTTTCCCCTTGTTTCATTCCTACCTCTGTGACCACCTAATCCATTTCAGGAGGGATTTCGCTTAAGCAATGAGTTCTTGCTGTGTGCTGATTGGTCAGTCTCTCATAATCATGCACGTGTCACTGATGTTAATGTGAAACGGTTGGATGAGTCTTTCAATCAAGGAAACAAACCAGTCAAAGCACAAGAAGAAATGAACTATTTAGCTGAGCACAGGAGCCTTTCAGCTTTAAGGTAGTTTGTAAAACCTGAAGTAGCTCATAGTGTCTCGCCTGACATGGATTAGCTGGCCGCACAAGCCCTCCCTAAAAAAGGTTACTTTAATGGTGGTGTGGGGGCAATTTTCTGGCAAACGCTACCTTTGGAATAGGAGTGATCCCCTGTGTGTGATGTGTCTGATCAGATATGCAGAGATATGGAGGCGATGTTCATTGCTCAGTGAGAGTCCTTTGTAAACATCTGGCAGCATGTGTTGGAAGCCTGTGAAAGTCCATCTGTAAATCTGCAAGAGTGTGACGCTTGTCAACAGTCACATACAGTCACTCTTACTGTGGGCATGCAAATGCTGGAATAAATTTATCAGACGCCCCCTTTATCTCGAAATAAGGCTTTAAATTCTAACGTTTAAACAAAAATGTACCACTGGGAAATCTATTAAGTCAATTAAAAACACAGTAGTGTGTATGTAAGCTTGATTTATGCGTTCTTATTAGAAACTGATTTATAATTTCCTATCAGTGTTTCTTTTTTAGGCTATTTAAAGTAACGTATAATGAGGGAAATTCAATCCTGTAGGTTCACATCAGTGATATTATGACCACATTTATGGTGAAATGAAATCAACACAACATTCTTCTGTTTCTATAGGACTGGGTTAATGACTCATATTATCACTCATCTTACAGAATCCAATGATTTCTAACATTTTCTCACACGTCTCTCCTGTAAAGGATATTTTGTTCCACAGTACAACAGGCATGCCACATTGTCTAAAGTGGGGAAAAAAAGCCCTTTGACTGAGGATATCAACAGGATGGGAACCATTCAGAAATATTGATAGGAAAATCCACTTTCAAAATGAATAAATCCATGTAAATTGTTTCATTTTATAACCCTTCATAAAAAGCACAGTGAAAATATATTATCTGAATATGACTTGATTCATAAAATGCAAAATCGTGAATGATTTTCGAGGTGTCTCTCAGTGCTTTATAATGCGACCATAAATTAAATTGGGAATGATGAATTAATATATAATTAATTTAAGAATGCCCCTTTTGTCTACAACGTATTACATATTGCAGACTAGTGATGGCCAAAGGAAGCTTCATGAACCATTTGCTGTATTTTCTGACACCACTAGATGGTGCTCTCTGTTTAAAAAAAGGGCTCAATCCATGCCCCAAAGCAAACCAAGAACGCCATCTAGCCAGGTCAAAAATACAGAAAATGGTTCATCAAGCTTCGTATGGGCATCACTGTTTTACACTACTGCTTTGCTTTCAGAATTCCTTTAATTGTAGCTGAACAGGCTATTATGAGTTCAAAACATTCAGTTTTAGCTGCATGCTTTTTCCTGGTATTCACGGTAGCCACATGTTCTCAAACAATACACCATTATTCATTCACCTCTTCAATACCAGTGTAGAAACACTCACCATAAACCTACTTCTCACCCACCAACCACTCAAATGAATATTCCTTCCCTCTTTCTGTTGTTCCAGCACAAAAAAAATCGTCCTATAGGAATCAGGTACGAATGTGATTCTTTATACCATAGTAAACAAAAAGGAACAGAACATGAATGAATGTTGCTGTCTTTGCACAAGTTCATTGGATTGCCGCTTTTCACGTATTCCACTTTGCTCTCCATCGAGACCCACATACACATATGGATATACAGCTGGCCCTCTGTATGGGTTTGTTCCATAGCCGCAGATTCAATGATCCACATAAAGAAAAAACCCAGAAAGTAGCAAAAAACAAAAATCGAATGTACTGAGCACTAATCTGAATGCACATGATGGCTGGGTCAGTACGGAACATATATCCATCCATCCATGCTTTTTCTGCCGCTAATTCAGAGCCAGGTCATCATGGGGCCAGCAGTCTAAGCAGGGATGTGCTGAATATGTACAGACTTTTTTTTTCTACTCATTATTCCCTAAATAACACAGTTCAATCTCACAATTTACATATCATTTGCATTGTCTTAGGTATTATAAATAATCTAGAGATGGTTTAAAGTACATGGGAGGATGTGCATGGATTATATGCAAATACTACGCCAGGGACTTGAGTCTCTGTGGGTCCTGGAACCGATCCTGCAGGGATACGGTGGGCTGACTGTGTACAGCTGGGAGTAAATACCAGGAACAGGTGCGGCTCATCAGACATCGGGTAGGATAGAAAACCTACTGGACAGCAGCTCTGCAGGACCAGAGTGGGAGGCCCCCACCGTATGCGATTATTCCGCAGAGGCCGGGGTTTGAAGCACAGAGGTTTAACCAGCTGAGCCACACCCCAGTAAAAACACATCGATTGGCCTATGAGGAAATCAATCCAAATATTACTTCTATACAAGCTATTTTTTGAGTGCCTTTCTTATGCATGAGTGACCAATAAAAAGAGCATGAACCGCATTTGCCTGCTCTCTGAGAACAGATACTATATTCATTGTTCAGTCATTGTTATACTTCCTGTATGTAAATGAAAAATAGCAAAACTTTAATACAACAGAGAAATGCAGCCACTTTCAAGAAATGGAACATTATATAAAGCCAGAACATGCTTGGAGAGTGAAGAAATAATGAGTAATAATGAGAGGCAACATTTTAAGACAAAGAAGAAAACAGAAGGTACGATGTAAGGAGTCTGGACAGAATGAAAGGCACCCCCTCCCTCCCATATGTCTGAATCCGTCATTAGCCGGCAAAAAGAAGTGCAATCGTGTCTCACAAATGTGTAACACAGAGTGTTTTCTCACAGTTTTTCTCCTTTGATACCATTAGACTTGTGGGGGGCAGACCTACACAGTAGATGGTGTCGAGAGGCTTCTTGTTTGGTGTAAATTCACATGCATATTTACAGAAATGCAAATCTATATTTCACGTACAGGAAAACTCCCAAGGTATTCATCTTCACTGCCGCCATGCCTCGCAGCTTTCACTGTAGATTGTTTTGCTGATTAGATTTCTTAAATATATTTGTCTCACTATATATATACAGCCTTGGAAAAAAATTGAGGCCGCTCTATATTTTTAAACAAGTCTGCATTTTTAGATCCTGGTTTAATCCTGGTTCTGCTGGCAGAGGCTACGCTGAGCGGCAGGTTGCTTCCAGGTTAAAAAAAAAAGTATCAAGAATAAGGTAAAGAAGGAGACACTGGGAACGACCAGAAACTGGCCAGGTAAAGGGCAGAAGGGACTTTCTAATGCCAGAGATGACCGTTAATTTATCCAGCAGTTTCTCATGAATTGTAGGATTACATCAAGTGACCTTCAAAAGGAATGGGAAACATTAAGTGCAGGTGTGAGTTGCACTGCTAGGACAGTTCGTATCAGGCTCCTAGAAGCAAGACTCAAGTCCCAAAAAGCAAGGAAGAAGCCCTTCATCAATGAGAAACAGGAAAGGACCAGGCTGCAGTTTGCAAAAACGTATATTATTCATAGACACACACCCATAACCTGAGACATGAGTGAAACAAAAATTGTGCTGTGGTGTCTTAATTTTTTCCCTGGATGTATGTGTGTACTGTACTTGTTACTGAGTACTAGTTAACTGCATGAAAATTCATTTTTGATTCATTTTTTGAACCTGATTTTTTTTTCATTTGAAAAGCTACATTGGCCTCCACGACAGACATGTGGAGAAAATCTAAATTAGTTATTGAAATAGTTAATCTAAATAGTTATTGAAAGATCATGCGCAAATGGATGAACTTCTTTATTTGAAGTGCACAGGTCAAAAGAGGTCAAGCAATTAAGTTTCTGACATGACAGAAAATGAGCCTGCAATGAACCGCAGACAACAGAGCAATGAGTCACTGAGGCAGCAAACTCGCATATTCAATTGGCTTTTGCACTGGTATCAATCAAGGAACACTAAGATAGTGAAATCCCACTTCTTCTTGCAGTCAGTGACTTGAACGGATTAAAGTTGTGAAGCTGGCTCCCCAGACTATGACATTATCACCATTTCTGAATTTTGCATTTTTTAACGCGTTGGTATCACACTCTGCCATAAATATTGAGCTGCACAACTCAGATTTCATGGGGATTTTTGGTGTTGTAACTGTGCAGTGTCACAGTTTCTAACAAGCCTAGGGGAAATCTATTTTTTTTTTCTTCAATAAATACTGGGACCCACCACGTGTTATCTGATATATTTTTTATATATATATATATATATATATATATATAAACACACACACACACACACACACTCTAGTGGCCAAAATTGTGGAAACACTTCCAGTTTTTAGAGATTGCAGAACTTTATATGTAAACATTGCTTGATTTTCTTATAAACATGTGTGAATAATGTTTATATTACATTGTGGCGACCAAATGTTCCCCGCAATGTAATAAAAATGTTATTTTGACATTGTGGGGGGCATTTTTCAGGTCCCCACAAAGATATGTAAATGCAATTAAAAAACTAAAAATTGGAAAAGTCTCGTATTTTTATTGGCTACTTATAGTTAAGGTTAGGGCTGGGTTGGGGTTAGGGTTGTCATGTTGGTATGAGTTTGCCCCATAGAAATGAATGGAGAGTCCCCACAAAGATATAATTACAGACCTGTGTGTGTGTGTGTGTGTGTGTATTCACATACGCACACACACACACTTGCTGGGGGGTGCATTGGCAGCGCACTGAGCAGGTCAGAGTAGATGTCTTTTTCCATGACTACAGATTCTAGCTCATTCGGGGGGATCCGTAGATGTTCCCAAGGCAACTGGGAGATATAGTTCCTCCAATGTACCCTGGGTTTGCTCGAGGGCTTTTGCCCAGTGGGACAGATCAGACCATTTATGAGCCGTCCAGGTGGCATCCCTATTTAAGACGCCCCAAGCACATAAGCTGACTCCTCTCGATCTGATGTAGCAGCTGCTCTATTTCAAACTCCCTCCAGATCTCTGAACTTCTCATCCCGTCATGGAGAGTGACTCCAGCAACCCTGCGGAGAAACCTCATTTTGGCCACTTGCTCTCACGGTCATTACCCATAACTCATGACCATAGGGGAGGACAGGGACGTCTCATCTCGTGACTTGACCACCACCAATCCTACAAGCGATATAGGCGGCTTGCTAGGGTGCCAACTTCTGGGGGGGGGCAGCAACTTGACAGCCAATTTCACTTTGCCTTGGACGGGGGCTGCCGTTGATGATGCTTGCCTGGGACAACACATTTGCTAAGGCCGGCCCTGACCACCATTGTCCTACCTGATCTGCCCATCAATCTCACAATCCCTCTTACAATGACTGGCAAACACGACCTTGGGGTATTTAAGCCCCTTCACCAAGGGCAGACGGCCCCCGCTCACCTTAAAAGAGCGATCCACTCTTTACCGAGAGAGAACCATGACCTCTGATTCTCATCCCCACCACTTTGCGCTCAGCATCGACTTTTCTCAGATGGGTGCTGGAGGTTCTGGTTGGATTGGGCCGACAGCAGATAGCTGGCTTGTCATGTCTAGCCCCCCAAGGCCATTGCTGGTTAAAGCCCATGCGAGTCTTTGGGCAGTTTACTAAGGCTTGTTGGACATACTACGTCCCCTCCCCCCCCCTTGGAAGACGGCCGCCGCTGACGCCTGATGGGTTAATCAGCACAGCCCAAGACGGACACCTTTAAAGCCATAGCGGTATCTTGATATCCTGCCCATGAAAATCACAAATGGGACTGGAAACAAGATGCCCCCTTGAGAGAGGCTACTAACCACTCTAAATGACTTCGATTTTGTGCTAATGCTAAGGTTATGCTTGCCGGTGAACACCAGCCCCTGGCCAGGCTCTGTGGGGGGGGGGTACCGGGATACATTTGTTCCTTTTGGCATCTTTTATTGCGTGGGGTGGGGTCTTTGTTGGATCAAGGTTTGTCTGGCTTCTCCTCACAGAGCTCAAGCTGCAGACGAAGCAGCTCCGCGGATCGTTAAGGCGCTGAAACCCCTCCGCTGCGCCGAAGTCACGATCCTCGCAGGGGGCTCCTGAAAATCCTTGGGAAAAAAAAATCTGCAAAAAGCAGTCAAGTAACGCTCAGCCATTTTGTCTTAGTGGTGTAGAAAGGAATGACAGAAGTGACTTTTTTCACTTGTTAAAGCCAAAATGATAATGCATATGCTATTAAGTCTGATATGATAGCTTATCTGTAAACTGGATCTCAACAAATTAAGCGTTTTATACAAAAATTCTATTAAGTTCTGTTTGATCCATTATTTGACTGATCTTTATTACACATGGTAAAAGGACAATTATGTCTATATATACACACATATGTGTGTGAGTCATGTATATATTACATTGTGGGGAACAAATGTCCCCACGATGTGATAAAATCCTGTTGTTTTGACATTGTGGGGACCATTTTTTCAGTCCCTACAAGGGACAAAATTAGTTTTACAAAATTCTGTGACTGCAATCAAAAAACTAAAAATGCCAAAAGACTTGTATTTATTTGGTTACTGATGGTGAAGGTTGGGGCTGGGTGGGGGTCCTATACAAATGAATGGACAGTCACCACTAAAATACAGCTACAAATGTGTTTTTGACAAGGGCCGAATCATTATAGCCAGACGACTGGGTCAGAGCATCTCTGAAACGGCAATGCTTGTGGGGAGAGGACAGCCAGCCGTGGTGAGAACCTACTGAGAGCGGAAGAAACCTCAATCTGCCGACAGGGTGTTGGGTGGCCAAGACTAATCAATACATACACATACATATTATCTAAACACATATATGCATACATGGAAATATCTAAGTGACCCTACTCTTTTACCAATTCAAGTGATCTTTTAACACTTTGAGGTTTACTTACCAGTCTTATCCAGTGCAAATCTTAAAAGTCTAAAGCAATATAATATTGACTGCTTAGACAAGCTAGCCATAATGATGTTTTTAAATTATTGTTAAGACAAACATTAGACAGCCTTACAAGAAAGACACTGTAATTTAAAGTGATACATTTACAGTGGTATAATTTCATGGCCAGATGGTATAGAGTCAATTAAAATAGCTGCCTAATATCAGTCACTAATTCAGTGTCAAACCCATTTTGCAGTTTTATTGGATTCCATCTGTTAAGGGAGATAAAAGTTGAATCGTAGAAACAATATTTCATTGGTAGTATGAATTACAACAATTTGGCCTTGCTCGTTTAATGTTTTGTTAACTGGATGAAAACTCAAATGATGAAAATGATTAACTAAAATCAGTCTATTCACAGTAGGTTTTATGGATGCACAAAAATTGCTTATGTAAAAGATGTATACATTAATACACCCAATCAATGACAGTGTCCACTCCTCCCCACACTAAATTCCGTTAAAGATGACTATTGAGATTCAATGCTTCGGAGGCAACATCGGTGGTAGAGAATTCACTTCTGCTGGCTTCCTTAATCGGCGGAAACTGGCTACTGCGTTACGCGCAGCAGAACACAGAACAATCTATGACTGCTTGCCCAGGAAACGTAAACCATGTATAGAGCAACGACTTAGATAAGCAGCCGCACTGACACGAAAGGCCTTGCGAATTGCTATCCTGGCAAAATCCCTGCCCATGTTAAGCCCATTTTAAGCCTATTGATTCTGATGCCCCTAATGTGTGACTTTTTTTTTTTTTCCCTATTCAAATAATTCTATTCTGGTTATGTACTGTATGCTGCTTACAGGTATGGCGATACAGCCTTCCCCTCTGGACTTTATTTGGCAGATGTGTAGTCCAGGACAAGTACGATATGTGGTTCATCTCCTCTCATTAAAACTGAGAAACATTGACCTTGCATAAAAGAGACGATGAATACATCAACAAGACATATTTAGCTGGAAATGAATAGCAAGCAGTTTCCGTTACATCTGTATCATCTCTAACAATCAGCTAAGGTATATTCTTTTGGGTGTATTCATAAGTCGTTGTGATTTATTTGATCTGATTAGATTTAGCTCTAACGCCAAGCTTCCTTTACTCATCTGGATAACAGAATTAGTTTACTGTGTTGACGAAGGATCTGTCTGCATTTGCATCTCGCCCCCTAATGTCAACACAGCTACATCCGTCACCGCCAGTTACATCCTTTATTTATTTTACCGAAATGAGGAACAATCGATAAACACTGAAGTTTAAATGTAACTGTAGCCGAGGTCTTTATACCCTTTACGAGTGCAGTTTCATCACAGGTGTATTTAGGCATTTACTATTTCATCAAAGGCATGAAGATTTGTACCACTCCTAAAGCACAAACTTTGTAATCGATGACTTTACTCTTCCTCCATACGTCCCTAAGGTCACCAGTCGGCGTCTTTGTTTACAATTAGATGGTGTTAATTTACTGATACATTTTGAATGAATTTCTACAGAGAGAGAACCGTGCCTGTCCTGACAGCAGTTACCTGACCCATCCTCCCCCCTCAGGCATGGAAGCGTTCACAGGCCAAGCCCAGCAATCACTACACCTATGACTCCATCAACGTACCAATAAACCAACCCAAGACAACAGACCAAATGGAAAAGATGTTCAAACCATGCATCGTTCTTCTATTTAACCGTTTAATGTGCCCTTGTGCGTTGCCCTTTAAGGTACTGACTGCCCCCTTTTTTGACCTTTGAGCTGCCCACCCAAAACATCTCCGCACAACCCTGCTTGGCAGTCAATAGCTAACTACTATCCATACATTTCGTCACCATTAAAATCCTCGACCCTTTTAACAGAATGTTTGACGGCAGGTTTGTTAATGAGAAGGTGAGAACATCAACTCATTTGTCACTCATTAAGTTAAAAATGCCCTGCAGAGATCCTGCTAAGGCTGTATGGCCTCCTTGTTTATTCGTGCCACTAGGGACACATTTCATTGATGAACTGTGGAAATATGCAACGTGTCAAAATGTTACATATTTAAAAAAGAGTGCAGCATTATATAAAGTCCAGAAAGAATATCTGTCCCATAGAGATATTCTGGATTACAGGTTAACATAAACATGAAAAATTAACTAGCTTCCTGTTGCCTCACCCTAATGAATTAAATCTCCATAAATTAAACTGTAAGAGAGACTTTCAGAACATAATAGCTAGGTTAACGAAAAATAGTCCCTTTCGTATAAAATCTTTAGAGTGGAGTAAATGCATGCATTTAAAAGAGAACCACTGAACATCTTGAATCACAATCTTTAACATGAAGGTTCATAAGTTTATTTGCCAGATTTCTCGGGAATGATGCATGCAACAATTGTAGCCCTGGCTAAAATTTAGGGAGTCTTTTCAACTCAGTACTGGCCATTTTGAAAATGTCATCATTTTCCTCTCTCATAGATCAGAATGGTGGTAAAACATGTAGCACTTCTGTGATAAAGACAGTGTGCCAAGCAGGGGTGGGTTGGGGGGGTCGTGGATAAAAAATTTGAAACATAATTGGACTGGACTGGGTTGGGGGCTTTTATAGGGCTGGAAAGCTGCTGCCAAAACCTTCATTCTAAGGTGTTGAACGTCTAAAATAAAAAAAAACTTGTATTTCGTAGGGGAAAAAGTGCTGAATTCTTTCTTAGGGGTAATTTTTAAATAAAAATGTGAATTATTTCCTGAAAACCAGCCCCATAGAGGATACAGTTTTATACCATATTAAAATTAAAAATCTGAATTAAATAATTCTGAGATGCACTTACAACTAAAATACAGAAAGATGCTGGATTGCTTGTTCATAATTAATAGCACAGCAAAAATTGCTATAAAAGGGGTCTGCATCTCTAAAGATTTTATCATTTGTAAAGACCATAAAAAAGTAATTATGAAAAGGCACTGGTTGGTTTTTTAGTACAAGCCGTAGTTTCATTCTTTTACATATTTCGGTGCCATATTTTCTGTCTTTTTTTCTAGTTTATGACACCGAACTGAGCATAAAACAAAAGCCATCAAACAAGTATGAAATTCACCACTGTAAACCTCTTAGGGTCAATGCTAGAGAAGAAAGGGCTGTAAAAACAGTTTATCACCGCTGTGCAGGTGTAAGCACTGGTTCCAGCCCCCTGGGGAAGAGAGATCCTACTCACGTATTCAGCAAAATCCCTGTTCTAGGCTGGCATCCAACACTTACTTAATATGCATGGCTAAAATTACTTTGTGGAAAATGGATGTAATTAGAATTTAAGGCATCCTTGCCTAAATCATCGAAAAAGAAATACAATACTATTTAAGCATCTGTCACAGATAATATTCCTCCGTCAATAAATGGCCTTGTCTAACGGGGGGGCTCCTCACTCACTCACTCACTCACTCACTTTTGATAGGCCTGGATATGAAAAAATATATATTTTTCATAATATTATTCTGTTATTTATCATTAAGCTGTTGATGGCCTATCTAACCAGTAAATACTGGTAGATCTCCAGGTCTTATACAACGCGTTAAAGGTGATTATTTTCCATTAAGTCCAAGCTAGAGGGATTATTAAACCTATGTAGTACTTATTTTCTTTTCTGCACAAAATACTTAGAAAATAGGACTTAAGAGTAACTAGGGTGTGCATTATGGAAATTGCAATTATCTGACCTTCCTCAGCACAATTTAGCACATTGTTGTAATTGCACACAGCTGCTCCCCAGTTGCATTACAGTGCATCCACGCTCTCCCTTGGGAAAATCCCAAGAATTATGGGTAAATTATTTATCCTTATATGAACTGTACCAATCGGAAGAAAAATGTGATCAAGACAAGTGTATGACTCTCACATAGACACACGCTATGAGTAGTTCCATTCAAGATATCCATTCAAAATATTTACAAATGTTAAATTGTGGTTAATACCTCCAGACTCTCTGATTCAGTAGTTTCAGAGATGAGTCTCCTACAGTTTAATCTGAACATGGTGACATTATGTCATTGTCAACAGACCGATCATACGAATACTGTACTTTTGCTAATATTTGACCAGTGTAAAGTCAGACTGATCAGATATAGTTACAGACTCTAACTTGAAACCTTTTTGGAATGTAGTGTTTGCTTTAGCGCTCCAGACTGTTTGCATTCTTTTCCTCCATCAGTTGTATTGACCGTTTCTGACAGCCAGTGATTAACTGCCCTCCGTAATCAGCACAGAGTCTGTGACTTGTTTTTACACCAGATTAAGATGGTGATTAAATTACTTTTTCAATGTCGCCGATGTTTAGCATACATCATACAAACTGAAAATGTGTGAATATATATTTAGAATCTGAGCTCAAAACCTGTCAAATTATTTGTATATTTATATCTATATTACCTTTCATTTTTGTATGTGTATATGCTTGATGGCTGGTTGGTCTGCCACCTACATGTGTATAGATAAGGAAAAATAAATATAGTTTAATAAAATCTGAACAAGGTACACATGTGACGAATGGCTGACTTATTAAAATAAAACGTCACTGCCAGCCCCGTTTCTCTGGGGGATGATACACTTCATAATGGAAATTTCAGCTAATAGGAAGTCTGTCCTTTTCCCAGAGTCAGGAATTGGGGAGATTTATGTAACTGTATAAACAAAGTGACAAATTCAGTACAAACGGTGACTCATCTATGAGAACTTCAGTCTAATTTGGTGTTAAAAATAGTGATGTTGACTATCTTTTTATCTTTAGTGTCTTATGCAATATATTTTTGCATGACACACCTTCACCTGACATGATTTTTTTATTTTTTATTTTTCAATTTTGAAAGCCCTTCACACAACTTTTAATTACATATAATAGGCCTATTTTTCCTGATAGAGTGAAGGTATTTGTTTTGCATGATATAAAAAATAATAACATTAAAATCTGGTTACATTGTACAATAAATTCATTCAATTGAAATTCTGACCTATAATTACAACCCTTGTTGGGAAAACATTGTCATTTTATTAATCATTACAGATCAAATCATGTACTACAGAATAAAATGAGATTTTCACTGGGTTTTCAGCTTCTGAATAATTTCATGCAATTTCATAATTTGTTACCATAGCTAAACAAATCAGTGCTGGTATTCAATGTAATGTATGCTTGTATCTATGAACTATCACAGACTTACTAGATAACACAAGTGGATCCAGCCTGCAGGTCTTGCAAATTTCCACTTTCAATCCGCAGTGTAAGATTCTGGAAATTTCTCTGGCTTGCAGTTGAACAGGTGGTGAGGTTACGATAAGCAGTACTGCTGATTGTAATGATCCCCTCATGAATGAAGATCAAAATTGCTCTTTTATGATGCTCTTCTGATCTGATCCTCAGCAGAGCTAATAATTTTCCGCGTAAAATCTGACAGAGAAGTTTGTTTAATTCTTTCAGTCATCATCCTTTCCTTGCTACCCTTACAGAGATCTAGCAGTTCCAGGCCACATCTCACCAGAATCGTCGGTACATCAACACTGAAATAAAAAAACTATTTTGCAACTGTTGCTAATTCTTTGCAATTATTGACTCTAATTAATATTTTATGGAAAAGCATGACAGATTAGATTGCAATCATTCGTTATGCTCCCTGCCCTGAAATTACTTCAGAACCTGATTAATTGTAAAACTATTTAATGTTTGTATAAATTAGTCACGACCGTTTTCATTGTAGGTTTTTTTCTTTCTTTCTGTGAAGTCATAATGGTTCTTCAGAGCTGCCCATGGCGAAGCAGAAATGACCGTAATTACATTGATCTGTTTTGGACTGCACCCTGAAACACGGCTTTTCCTCTAAAGTTGTTCTCATTGTGATTACAGAGGGTTTACATCCTGAGACAACATGCTTCGGTGATTACAATATGCAGGGCTGCTGAATGCATGTGAACAGCTGGCTTTGACTAAGGCAGGAAGAATCACTTTACATTATTTATATGGTTGATAAACCAGGCTAGTATGTATGTATGTATGCTATGCTATGCTATGCTATAGTGTTATACCACAGATACCACTAATTTTGTGTTACAAACTACAAAGTCAGAAAATCCACCTCGGGCTTTGAATACCATTATTGATCTATAAAGAGTGTACAGAAGGCCATTGGTTTAAAAGCAATATTTTCTTCAGATGTGGCCATGTTGAATTCTCCACATGTGTATCACCACAGAAGTCCTGGGGATATTGGGTAAGTATTCAACATCTAGCTCATGTAACAGCAAAACAGTGTCCTTTTGTTTGTACCACTTAAGTTAATGTCCTGGAATGGGGTACTCCAGCTAGGTGCATCTTAACTCCATTAATACCAACATTGCCCAACGTTAGTCATTGTTGTTGATAGTGGGCCATGTTATTGTTTTTGAATGTTACGTTTGACTGGAAAGAGTCTGTTGCTACCAGTTATAAGCTGCAGTGGCCCCAGAGAGGCCATGGAAATAGACCTCTCTTCCTATTCAATTGACCGCTTGGTCTTCATTTCACAGAAACGGCCATACACTTACCAGGCACACGCCCTTGCAAGCCTTCCAATTAAAGTCACTACTTCCTTTAGCTGTTGTAGTGGCTATTGTTTTACGACCACTTAGTCAGGGGCTGGTGGAGTTGGGAAGGAAGAATAGTCAAGCTTCTCTGCAATTTACAGAAGCTGATGCAGATGCCAGTGCGGATCTTGGGTGGAGGGCGTGAAGAGGAAAGGCAAGAGAATTTATTTCTGATGACAGTTCAAGCACAGAGGATGTATTCAACGATTTGGAGCAGCAAGCTTGTTTTCACTGGAGCTGTTTTCCTAGCTAAACACAAAGCCAAGCCATACTACAGCTTGTCACTGAGTGTGTGTCTTGGTGGTAGGCGCAGTGTAGGGCTAAGCACTGCAGCAGATGGGGCTCTGAACAGAACACTAAAGCAGCATGGGCCTGGGTAGGCAACCGGAGAGGGTAGGGGCACAGGTATCTGGTTCGGCCGTCAGCAGCCCGGAAGTACACAAGACTGACTGAAGATGCATCAGTCAGCCACAGGTGAACATGGTGCCCATATGAAACAAGCAAATGTTTTTTTTTTTGTTTTTTTTTTTCTTTTTCCCTTCTGGGTTCACTATTTTGTTGATAGTAAATGTAAGAGGGAAAAAAACACGAGGAAAAGTCAAAGGTACAAAAACAAACATTTCTAGGACTTGAACCAACAATTCTTTAAAAGGCAAGGCATACTTGTACACCTCAAGGGATTATGCAGCTGTGACACCCGCATCATGGAGAATATAAATAGTATGTGATATCGCATCCTTTATTTTTAAACTACTCGCACTTAGAAGCGGTGTCCACAGCAAACACCTAACCTACTTACCTCTGCCACTCACGCCTCCGCTGCCCAGGGCGACTGACTTGTCACAAGCTGTGGAAGGTCATCATCGGCGCCGAGCTTCAGCTCCACCAACGAGGCGAAATAGTGTAGCTGTCTCCACTACGATGCACTCTGGGCTTTTTGACTGGGCCAAGCGCTGTGCCCCTGTGTCGATCATGCAGACGTGGATCCAGCAGGCTGTGGGCCAACGGTGAACCCAAAAAAACACACAAAAGGCAGAGGGTACCGAAGCCGAAATGTGTTTATAATATTTGCATTTGGAGTTTCGAGATCCCAGACAGGTGGCAGATTAACTGGCCTGGCAGCCAGCGCTCACTGCTAGCATTTTTGTGGATTTTATTGGTTCACAACATTCTTCTATAGTGCTGATATACTTTCCTCTTTTCAGGATAAGTGATCTGTCTCCTGTGTGTCCGGGCTGCCACACATATGTCCACTTTATAAAGAAGACATTACACTCTGTATTTCCGTGCAAGTTGCCCTGGGGTTCTGGAATTATCTGCATGCAGTCGGCCAGTCAAATCTTTCATTTCTCTTTCACTCCGTGGGTGGCCAGGATTAAGGTTGCATGCTTAACTGGATCATATGCCATTAATTCCGCAAGTTATATGCATGTAAAATAGAGAAGTAAAGTTTGTAGATTTATAGTCTGGTGGAGCAACGTATGCAATGAATTGGTTATAGAGCAGTAGAATATATTATACCCAACTCTGTGTACATGAACTAATTTGTGTGGGTGTAACTGGGAAGAGTATCACTCCCTGGATACCCAGGTTCATTATGAATCTGAATCACTACTTTTCAGTGATCCATTTTAGGGAAATAATTAGTATTTAAAAAGAGATTAATAATATATGAGAAAAATGCATATAATGTTATGTATGATGAACATATCAGGCCTGTAAGCAGCTCAGACCTAATGTAATGCCTCCCAGCAGATGCTTTCCACTTATTTAAAATAAAATGTCTCCTTGATACAGCAGGAATCTATTTTTTAGACGCCACTGTCTTTTACCAATACAGCGCTCTCACTACATTGTTCACGTTTACCTATGACACTTGGAATTCAAGCCAGGAGGAAATTGTTAATCAGCTAGACATTTATCAGATGCACCTTTGGCGGTTACATACAAACTTGCAATACATTTCCATTAACACCTATGCCTGCCAAAATATGGGAATAAAATGTCCTGCTTTGTCCAACATCCAGTTTGAAGCGGCACTGGGCCCCCAATGACTTTACACATTTTTGGTGTGCCGTACCGTACATTAAATTCCCTTAAATCCTTGTATTCAATCTAAAACAATGTTTAATGCTCAGTATGAACAGGTTTTGATACTACGGATTAGGGTTTTATCAAAATTAGATTCTTCCTGCACTGAAGGTATTCGGTGCATTAAAGTGTAACAGGAAATTTGTTTCAAACAGTAAGATTACCTCATCTGTGTTTTGCACGATATGCTTTTTGAGCTACAAACTGTTTGATCAAAGATAAATGAGTGAGGATTTGGTCAAGAACCCCAGTTTTACTCAGCTGGCAACGCCAGTGTCTCTGTGCTGAGAACCTTTACTTGGGAGAAGCTGATTACAGCCACTGCTTAACCTGTTTCGGCGTTCTGCCTCCTCTGTGCCTTAGCATGGAGTGCTGCTCCGTGGATCATACAGCTTGTTACGTAAAGGTTTTGCAAATGGCACCACGACAGAGAAGTCAAAGAGGCGTCAGCTGCCATTGAGGAACAGACCAGCCATGCATGGAGAAGCTTTGCGAAGAAAAACAATTAGAGTGAGGGAAACAATTTTCTTTGTCAGTACCCACTGTTTTATAACACGGGGAGAGCAACGGCAGTGACTAAGGATCAGAGTCCTGCAGGCTGTGTCGTGCATTTTAATTAGCTGCTAATTCACACCTCGCAACAGGTCAGGCTGCTTACCAACCACGCCATTGCATCAATAAAGAAATTAAATGATAATTTCGAGAAGAATCATGCAGACTTTGATGAACACATCTGGCATGGTTAAGAAGATTCTTGAGGACCCGGCCCTCAAAGATTGCAGTTGGGCCCCCCTGGTTTATAAGGGGAGTCCAGTTGCACTTAAGGACCACAGTTGAGCGCCACTGGTTTTTAAGGAAAATCCTCAGAGAAATTCAAGTGGTCTCCTCTGATATGAAAGGTATCTTTAAGCACACAACCATTAAAGTTCACAGGCCTTTGCACAAACCTGACAGCTTGTCTCAAGCAGCTCTAAAAACCTAGGCTCAGATTAATATCAAGACGCCAAACCCAGTGAAAGAGATGAGCTACCTCGCCGGACATCGCATTTGTCTGGTACTGCACGCAATTCCTCCTACATGCGATTTGTAGCATGAAAAGGAAACCGATGAAAAGGGATGTGAGCGAAGGGAGTTAAAGGATTGCTGCTTCCCAGAATGCACTGAGGCGTCACAGCCTGTTCATTCAGGACTGGAAATGATTAAATTTGGGCGAAAATCATGAAATAGGGAGCAGAAACACTCCGCACTGCACATCTGCATGAATACAAGTTCTGATAAACCATAGCACACATTTCTGGTTGAAATCCTATAAAACATTCAACCAGATAAACTTCAATTAATTGAAATTTTATCCAGTTTTCTACAAGCATGCCAACTTGCATTTCTGCATTATTATATAAAAGCATTTTGTGCAGTTTATTCCTTGAATAAACAGGACTACCTTTTAAGGGGTGGATGTTGGAGGAGCAGAACTGCTGACGGACCACAGTTACTGAAATGCAACACTGTATGTCGCTGTCCATCATACACTCATACCCGCTTATATATTACAAATAGATCTGAATCACGGAGTGAGAGAGACTGCTCCAGCCTTGCAGTACCTTACTGTCTGCTGATTTCACTGTGTTTTATTACGCCACAAAACCAGACTATGGAAAAGGTGAAGAAAGTGAATATGAGTTTTGCCTTCTGCAAACATGAAGAAAACTCAATGCTGAGCATAACCTAATATCTAATAATGTTTGGAGCTGTAATATTTTCTATACACTGCATATATATATATACACACACATATATATAACATGATACAACACACAACATAATTTTTTTTTTTTTTTTTTTATATACATACATTTTATATATGCATGCATACATATTATATACATATACCCTGTGCGTACATTGCAAATACATACCACATTGTACCAGTCAAAAGTCTGGACACACATACTTTTCTCTACATTCTAGAATAATTATAAAGATATCATAACTATAATAACATAATAAAAAGGACAATACTGAAAAATCCTACATTATGTTCACCTTGAGGTAACCTTATTCGCACGTGAACAATTCTTTTTAAATGATTGTGGTTCTTCACTCATTTTTAGTCAGGTTATGTCTATTTACCATCGCTGTACCTAGAATGTCACCCCGGACCCTCACACCTAATTTTACACGTTATTTTACGTATTCAAGGGCCCCTGTCAAATGCTGGCCCCCCCCGGGGGCATCTATGCCCCTCCAACGTGGCCACTGCCATTACCTAATGCTGCACATATGACAGTTTATGACAGTTCTAGGTTGTGTGTAGTTTTACATTTATTTTCACCCCAGTCTAATTAATCGCACCAGAGGTCCTCCTCCACAGCCTACAGCGTCCAGGCCAAAGGAGGACGAAGGGGACTCCACATTCCCGGCACAGGCTGCCGTCTCTCCTCGTTCGACTGGCTTTCAGGCTTCAGTGAACGGCGCAGTGCACTCCGCGGAGGACATGCTTCACTCCGACGCTCTTGTTCTGTGTTATCTGGGCTAATGTGGCACAGTGGGGATCAAACGCTGGTCCTCCGCAGCAGGAAGCACCTTGGCTCACACCTGAAGGGGCCCCCAAAGGCATTTGTTATGGTACGCGACCTGGATCTGTTTTGTTCCCCAGCCAGAAAGTCGTAATTATTAGGAAAAACCATTAAGTCCCAGACTGGAAAACGAAGAAGGGCACCTTCTACATTTGCCATGTCTCATTCGCTCATCTGGGTTGCAGCCTTGTCAGCTGACAATTAAATTACTGCATATGCACAATCCTGCCGTCTCACGCTATCTTTCGATCATAGCCTACGCTTTGTGACTCGGTACGACGATCGTAAAGATTTGTCTCGAAACTGCACAGCTTCTTGGATGATGTGAAATTATAATGAAAACGTGATGCGGCGAGACGCTCCGTACAAAGCGACGTGCATATCGAGGGCTGAATAGTAATAGGCTTGTGAACTCCTGATCTCAGAGCGAATCAATGCCCTGAGCACCAGTTAGGGCCTGCATTACAGAACTGCATTACAGAACTGCATTACAGCCAGCACAGTAAACCTCAAGGCACCTTTTTTTTCTTTTTTACTTTAATACCATGTTAATTCTTGGTTTTAAAGAAGGTTTATCTTTGGTATAAGTTTTTAGGGCTTTAGACTTTCATTTGCTGTATTGAGTATTTGGAGAAAAAAGAGATCATTTTGTGTTCGTGTTCCTGGTTATAGTGCAGTGTTCAGTACCCCCGCAGATTTAACTTTGATGCTGCAGGAAAACAAGATGCCCCCCGTGTTGCAATAAAAAAAATTTTTTTTCTTTTTTTACATTTTTGAATTGAATTTAAGGAGACGCACTGGCCCAGTGGTTGGCACTGTAGCATCCAGCCTCCAGCGGTGTGTGTGTGGAATTTGCATTTTCGCCCTGATTTTGTTTGTGTGGGTTTCGCTCCAGGTACTTCGGTTTCCTCCCACATTCCAAGAACATGAGGTCGGGTGAAACGGTACCTCTACATTTCCCACAGCATATGAATGTGTCTCTGAATGTGACTCAGGCTAGCATCCTGTTCAGGCTGTCCCTCTTCCTCTGCCCTTTGTTCCCTGAGACAGCTTCCAGACTCACGGTGATCAGGTACCAGATAGGCAACAAAAAAAATGATGGATATTTGTTTGAAGTTCAAAATGCAAGTCATTGTCATTGTGCTTCAAAGCAAATTCACCTCTGTACGATTTGACATTATCGTCGTATCCATTTGCAGATGTACCCACCAGCCACCTTTGAACCTGCTGTTTATCTATGACATCACATCCTGTCACATCACCGGCCTGTATAAATGGTCCAGAGGGTCTTCCCCTTCATGCAACACCCTTGTGACACGCGATGCAATGCTTCCCATATTTCTCCTTGAATTAGTGACATTCAGAAAACCGCTATACCATTCTGGCATATACCGTCTAATCATCTTTTTCAGTTACCACATATCATTTCATTTTCAGCACCCAGAATCTCTTTCAGCCCCCACAGTTAAATTCATTAAGATACAGCAGCTCCAAAGCAAATACATTTACAATGCAGATTAAAAGGGTCGATGCTGGAATTTAAGCAAAAATGACCTTGACTTCTGAAAGTGAGTTGAACAACTCCCAGCGCTGCTGTGAAGGCCTGACGGCTATGTCCACATGGAGCAGTATTTCTGAGCAAAAAAATTACTGAATCAAAATTAAACTGCAAAATATGCCTGTTCTAATATTCCAGCATTAATGTGATCTTGCTTAAAAACTGACAGGCATCAAAACAACATACAAAAGTATCGCTGTATAGTAATTGCCATTTCTTACATCTTATTTTATTTGGTTTAACTGGTGGGGCTGTAATTTATTCACAAACTGCTTTTTTTAATGAGAGGTGAGAAATTGAACCGCCCCCCCCCCCCCCCTTAATTGTGAATATGAAGCTATTCAGAACTGGCCGTCACTTATAAGCAGGACAGACCGTCGGGAATGCGAGCCGTTGGTTTGGCCGCCGAATCGGGACGCGTCTGCAAACTCTCATTAGGGTTCAGAGATGTTAAGTGCTCTGCTGGTCCAAAGGGAGAGTACACTTAGGCCTCTGAGCTTTTAATGATAAGGGATTGCACTTGGAACAACAGTTGGCAGGTTGTTGCTGTGGAGGGTCATGTATTGTGTGATGGTTAGGAACTGCCTGAAAGGATTAAGTAACCCATAAGCGATGGGTACTTAGCCTTACTTAGGCTTGCTCTGATGTTTTACACTGCTTCGTAGCTAAAGAGGCCCTTGATCATTCAAAAACTCAATTACTTACAGGTTTTAGCCTCTGAATCCATAATTATACTATTCATTAGGTAGGGAATTTTATGTGACTGGGCTGTATATCACTTTGTATCCAAAAAGCTTGTCAATCTAACTAAAAAAATTCAACGTCTGGTTTGCAGTAGTTCTTACTACAATGGAAATAATCTAGTGATGTTAGACTTGACAAGGTCCCCCAGGACAACATTAGAAATGTTGCAGCTAAGGGGGGTGTCACAGAGGCATTGATATCCCGGCAGATTCAGGGGCCACTACGTAAAGGGCCCCTGAATCCGAAATAATAAAAATCCCTGAGGGTAACTCACTGCTTGGCAAATTGTATCTACTGTAGGTTGGGCTGTAGTTCTTCATATTGAAAGTGGCAACCGTAGTGGGCACCCAACCATAGTGGGCACCCAAGGTGACATTTTATCTGAGGCCCAGAATTTCAAGTGTTGCCCCTGTGCTTAGGATTGATCAGATAATTGCACGTTAGTAAGGTATATTTACCAGTATCGCTCACACTCTGTGTAAGGTATCATCTTGGTCACTTCAAGCAGTCAACTGGCTTAAGAATAACAAGAGTCTAAGATAGAGAGAGTCAAAAGAAACAATTACTTGAGGGCTAGGAGCTAAGTCAGTTGAATAAAATTTCACTGATTATGCATCCTTATGGAAAAATAAATCTGATTTTGAATACTGAAATATATCTTGTAAAAATATTGTGAAATTGTTTCTGCTGAAATGCACTTTCGTGGGTAATTTCAGAAGAGACTGCGTGGCAATGAAGCCGTATGTGATGTACATTGTGAAATGTGGAATGACAGATTGCATAAAACAGTAAGAGGAAAACTTGGCATGTCGTCATCATAAGATTTGGGATGAGCGATAGCGCACAAGAGTAAGACGTTTAGCGAAAGATATTAAAGTGTCAGGTCATTTGATTTTGTGATATACTATCGAGGTATAAAATGACTTAGTTACATAAACCAAATAAATAAATACAATTAGAATTTCATAATGTATCCCAGAATCAAATATCCATATCTATTTAATGACAATGTCTTTTTGAAATGACAGCGTATGATAAATGCTTATTAAATGATTATTAGATAATGATTAACTGCAATGATTATTTTTTATTATATGAATATAAGAGCGGCACAACTGTAGTTTGGTTACAGAGCATTTGAAACTATACATGGTCAAAAGTTTTGGGCTGTGCTATGAACCCTCTGTATAGACGGAGTACAATGCGTTCTGCTGGAGTGCCTGTGAAGGCACGGATAGTTAAGCTAGAGGATTCTGGGAGATTTACAGTGCTGGACCACATGGGAAGAGGAAGATGCTGGGAGGCATCCGCCGCGCTCGAGATGTAGTGAGAGCACCGTGGCCTTCCGCAGTAACTTGGGAAAGTGGGTGGGGAGCCAGTGCATTCTTCATAATATCGCAAATGAAGAATTGCCAGGTGTGGGCTTACACCATAATTATCTGGAAGGGGATCAGCAATTTGAGGGTTGCTGCCGTAATTATCTGGAAGAAGGTCAGCATTTTGTCGCTCATTACACAAGCGCTGGGGAGGGACTCAGCGTGACGCTCCTAATGCTGCCGGCCCCCATCTTCCTTTTATTTCCCCCAATAATGCTCTCTGTCAGAATTACAGAGCCGCTCAAAGATCTCAGCCCGTCCTGACAGCACCAGTCAACGTCAGATTGCATGTGGGTGGCCTGGCTAGGATTTCAGAGGGCGGCATTCGGCAACACGCTCAGGGCTTGTACGTGACAGAAATCGCTCCTCTCTGCTGGACAGAGACGGTAATGCAGATGGAGCACGAGGTTGGTATTGGGGCGACAGGGATTTAATTGGCAGCTGGTGGCATATGAGGCCTCAGAAGTGCCCCCTCCACCCTGCATGAAGGGGCGATGAATCTGATGGTTAAGAGAGCCTGTGGGAATGGGAAGGAGGGAGGGAGACTTTCTGGAGTTTAACTCTGCTCATTTTGGACCTCAGTCAGCTGGATCATTAGTTCTGTTAGCTTCCTCAGATTAGCCCGGGTACTTGCCACAAGCTCTGATTCATTGTGCCTGGGGAGGATCTGGCAAGCTACAGTTTTCCAACCGGATGATTACAGATATGAGCGAGGCGGTTTTTGCCGAGTGGTGGATGGCCTCTCTAGATTTACCCAAAAATGCGGGCGATCCAGGAGATTACAGGGGTTATCATACTTATTTGTTAGTATTTGATATGATATTAATGAAGATCATTAATGTATCCTACTGTGATCCTCACTTTATGAAGACAGGGAGAGGAGAGAAACAGCCAGGACATCTGTGCACAAGGCAGATCGAGAAGGGTTTCTATTAGGGTGGGAGTGACTCAAGATGGCTGGAGAGCATGGGGAGGGCATCCTGCAGTGAGGGACTTAAATTAGGATAAAATGAAAGGGAGAGTATTGGTGTTTATTTTCTGGAAGAACTTTTAAGAGAGCTGGCATGGACTGGGGTGGGATTGAGAGAGTGTGGAGAAAGTGTCCATAGGGGGGTGGGGGATTATCGCTGACTGTCCTGCTCTGTTCATAGGTCAATCTAGAGACCAGGAGATTGTCAGATAAACAACTTACAGATGTCTGAGATTTTGAGAACCCCCCCTTGGAGGGGATTAAGTGGAGAGGATAAAGTCTATAAAGGTTGTTGGTTGCAGACTCAATTTCCCATGTTAATTTACTTTTTAACCTTTCGCAAAGGGTGTAATAGAAAACCTATCTTTGCATATAAGACAAGCTTTACGGCACGTGTCTGTACTTCTGCAATATAGGAAGCTGTATATGTGCAGTGATCAGCTGCGATTTATTATCCTTAATGCCAAGACCTTTTGTTTATCTTCAGTGTCCCTGTTATTGTGGGAAATACTGAGCACCTGCTGCTTCAGGATGGTAGGATGGTCATGTGCTGCATTTCTTATTCTGGCTTGACAGAGGGATAGATGGAACTGAGACTGATCTTGTTAAGGAGACACTGAAAGTGACTCTCAGAAAAGCACATATATGCATTTTTCAAATGCACACTGCTGAAAAAACTGAATGTAAACTGGAAACTTAGTTGGTGAAATAATACTCAACTGTTAGCAAATAATAAACAAAAGTGTAATGCTACTTAAGCTGTGGCCAGAATTTCTGAAAGAGCAGCAATGTACTTAAGAAGAAAAATCAAACCAGAAATGCCCATACGAGATCAGGAAAACCACATCAGACAAAAGGTGAGGCAGACAAGGAAGTACACTGTATTTAATACGTTTCTTTGACAAGTATTAAAGGAAGAGGTTGAAATCTCAAGTTCATAAAGTACAAATCTGATCCAAGATTTTGTCTCAACCAACCAGTTGAGTACTCTGTGAATGTGACTCTTTATACTCAACTGGTTGGTTAAAATCTTGCTCTGGATTTTTTGCAATATGCAAAATACTTTTTATTTAGTATTTTTCCATTAATAAAATTTCAGCATAAATATGAAAGATAGTCATTTGAATATAAATTTCAAAATACAAAATTTGTAAATAGTGGGTCCTACGTCCCAGGCTAATTCATAGCTGCAGAGTTCAAGGTTGCAGTGTTTTTGAAGGCAGCAAGAAAGATCTTCAAAGACTATAATCACCACAGAAAGTATGTGATCCAGTGGTACAGCATACCAGCCTGTCATCCATACCTTTTTAGTTCAGATTACAGCAGTATCACTGCAGGAAAAAGAAGTCAGAAAATGATTAAGTTTGTAACCAGACAATTTAACCTAAACATGGGAAAACATCTGATTCCAACTTACAACCAAATATTACAACAGTACAAATTTTGAAAAAGACATAAGGCAGGAGCAGAGGTGAAAATCCCAGGTCCAGAAAGTACTAATCCAGGCCAAGATTTTGTTTCAACCAACCAGCTGAACACTCTGTGAATGTGGCTCTTTATACTTAACTGGTCGGTTAAAATCTTGGTCTGGATTTGTACTTTCTGAACGCATCTGGGCAGGGGTACACCTTGGCTGAGATGTCAGTCCATTGCAAATGCTGTCCTTGTGCTTTGATGGACATGAACACGCTGCAAAATATTTTCCTTTCCGGGATAATAAATTTACCTTTGAACCCTTGAAACTATGGGCCATTTGGAGATGCCATTCAGTCTAACTGCATGACTTTAGGCTGTGGGAGGGAACTCAGATGACATGGGGAGAACAAGCGAATCCCACACGTTTTATAGCGCCTTTCCGCTGGCATACAGGAACCAAGGCGTTCCTGAGCCATACCGTAAAGAGAGACTACTTACAGCGCGGTTCCAGCTCACTTTGATTTTCCACTGCAGAAGTGTCGTCTCAGTATAGGTGCTGCCGGGTTTGGAGAGTGACAGTGACGTAAAACTAAAGAGATGCTTATTAGCAATAGCTTACGTAAATATGCATTACGAATCCATTCCATTCATCCGTTATATAGTACTTTTTTAAATAGGTCGGAAATTTTCAGTTTCACAATGTGCGATACTACTAATAATGAACAATATAAAGAATATATTGTATATAAAGAATATGCCCTTTTTTCCTTCACATAAACCATGCATATCGACGCAGATTGCCGGTATCTCCATGAATGTTGTCATGGATAGGGCTCTGGTACGGCAGTAGAAAAGCACCATTAGAACACAAGCAGGACCCAATCCCCCAACCCTACATTCTTTTTATACAAAAGAAAATAAGTCAGACCGTTGTCATTGTGTTACTGCTCATGAAGTAACCTGTGGATTCCTTTCATGCAACTTAAACTGTCAATGATAAGGCACCCAACTGACAGGTGTATTCTCTCTCTCTGATTCAGATCAGTCAGAAGACAAAATTTGAATGGCCTACAGTTAAAAGTTGCCCTAAGGTCCCCCCGAATAATGACAATCATAAATCGGACTTACACTGAGCGTCTGGCTGCAGGATGGCATTTCACAATCTCTCCATTTGGTTATATCGACGGGTGTATTTCCCTATAATTATATTTTGCACGGGAACCAAGAGAATTGGTTCTATTGAGCCTGCTAGTCCAGAGCAGACCTACACTTTAGGGTTTTAATTATTTGCCGTTTTAATTATGCTCCCACCGGCTGAGTATGGTAGACTTTAATGAAGCCCAGGACAAATAGCTATTAAAACAACCACAGTATATGTTTCAGAATAAAGAACTTCATAAATAATGCAGATGCTTAAATATTAACAATGTAACCAGCACTTTTCTTTTGAAAATGTCAGAAGATTAAAAAATAAGTCTCAGTGCATTAAAGAGATACGATCATCATATGTTTGCAACATTGAACCTAAGAGATTGGAGGTACATGGTATACAGGTAAAATATTTATGTCATTTCAAAGATAATTGACATGGTTTTAATTTAATTAATCATTGTTTGGGGAAAATAATGCATGCATATTGACCACTGTGCAGTGTGAACATCACTTTCAATTACCTGAAGCTGTGTTGGGTGGTTCCAACCAGACCTATGCTGTCAGCAGGTGGACAAGGTCTAATTTTTCACAAGGAAATCATTAACGTACACATGAAAGTAGCACATTAGTTAATTAATGTGCTTGTCATCAAAATGGGTTAATGAGAAGATTGCCTGAAATGTAATACTCAGCAAATCACTTTCTCTGGAAAACATGATTTGCTCTATATATGCCCTTAGGCCACAGTTAAAGTAAATAATGATAAAATCATGCTCTCCATAGTAAACTCCAAAACTTTTTGAAATATATTATTACTAATACATATAATAATAAATACACATGGTTATAATGTGTCGTAGCTTTTTATAAATATTTATAACCATGTTTTTAATGCTCTATGAATGCCTTATAATGTGTTATGAATGTGTTTATAGAGTTCATGGACTGCATTTTTCTACAGGTTTATTAAATCTAATATGCGATACTGATGTCTAGGTCATAGTTCATATAGCTATAGTCACTGGTGTTGAAAATACTATTAAACAGTGCATCAGCTATTTAAAAAATTAATACTTTTTTAGGAAATAAAGGAAACTGTGGCTGGCTGTTTCTTCATAAAGCAATGAGTTGTTACAAAACCACAGATCCTCAAAGGGAGATGCATAATTAAAAAAGATATTCTTACAGCGACTTAGCTTGTAATGTACCCGAAATATAATCCTAACATATACTAACTGTTACAATACAAAGCATCATGTGATTTCAGTTAAAACAAGTGCATATATACTGTACTTTATGATGATGGAATTGGGCAGTTGTACAGAAAGTTGTACAGACCAAATTTTACACTTCAAAAGAATAAATGCAAACATACTCATTTGAATTAATAAAAATGCTAATTATACATCCCCATTCAATCCAATGTGGGATTTTTGTCTGTGGGGGGGGATGCAAGGGAATATTGGAAAATGCAAGTCATTTCAGTTTCGGATTCACGGCATGATTCTTAATATGCAATATTTTTAAAGGAAGTATCTGCAGGGCGTGTTGACAGAAGTCCGATCGTCCGAGGGCTCCGTCGCCGTGGAGAAAGTTCCGTGCGCTCCAGTTCCATATTAAACGGGCAGCTGCAGTGCCGTCACAGTTGCTTCCCGCCGTCTCGTGTTCCATGCGGCTGAGAGCATGATTCTGCTCTGTGGAGATGACCTGCTCCTGGTCCCTGCCCCCCCCCCCCCCCCCGCCCCTGGGTGGGGCCCCGCACCCCTTTCCCCCCTCCGCCGCGCCAGCCCCCACTCCCTCCGAA
>JAOYFF010000045.1:7873005-7892940 GCA_025773925.1 Cryptomyrus ogoouensis | reverse complement strand
GCCCGACAATTACCTGTCTGCGTTGCTGCTCCTCCATCTGCGCCTCCGGTCCACTTACCTGACGTCTTGGGCTCTCCGTGACATTGGTTGCTTAGTACAGACCAGACTGAAGTATAACAATGCGGTTATGCATAATAATTAACAAAAGAACTATGTAAATCTATTTATGATATTTTTGTTCTTCTAGCGTATTAGCGGGGTGCTACAAACTGGAATGCATGATCGACCGCCCACAGAGAGAACATATGTCAGTTACCTAAGCTTCATGTTTTCAGGGTGGCTGAGAATCGGGGAGACGCAGACAGAATATCCGCCCAGCACCTCACGTGGGTCCGTTTTTGTTTTCGCGCAAGATATAATCTCATCCATAGAGAGAAATTTCTTAAAACTGTGTATGATCTGAAAGGATTATTAAACTACCTTTGTTTTAAAAAAATATCTAGGAAACCTGGCATGTCACTGTGCTGGCAAATAAAACGTGTTACGCCACCGATTCCCTTTGAAATTTGCAGCTAAGAGTTGGCTGGTGGCACTGTGCTAACACACACACACACGCTACTTGCTAACACTCATTAAGCACCAGCAAACGGAGGTTGGCAAAACAGAAGCGACACATGAAAAGCTAAATCTCAATTACAAACGCAGCGCTACAAAGGTGGGTCGTATTAGCCTGACTGCTAATTAGCAGCATGCGCAAGCTACAGAAAGGCGACTGACAATCGGCAATCGGGTGTGTGAGCTTTCAAGGCGACATGAGGCAACTCACAAAGCCAGATAACCCGGCCGCTAAGAATGTTTCGCTCTAAAAACGTTTAAGAGATGTTATAATTAAGGTATGGAAACGTTCAGAGTATCCAGTTTTCCTGATGTTCCCAGAACATTATCACACGAATACAATTACTACTATAACTAAGAATAATAATATAAAAGCAAGTGAAAGGCGTGGATAGAACAGCGGGTAACACTGTCACTTTACCCCTCCAGGGTCATGGGTTTGAGCACTTTTATAAAATATTGTTTTATTATAGAATTTTATGATTAAAAGGGTGTTCAGGTAATAATGTTATTGTGCTGATGCTGACAGAACCTTTGTTAAAATGTAAAAAGTGGAAATAATGTTCCATTAGCATTACAGTAAGAATGTTCTCTGCCAACTTTGAGAAGACCTTCATATATCGTTCACTAAGTTCTGGGAACGTTCCCTGTTAGCAGGGTAGTCAGTGCCCAAATTGCAGATCTGCCAGTCACAAAAACCGCAAGGGGAACACTCTCAGGAACCATGTGCGGTCGGCTACATGTCAAACAGACAAACCGTGTAACAGTGCTAGCAACCTGAAGCTCACCGACTTTGCCCCTCGGGGACAAATAAAGTTATTTTGTATTTGAATATGACACTTACAGAGAAACGTTCAACAGGTTGGTTGCCAAGTATCACAAAACCGCAGTCTTAGAAATTACCGCAGAACTGAATGGTCATCATTGTGACCCAGACTTGACAAAGACTCTTTTTTTGTGAGTTTCAGAAGGTGGAATTGATGGTGATGCTGCCATTCAGAAACCGCTTGTATGCAAGGATAATGCAAAAAGATGTGTAACCTGGTATAACAAGTCAAAACCTGGACCCTTGAGTAACAGAAAAGCAATATAGTCTGAGTTGTTTTTCATTCTTCCTTACATACGTCAGGTAAACCCAAAGATGCCGTCAAGCCAATTTGTGGGTCCTGCAATAGTACATGCAGGTATCTCATGGGAGTCATTTGGTCTGATGATTACTCTGCATGGTTGTATAATGGCACAGAAAGGCCATTTCCCAGGACTGTGTGCCCTTCGGTGCAAACACGGCTACCTCATTATATGCGGTCATATTCCAAGATGAAAATGCCCCAATATACACTGCTAATCAAATAGGGTGGTTTCATGAACATCGGGAAGAAGTTGAATGCCTTCCACGGTCTTCCGGAACAACGAATCTGAAAGCACAGAGTCGCTGCAGGCAGAGGCTACTGGTTTGCTGCACTGAGAGAGTGCTGTACATGCGGTTGTTTGGGAGTATGTTTGTGTGTTTGTGTACTAGCTCAGTTTACGTGGGTGGCTGTTTTCTTCGGTCTGCGTGAATGCTTGTCTGTCGTTGTTAAGAAACAACACGAGTAGACAAATGTAAGGTACTCCATGCAGGAAGCAGAAATATGAAGTACAGATATTTTATGAGTTCCACTGAAACAAAGGTAGCTGATTATGAGAAAGATCTCGGTGTGTATGTTGATGCTTCCATGTCCCACTGTCACCAGTGTGGGGAAGCAATTAAAAAGGCCAATAGGATGTTGGGTTATATCTCTAGGTATGAGGAGTTTAAGTCAACGGAGGTGATTCTAAGATTATACAATTCCTTTGTAAGACCCTACCTAGAATATTGTGTGCAGGTTAGGTCACCATACCTTAAAAAGGAAATTGCTGCCTTAGAAAGGGTTCAGCAAAGGGCTACTAGAATGATTCCTGGTCTTAGAGGAATGTCTTATGAGGAGAGGTTAGCTGAGCTGAATCTGTTCAGCCTCGAGCAAAGGAGACTAAGGAGGGACATGATCCAGGTATATAAGATTCTAACAGGTCTGGATACTGTTCAACCAAACAGTTACTTCAGTATTAGTTCAACTACAAAAACTCATACAGCATGTAGTTGAGTATGGAGTAGTCTTCCTGCTAGTGTAGTGCAAGCTAAAACCTTGGGTTCCTTTAAATCAGATCTAGATAAGACTTTAACATTTCTGGCCTATTAATTGAGTTCTCCCCAAACAAGCTTGATAGTCCAAATGGCTTCCCTTTAATTTGTAAATTTCTTATGTTCTAATCACTGGAACATAGAGAGCAAAGTATATTTCTACTTCCTTTACATCGCAAAGAACTGAAAGCTTGAAGATTTGTCAAATATCCCATCACACACAGTTCAGGACAGTTTGGATGGTTCCTAACTCCTTATTACACCTATAATATTAATGTCTCATTAAGTGTTTCTGCTATTTTGTCCAACCTCTGTACAGATTATCCCTCCAGTGATACAAAGAAAATTTCAACATTTTTCAAATAGTTGATCTAAAAGACTAATCGAGCCGAATGCGACTTCTACTGTGGTGTAATACTACATAATGTCGCTACACAGGGATAGGACAAAAGATGAGGTAAATGCCACTGACAAGGATCATGGAAGTGGAAAATTAGTCAGGCTACATGATGGAATCACAGGAATTGTAGGAAAACTGTCAATGGACGCACATGCTAAACATTTTGGATTTATTCTAATAGGTATAACTTTTCATTTTAGGCAATATACAGCTGTGAAAAAAATTAGGAGACCACTCTATATTTTTAAACAAATCTGTGTTTTTAAATCCTGGTTTAATGCTGGTCCTGCTGGCAGAGGCTACGCTGAGCAGTAGGTGGCTTCTAGACCCCAAATTTCTAAGACAGCAGAACCGAGAATAAGGTGAAGCAGGAGACACTGGGAATGACCAGAATCCAGCCAGGTAAAGGGCAGAAGCAACTTTCTAATGCCAGAGATTACCGTTAATTTATCCAGCAGTTTGTCATGAATCGGGTGATGACAACAAGTGACCTTCAAAAGGAATGGGAAACATTAAGTGGTGTGAGGTGCACTGCTAGGACAGTTCATATCAGGCTCCTAGAAGCAGGACTGAAGTCCCACAAAGCAAGGAAGGAGTCCTTTATTAATGAGAAACAGGGAATATATATATATATATATATATATATATATATACACACACACACACACACACACACATATATATTATAGATACACACTGATAAATTGAAAAATGAGTGAAACAAAAAATTGTGCTGTGGTCTCTTACTTTTTTCCAGAGCTGTACAACACAAATTTGTTGCTAATCATATATTTGTGAAGTTACATGACAAATCACTTTCCAGCTAGGGATGCAAACACTAGAGGACTGGTGTGGACCTCCACAGACCCTCCAGGAGGAGTAGACCATAATCTCAAAGGCGTAGCTTTTGACTCCTGTTGTAGACCCGCTGTTGATCAAGTTTAATTAGCCTAATCGAGTTCGGCAACCACTGCACCTGCCACAAAGGACACTCTGCAATATTCCTGGTAATGTTTTATAAAATTTATAGTGGTAATTTTATGTGATATCCCTAAATTACTTGTCATAAAGTGAGCTCCTGCAATGTCACAGATCTTGCAGACTATCACGTTTTAGGCTAATGGTACTTGTGAAGTTCTTAAATACTTACATTTATCTGTTGCCGGAGGCTGTTGGATCCATTAATGAAAGAAACTTCTAAACAGTACTTAAGGTGCAATACAGAAATAACCCTGAGGGCAGAGCCACAGTAATTGCTCCGTTGTCAAAGACGCTTACATATCTTTTAATCATCTGAACTTCCAGACGAGGCATTATTACGACCGATTAATTGCACTTTATTTTATCAATTGCTGCTCCAAAGACATCTGTAATTAAGCACAATTTATTCTGAGGCCGAAGATAACATTGCTCTTGATCTTTTTTTTTTTTTTTTTTAATTGTACGATAAACAGAGGCCAAACGTGTATCACATCTATTATATTTAGCAGCTGAGTGGAATGTGAAATGGGGAGGAGGGGGATGCCAGTTCCTCTGCAGTCACAGTGGTAAACCTTCCATGTGACAGTTATTAACGATGAAGTGGAGAGTGCTGTGAACAGCCTGCAATGGAGAAACGTTTCGGAAGTGTCAGATCATCGCGCGTGACACTTTGATATACGTGACTTTACAAGGTGTGCATCCATTTAACGTCTACATGATGTACATTACAAAACACACAAAATAAATATCTCAATAAGTTTATAAAAATGGACTAAATTGCTTGAATACTTTATGTGATTTGTATTTTTCCTCTAAATATGTTTCTTGGTAGCATGTTGTTAAATCAAACAGTAATGAATTATTTCATTTTCAACAATTGCCCTTCCAAAATATTTCCTTAGAAACCTGAAGTAAACTATTACCAAGTAACTTCAGACTATTTGAGTAACAGAAGAACAGACATTCAGACATGCACATCAAATTATGAAAATCTTATTTAACCCTGTGTTCCAAATCTGTACAGACAGTACTAACCAGTGAGCCCAATTTGAATAATCTTGGCACAGGAGGTCCATGTCAATAATAGTGAAAATAATGTCTTTATATCGGATGTCTGTATTCCTTAGTATTATGCTAAATTTGCAGCATCAAACACCAGAATCCTCTGCTAACTGTAACATTCTGACATTCTGTCAATCAGGATTTATATTTCCCCTTTTTTTCTCTGTGATAAACCTTTCAAAATATATCCGCCATCATGGGTGATGCTACTTCTGCCTTGTTTCATCGCCCAAAGCTACAGCACAAATGCGTTGCATCTGATCAAACAGTTTCACAGGGCCCTTGTGCTCCACTGGGACCCTTGGGATGCTGATTCTGGTAGACCTCTTGGTCATGCACATAGAACCTATCTTGGTGCATCTACCTGAACAAATAAGAATGTCAAGACTGTTTTCAAATTCAATGCCTCTGACTCGATTTAAATGCCAAAATTCATATTTAATTGCTTGTTGTGCTTGAACCTTGCAGTACAACCATGTATGAATTAATATCATGTAATTTCGGTTGAAATGTTTATGATGAAAAGCCTGTGGTCACTAATGTTGCGAAAACCAAGAGGCGTTAGTGCAGACGTTTCAAATATGTTGTTTTATTTAACATCAGTAATTACTTCATCAGTGGTGCATCTTGTTTAATGAACTATTTTAAATGTTAATGGAAACATAATGACACCACTCAGTAAATATTTAATCTAACTGCTCCATGCTTTGTGAAGGCAAGACATAAATGAGAACCTTGCCAATTAGTCTTGCATTTTAGTGTCTTTCTGTAATTGATTAAGATGGTTATCAGCTGACCTAACATTAGTGCAAAGCTCTCGTACCATGAGTTTGGAATTTAATTTTAAAAACCGGCATGTGTGCATTGCTTTTCATTCACCCAGCCATGCGCGCGCACACGCAGACACACACAGCATCCGAGAAAAGCACATTGATTATTTTCAGCCTCAAGCAGTTTATATTAGGACCGAAATTGTCAGCTTCATCTGTATCAAAAAGGTGCATTCAGTTTATATAAGGACTGAATGTTCCTGTTTCCATAAGTATTAATACCCGAAATAGTTACAGTCCAATGCGTAAATAATTTATTCGAAGAAATAATAAAAAAAAACCCACAAAAATAAATTACATATATTTCAGTATGTTTGCTTCAACAATCTACAGTAGTTAGTCTTCCATGTCCTTTGTTGAATTGGGCAGGAATAATGAAGATGTTACAGCCGATAAACATTAGGCTTACTAGAAAACCTTTGTTTCAGAATGTACAGCATCTTTATTTTAAGTACAGAAACACAGGGATTTTAATTCATAAGTACTTCATACTTACTTCCACGATAAAATGCTTTTGTTCACGAAATTTGACAACATATTTGGAAACGGTGTTTAATATGGTCTGTTATACACAATTCATAAAAAATTAATTTCATAAAACCCAACTGAACTAATTGCCGATTAATGACATGCATGACCTTTTGAAATGTCATTGTCAAAAACAAATTAATATAAATTAATTTCATTTGAAAACCTGACAAGATTTTCTGAGGAATTTATGTGTAGAACTCTTTCAATATTTTAGCTAGCTACCCACCCACCCTAACTAAAGAATCTGGAGCAGATTAAAGCACGTTTTATCCACTGCAGCTGAGCTTAAATATGTTTGAATTATATTAACTAAACAACATAGTTCATTTCATAGTTTCATTGTTGCCATTGTTAACTCATCATATTTCATTTTATACTTGAACGAGACAGGCCTCATCTCATATATATATTACCATAGGGACACAGAATGATGGCACCTGTTTATAAAAGACATATATGTGATCCCTTACCTATCACATATAATACATTTCTATACTTTTCTGCAGCTAAAATAGTCTAGCTTTTGAAAAAAATATACTGTGTTGATTACCAGCGAAGCTTAACAAGTAGAAAAGCTTTTAAAGCGCTAAAAATAACGTCTCCTGGACTCATAACAACACAGGGCTCAGCTCTGAGCTATGAAAAGTCCTCATGGGCTTTGGGATTCTTATTTCTTGCATTTTTTTCCAGTTACTTAGCTGTAAGAAGCCATTAATAACTTCTTCTGCACCTACTGCAGATTCATAAATGACAGTCTGTCCCAGCATCGAGTTATTGAGGGGAAAAAAATACAAATGCAATTGTTTTGTCTTATTATTAAGTTTGAACCTAACACAATTAGGTTTATTATTATTATTATTATTATTATTATTATAGATCAACTTCATTAATAAGTAGATTGTCCAAGATACTCAACTTACTCTTTACCACTGGGGATGCAAGAGTATTACGGAATACAAGCAGTCCACAGGTTAACAACATCCAACTCGCACTTAAGAATGGCTGCAATAAAGCCTATTATATTCAAAATTCTGGTTAAACACAATGGTTTGTAATAATGAATACACGCACTGTGCATATTGCATGGCTTCAGTGGTTTGCCAACTCATTACAGTACAGTCGCCAAACATTTGACTGGCGGACTCTAAGAACCATATGTACTTGTTCCAACTTACCTTCAAATTGCACTTAAAGACAGACTTATGGACTGGATCTTGTTCGTAACTGGGGCACTGCCTGTACAGTATTGCAGTTTATTACACTATATACGTCAGTACAGATATCATTTTTGGTCATTGCATTCTGATCACTGCTGCTAATCCTTGTTTGGTATAAAACCCTTATACATCAATACAATGATTCTGGCTATTCAACCAAAGATCTTCTGATCAAAGTCTCAACTGTGCAAGCACATTCCACACGTGGCACTACTCTGTGGAGGTCAGGACTCGGCGGAGCTGACAGCTCACCCTCCCTCTTTCCTTAAGATCCTTCACTTCAGCAACAATGGGAATCATCTCTCTGCTTTTATCTGCACGAGATCACACATTACAGCTCCCATTAGTCCCAGTGCATCAAAATGTGTCAACAACAGACGCGGAACATTCTAGAACCAGGAAGTCAGGAGAATGCAATGTGGCGGTTTGCATAGGTCGTTTTCCATTTCACCTTTGTTTTTTGCGCTTTTTCAGCTGCGCTTTGGGTCACAGCCATGGTTATGTGCAGCTAAATGCAGGATACAGTACCTCGCCATGGACGTTTCTGCAGGGATACGGAACGAGGAAAAAACATAATAAAAACACCTTGGAAATCCTGCCCCTGCTACTCTGGACTGTATTATCCAGTCCCCAAAGTGCCCTGAAGTGTTCGTCAATTATGGCCAGATAATCTGGGGGACAAACAATTCTCTCCCCTCGCCACGTGGTGTCACCAACGGCTGTGACAGTCAATTAATCTCATTGTGGAGTCGCATAATGGCTGACATGACAGCATTGCCCTAACCACACACTCCCTGCCAGACAGCAAGTGTCCTAGGAGCCTGGCTTAATGGGCTCAGTGACCACAGCGGAGGAGCAGCCAGACACTTTCTGAATTCCCCTGAAATGTCACAGCTCTGGTGAGCTGAGAGTTTCTCAGAGTGTGGGCAGGGCCGCATGTTGCCTTTGAAATTGCGAGGTTGATGTCTGAAGACCCACAGGTCTGTCTGACGTCTAACCCCCCGAACGAGGCTGGCGATCCCTTACCTGTCATTCATTTGGTGGATAGCGCCATGCTAATGAAAAATTGCATCCTTCTAGTTATTTGTTATTTAGGCCAGTTTGTATCTAAACTGGGTAAAGCCCACCTCAGTTAGGGTTTTCTGACATGTATGCATTTTAGATTTTCAGATGCATTCGAACCGCATCACGCACTTTGCTCTTTCTAGTTTATTCTGTTGACGATTTCAGGTTACGCCTCCCGCTCGAGGGTGTAAGAGTAGAGGTCCTTTGGGACCACAGCAGGAAATGCTTTGGCCACCCGTTTACATCTGTAAGCACACCACACTACCTGCTATGTAATGTGCATCAAAGGGCAACAGGAGAGCCTCTTGCAAGAGCTCCTGTGAATGTCTAGCCGTGCTCCTGTGATCAGCATAGCTGGTTCTCCTGTGATCAGTGTCTTTTACATTCCACTCTTCAGATCAAAGCATTTCACGGAGCCATGCCATGAAAAGGAGCTGAGACATGCCCCAGCAATACCTCCTACGCGGAAATATACAGCAAAGACAGCATGGCTTAAACACAAAATACCACCGTGGTCCTAAATTTAGGATAGTGACAACGCTGACCTCATTGAACCCCATGAGCTGGATAAAGATGAGTGGATAGGTGAAGTAAAACTGCGAGGTTTTGAATAGCTTGACTAGCAGAAGAAGAACTGAAAGTAGAGTCTTGGAAGTAAGGAACAAAGAGGCACCATGGTGACCAATGAGTCACTCAAATTAACGCTGTGATGCAGCTTCTATTTCCAGGCACGACGCTGCCACAGAGCAGCACCTTGAAAGACGCATAAAATGAATTACACCAAAATGTCCTCCACGAAGAGTCCGAGCAAGGTAGCCAGAGACCATTATTTACGTCCCAAAGTCAAGAGCGCGCAACCTGCTCAAACACCGGGGCCATAAAAAACGTATATCTGGGAATCATAAAGAAAACAAATATGTTTCTATGTAGAATATTTTAACGCACAGATTCTCCTCTTTGCTTGTGTTGATATTAAATTAGCTTTATCATTATCATTTTAAGAGGAAATCTTTAGTTATAGTTATTGCAAATCATTTCATTTCCAGCATCTATGAAAAATAAACGCCAGACTGAACTTTTGCCCATTTTCATGACATCGACTGATGATGTTTGCTTGAAGGTCTCTGGGAAATCATTCACATTATCAGCGGCGAGCGTGCTCGTGCGAATCGCTGTCTAATGTGCATTCGTTATCGGAACTGTATGAAGAATTCAGTGCTATTTTAAGACGCAGTGTATGACTTACACTCCTCAGTTTAAATTCTCAATATGCTGGAACAACAGCAGCCTTTCTAAGATATACATTTCCCAGGAAGAGGCAGAATTAGTATACATTAAGCTGCCTGAGGACCTCTCTCTCCATATTCTCTGACATTACAGACTGGAGTGCTGCTCAGAGTTGTAATTCATATTGAAACAGCATCAGCATCCTCTGCAGCACGCTGTTTAAGAAGAGACCTCTGCAGAGACTCAAATGATCATTAACAGGGCACTTGCATTTCATTTGGCTGAATATTCACGTCCTTTTCTCTATTCAAAAAGCGCGCCGGGGCACAGGGCCCTGGTGTATACTGAGCTGTTAGCCTCGCAACACTTTCTTCATGCATTTTTTTTTTCTGTTTAGACAGCACATCTGACAGACTCTTCCAAGGATTCCTAAAGGGTGTGCGGTGATCACCTTGATACTGCAGAATACAAAGGGCTGTCTTTGCAAAAACATGCACCGGTGTCTTTTTCGGGGAGGGGCTGCATGCTTTGGGACATGCTGAGATACATGACTTGCATGCATTCTTCAAAGTCAGTGAAATATATTAACCATGGAACAATATAGAACTTCACCGCACCGCAGTCACCAGCAAGGAATATTTTTTGTTGCTCCCTGAAGTGCTGATGTGTCAGGATGGATCCCTGCCTTGTCCCGTTTTCTCTGTTGTTTCCCCGTTTGGCCAGCAGGTGTCGCCGACCATCCCCTTCTCTCCTCAGGGATTCCACAGCTTTAGCACCTTTCTCTGTCCCTAGTGTGTTTCCCTGTTCCCTGAGCAACAAAGCCCTCCTGTCATCACAGGTTAGACATTTTGCCATTTGTTACCCCCACAGTAATTGCTGTAATGACCAGCAGACCCAGGCATCACAGCAGTAAGCAGAGACAAGGCAGCTTTGCTTAAATGGGAGCTCTTTTATTGGTTGTCCTTATAAGGACCAAACACAATTACTACCACCCCATCCATCCCATAAGAGGAACACGTGGGAAGGTCTCGCGCTGGACGGTAAGACACACTTGTGGGGATTTACAAAGTGGCTAGAGACACGCGTGGATTGTACAGGATTCACACACGACACAGGCAAGGGCAAACATGAAAATCAGGAGTACAACACAAATATTATAACAAAAACACATACAGGGACTGATCACAATGCCGCAAGCACGTCGGGAACTGCTAGTGGGCTCCACTAAGCGAACGCCATTTTGATGATGCTACATTATGTTCCTCATATTTATGTATTCAGTGTCAGTGCTTACTTTTAGTCACTTTGTTCCTGATCAACCCTGCCTGTGTCCAGTTTTGTAGTTACATCCTATGTTCCTTGTATCTCCCATGTAATTCTTAGGCCCTAGTGTTTTGGTTTATAATTAAGGACCCGCACCTGTTCTTCGCTACCAGTGTACATATGTGCTTGCCCTGTTCCTCTGTTGGTCAATGTGTTCCTTGTAGATGTGTCCTGCCTGTGTTTCCTCTACGTTTACTTGTGTTTAGACCGAGCCCTTGTTAGTTCTTGTTTTACTGAGCTGCATTTGTTTTGACCTCTTGTGGTCCCTTTTGGTTTCTGTGGTATTCAGTTTATAATAAACTCCCCTTGTTGTCTGTAAGCTGCTCAGTGGATTGTTTTTACCGTGACCATTGATAAAATAATGGGTCTTTCTGCCACAGGGGCACTGTAAAGGACGATTGCAAGGGCCCCAGAGTGACAGAGGCCATAACAAATTTGGGACATAATTGGATTGGTCTGGGTTGGGGGCCCAATAAGATATTTCATGGGGCCCAAAATCTCTAGCAGCACCCCTGTTCTGTTGCATCGTATCAACTGAAATTCATATCTATTCGTCCATCTTCCATAAGCACTTACAGGGTCAAGGCAGCATACATTACATCCAGAAATACATAATGCCAGGTACACTGTATAGGAAATTCCTCCTGATTCTGAATGCATGATAAGATCATAACTCCCCCTAACTACAAAGTGTTTAGGACTGCATATTGATGGTAAGGTCTCCTACAAATGTTCCAAAGGGGGTACATGAGCTTATCCTTAAAAAAACATTATGCAGCACATAGATATTCAGTTCACGATTCACCCTAAGTAAGTATTCTTTGATATAGTTATGCATAAATGTGATGTAGATTTGAAAATACACTAGTATATAGTGTATTTTAACCCATATTTTACCCAGAATTACCCATAAAATCCCCCATTTGTTACATAAAACAGCTGATTTAATGCGCTCTGATTCTGCAGACAGATTTGCATGTTGATTGAAAAAAGTGGGCGGGGTCATTCACTGCCTTCGTTGTCAACTTTTGCCTGAGGCCTTATTCCGGTGCTGGCAGGAACCGTTTGGAAAATGTCTTTGCCTATCAAAGAAAGCAGTTCTTCTTTCACATTTAAGTTGGGTCTTGGATCAATTTTCAGTATTATGCTGGTGTGTCTGTATATTTAAACTTGAATCTTATTGTGAATCAAATACAGAGTCCTTGTTCCTTAAAAAGGCAATTTGTTTAGGCCCCAGAGAGATTGTGATTTGACACTCAGGTTACCTTATTCAATCAGTCAGTTATCTTTGGCACTCAGTCCAGTAATACAGGAGTGTATTACAGCAATGTTTCTCAGCCTGGTCCTTGGGGATCATCAGACAGTCCACATTTTTGCTCCCTGCCAGCTCTCAGCCAGACGGTCCACATTTTTGCTCCTTCTCAGCACACGTGCCCTGTCTAGGGGTCCACGAGCTCCTGATTGAGAAACACTGTATTACAGAATCTCAACACAGATACAAATGGTCATGTATCCCAGCACCCGATTTCGTAAATGTAGGTGTGAAGATCAAGCTTCTTTGATCAAAATGAAGACACTGACTTTTGGATATGATGTTTGATCAGAAAAATGCACATTCAGCTAACAGGGAACATTCTCAGAACTTTAGTTAATATTACTTAAAGGGCTTTGACAAAGCTGGCAGAGAACTTTGTTACTGTAACATTAATGGACTATTTTCATGTTTTACATTTTAAGAAAGGTATTGTCAATGTCAGCACGGTAACATTATTACCTGAACATCCTTTTAACACGATTAATGTTGAAGAACAGCCTTTAACCTATGACCTTTGAGGGGGAAAGTGACAGTTGCGAAGGAGCTTTGTAGGAAGGACACTGATGCAGAATTAGTTTTTGGTTGATAATCGATAGTCCAGTGAGAACCATAGTCAGGAGAAGGCACAGTCGGTAGGCAGAACAGGGTTGGGCAATGGGCATGCCAGATTTGCGGGCGTGCCAGACACGTAGAAGGAGCTAATTAGTGATATTGATCACAGCTGGGAAGGGGCGTGGCCCCAAAAATGCTTTACTGGTAATCAAATTGCAGGCAGGAAGGACCCTCCCTGACTGGGCGGGCCTGGTGAATCGAGATTCCCTGGGGGGGTGTGCTCATAAAGACGCATCGGTGTTTGTGACAGATGGTGATACTCCCTTCTCTATCATGCTCTCATTTTGATTATTATTAATCTTAGTTTTAGTAATAGAAGTGGGATATCGTTGTGGGAACATCAGGAAATCTAGACCCTTTGAATATTTCCATACCTTAATCATAAAGTTCGGTTAACCTTCCTAGAAAAAAAACATTGTTAGTTGGGATAATGGAAAAATGAAATTCAAGGGCCAATGAATATTTCATTTTGTGTACAGCAAAGGGCAGTACAAGCAAAAGCAGGCTAATGCCACCTAAACAGGTCCATCTGTGAATGAAGCAAACGTAATTGGTTGGCAATGCAGTTAAGGAATGTAACAAAGCGTCCTTCGTTGGGTTCTAAATTAATGAAGATGTGCTAGCATGGCATCTATCCAAGGAGCTGCCCGGGCCAGTTCTGCTGCAAAAGCTTATGAGTATTCCATAATGATATGAAATGGTACGTCTTCGGCGAGGCACTGGTCCACTCGCTGCATTAGACGACGTGACTGACGAAGGACGGTGCTGCTCTCCCACACATAACTCAGAGGCCCAAGGACTCAGCCCAAGGTTAGCTATAGGCCACTGGGCTCCCAAGCACTGGGCAGCTGACCTGGAGATCCGCCAGGAGTGTATGTAGGTAAGATTCCAGGACAGCGGCTGGCATTTTCATCAAACCAGCATTAACTACTAGATTACCTTGTGGAACAATCTAATGTTCCAATACTACACTTTTAAACCTTTTCCCCTATCAAAGTTCAGAGCAAATATGTTTCTATGCATTTGGGACTTCCTAGTCATACAGCCCGGGGCATTGCTAGAGGTTTTGGAACCCCTCCCAGCCCAAACAATCCAATTATGTTCCAAATTTTTTTAGGGCCTTGGGCCCTTAGGGGCCCTTGGAATCGTTCTAACGTCCCCCTCCTTACAGTGCCTTTGCTTACAGCCCATCCTGTCACCAGTTTGCTGCACACCGACATCGTAGAAGGAAAGAAACGACTAACGGCAAATTCCGACAAAATGGAATGCGAACGAGATAATTGCCTTTGTAATGAACGCTGCATCGCTTCATGCAGGTCATGTCCTGAGTTACCGGTCTAGTTCACAAAGGAGCTGCTACTAGTTAGCAATGACTGGGAATTAGACCACAATTGATTTTATGATTAAATTGCAAATAAATGCACAAAATGGGAGCCTTCAGACGGTCTGAATGGTAGTGGGGCGTTTCACCGTCTGTCTACAGCTGTTCATCGTTGCACCTGTACCAGCAGGGAGCTACCCTCGGCTGATTGATCCTCGGTCTCACTGTGAATGCCAAGACGTGGGAGAATATTCAACAGCCTGAGAGACGTGATCCCGGAGCACTGGAAGGCCTGAGCTTCAAGCAAGGTCACAGGGGCACTGGTCCATGAGCAAGGAGTGGTAGCGAAATACCAGTAAAGAGAACAGAAAAAAGGATAGCAAGGACATAGTTACCCGTGTGAGCAGCCAAGCTAAGTATTATAGCTTTTGATCACTGTTGTTTCAATAGTTTTCATTTAACACTGTATCTATGCTTTCAGTTTAGCTGTGTATCTATAACACATATATTCCAAGAAATCCATTGGTAGCCCAGAATGTTGTTTTTTATAGGTAATAATGGTACAGAGAATGGAAGTAAACATGATGCACACTATAAAAATGTTTTAAAATGTCCTTTGTAAGCAGCTTGAAAGGCGTGAAGCAGGGAATCTGAGTTTAAAGCATGTATTACTCAAAGTGCCATGCTGATATTTAAAAGCTAAGCCAAAATCTCGCAGATGCAGTCAATTCACATGGTCAAAAGTGAAGGGAACATTCTGTACTTCCCGGTAGATTTTTGGAACCGTCAGTAATTTGCCGCCATCTCTGTGAACGGCTCCCTAAACCTGAAAAGTTAATACAAAGTCGGAGAGTGATATTCATGTTTCTCTGTGAATAAGCCATAACCGCTAAACCTTCCTGCTATGCAACCAGTGGCATATGCAAATCCCCCCCCCTTCCCCTGTCATATCCAAAGGCTATTTCCAGTGGCTGACATCTTGATCGCTGCAGCCCTACCTCTGTGTACCGGGGTCCATATGATATAAATTTCACACAAATTACAATTGCGACAAACCGCTCCCCTCGGCGCACCTGCGACAGAGTGACAAAGGTTAGCTGTAATTTATTTTCTGTAGCGTCCGATTACATTCGGGCAAGAAACAAAAAAAGGGACGGCCGCAAAACTGCCACCTGCTATTTGGACACACATCATGGAATTGAATGCTCTACTTCAACTTGAGTTTCCTCCTTCCTGGGAGTTAGAAAGATCACCAGCTGATTCACCTGCAGACATCTAGGAGTCCCCCCCTGATGTGATTCCCTTGTTTTAATAGGTTTTTCCACAGATTTTTGCTTTTTTCATATTTTAACCTAAAGTCTGTGAACTGAAACGCAGAATGAAAAGGAGAGGAAAGAACTGATAGTAGGATGCAAAAAAATAAGAATAAAATAAATGAATCTGCTGCAGGATATTGGTGAAAACAAAGTGGACCGAGGTAGACGAGCTTCTGACAGGGGAATAATGACTACTGTTCATACGTGCATCAGCAAAAAAATTTGCTAGCATAGGAACAAAGAGAGTAGGCAGGGGAAGGCATTTAATAAACCGTCCAAAGACATTTTGGCAGTTTAACATACAGCAGAGATTATTTTTAATCCATTCATCTTCCAACTGCTTATCCTAGACAAGGTTGCATGCTTTTGCACTGTGGGAGAGAACCAGGATGACACAGGAGGAACATGCAAACTCCACCCTGAACCACTGTGTGCTGTCCAGCTCATTTGAATCGTATCTGAGACGATGGGGTCCTACCTCTGCTGACTGACAGTCTTTTCATGAGAGCCCCTCTATGGATCATATCTTAGATGCCAGAAACTTACTTGATAGCAAGCAATGGAAATGTTGAAATTATTATTAGATAGATATTTTTTAATCCCCAGAGGGAAACTCAGACATGATTATGCAAAATGTATTATTATTATTATTATTATTAGAAATACATTTTGTATAATAATGTTCAAATATCCCACCGGGTTTTAATAAAGCATAATTATTATTTATAATAATAATAATAATAATGTATAATAATAATAATAATGTACTCCATCTAGATACATGGCTGGTCCTACTCCTTATGAGAATGCATAGAGATCGTGATGGAGATACACACATAGTGACCCTGGCCTCGTCTCTGCATCTGACAGTACATACAGCCACAGTGTTACTGCGACGATGTGGCTCACGCCGCGCTGAAGGATACAGCCTCCCTGCCCTTCACATCATTTAGCAGGACTGTTATTTCATAGAGGAGCTGCACTGCACGCTATTTTTTAAAATACAAAAGCAGACACAATTCACAAGATTTAATGCAGGCAGACAGTTTTATAACCTCTTTGTCCCTGGATGTTGTACTCAGACAGCAAATGCCTCGTGCAGTAATTCTGTAAAGACCATGACAGTTGTTCCTCATCGCATCTGGGGGAAAAATTTAAATAAAAGAAATATTTTGATAACGGCCCAGTACATTTAAAGCCTCGTTATAGAAACCGAGGGAATGTCAGATTTTGATGTAGCTCTTTTTTCCTGTGTCACGTAGCTGCTCACAACCTGACCGGCGATCAGCATGGGCTCAGTGTGCAGCGCCTGCGTTGCTCTGAATATGCACGACCCCCATGGCTTCACTCCCCTGGCTCCACCCCAACCCCCCCGCCCCCATCATTTCTGCTCCAAGCCTTAAAAATGGGGGGGGGGGGGGGACATGATGACGAAAAAACTCAGAACTATTTTGAGTATGAGCCATTTGGAAAATTGCATTCGATTCCCTTTTGCCCTCCCCGTATTGAATAATCCGTCAGTTTTCTCAGTAGGTGAGCCTCCCTTTGTTGATTCCCCTGCACAACATTTCCGACAAACCTGATTTCATTCTTTTTCCTCAAGGTGTCCATAAAAATAAAACACAGGAAAAACGTATCGAAATAAAAAGAAACCGAAAAAAAACAAAACCGGGGATAACCTTTGTCCGTCTCGTCCTGACCTTTGGTGCCCAATCAATGGTCTGCTTGCTCAGAACATGCTCTTCAACTTCATGAGGGGGTTTTCAGTCGCTTTTCCCGGGCCACTCTGACAGCACTGCTGTGTCAGGTTGCCCAGTGTTGTGGACGTACGTGACATTTTGATATTTATCTTAAAATCGGCTGCATATTCAACACGCTTCTGAAAGGACTTTTATACAAACCAACCATGGGCAGCCTGAGGCTACATTTTCATGTGAAAAGTTTAGATTTTGCGGCCCGGTTTAGAGCTTTGGTCTCCTTTCATCCGTAGCCCATTTAATACTTACCTGAGGCTTGAGCCTTTAAGTGATATGCATCCATGCTGCGTGATTCTTTAACCTTAGCGTCACGCCAAGGTCATGTGACTCGCCCTCGCCCTGCACCTCTCAGCCTGGCCAGATGGTCTTCACCTTCATGGTACCTGAACTGATGACGCTCTACAAGGAAGGACAGGACAGTGACATTTGAACACTAACCGTTTCCGTGTCATTTTCACAGAATATATTATTTAAATATAATATATTATATTCTCAAATTACTGGCAGAGGAGACAATATTTTTGCCCTCACAATGTGGCAGCAGATACAGCAAGATTTTACGTTTTTCTCCCAGTCATCATGCATTATAATGGGTAGAACTTCTAAATTTAAAGGGAAAGATACTACATCCTTGATTAGGGCAGACACAGAAATACACAGTATATAAAATGACATAAGAATACAGAACTACTTAACTCATCCAACAGTCCTTTGTTTTCTGGGAGAGGTACAGATGGAGCTAATATGTAGTCGATAGGACGCGCGTTTAATAATTTGTCTTTGATGGTCCTCAGGTGTCTGGGATTATTATTTAGCATGCCACAGCGGCTGACATTTGAGGAAAGTTCCGGCTTTGAGCGCAGGCATTCAAAGCAGTCGTGAAGCTCACTGACATTCTGCTGCAATTCTGCACCTGGCCCAGCGGAATATATGACATTTCACCGCGGCTACGCCCCTCACGGAGCAGACTCAGCAGAGACCCGATCGCCGTCATGCCATCGTCCACCGTGAGGCCGAAGCCAGCACCGTGACCACCCCCCCAAAAAAAATACCACACCACTGATAGATGCAAAATACGGTGTAAACCCCATGGAGGAAATCCAGAGAAATCTGTGGCGGGCGTGAGACCAGGTGTCCGGGTGGATTGGGGGTAATCTGTGGTGAATAAGCAAAAACAAGAAAACTCAGAGAAGGAGGAATAGCTTCATGCAGACGGGGAACATTTGTGCTGGTAAGCTCCTCCCACCCCCTGTGAACTTCGGGGGCATGAAAAGCCCCCACTTTGATGGTTCTATGGAATAATCACACCAGTGCAGAGATGATATCACCACTCCAGGGGCATAAGAAGGGCCTTCATTCATATAGAGGGGCCAACCTTATTAGCCAATGATTTTTAAGCAGAAAGTGACAGGGGAGGGGGCAGTTTGAGCCAATCAGCCTTCAGCTGATGCCCGTTTCTCTGTAGCGCCGCCCTTGTTTACACCCATGTCCCATTATATAGAGACACGTGACAGAAATATTTCCCCCGAAAACCATGGGTGTCTCTCCCTAAATCACAGCCAAAGACAGGAATTTGTAACATGCCGAGAGACGTAATTGCTTGCATGAGCTATGAAAGGAGGGGCAGCTGTAAATGCACAGTATAGAAAGCATGCTTTGATGTCGGCTGTCGCGTTCTTCAGCGTCAGGCGGAGTCAGATACACAAAGGCGTCTCGAATAATTTGTGGCCTCTGGTTTTAGGGCAGCGCACAATGCTGGCTATGTCAGAAACAGTGCCTGCAGTTTGTGATAAAGAGATGAGAGATGACAAGCTCTTAAACACATTTTTTTGTTTGTGTAATTCTAAAGGATTTTACGGCGCTACTGAGAAAAGGTGAATCTCTAAAGAGATTTCACATCCATTGCGTTGCGTTGTGTCATGCTTGGGGAGTTTGGAAAATCCACAATTGTACCTATCCTTCAAGTGTATGCAACTAATAAATATGTCCATGTGGTATTCAAGCTTTTGAATGAACTTCAGGGCAACGGACGCAGACGTCAGTCGTCAACAATGAGCGCCCCGGCGGTGTTGCTCTCGTGGGTGGGCCGGCTCATAATGAGCGCATTTATCTGGCTTCGATTTCATGTTTCGCTTCACCCTTGTCAGATAGTGGAGAGCGGGGGGAGTGTGTGTGTGTGTGTGTGTCGGGGGGGGGGGGGGGGGGGTGGCGGCCGCGCAAATCCCCCCCGGTCGCCCCAACCCCCCTCCGAAAACCCCCCCC
>JAOYFF010000045.1:7846401-7866100 GCA_025773925.1 Cryptomyrus ogoouensis | reverse complement strand
CCCCCCCCCGCCCAGGAAAATAGAGAAGCGAAAGCGAGAGGAGGGAGGGGACAGGCGGAAGGGGTGAAAACCTGAAAAAAAAAAAAAAAAAAAAAAGCTCTACAACTATGAATACATTTCCTCAGATTAAATCATCGGAGCGGACATATGGGGGGGGGGGAGTTCCTGTTAGGCTTGGGGGGGGGGTCCAGTCATGGAGATAAAAGGTGCGGTGGTGAGAAAAGTAAATAAAAGACCAAGCAAAACAAAGAAATAAAAACAGACAAGTGAATGGAACGCGGAGGTTGGCAAGGCCGATTAGGAGGCGGCATGGCCGGGGGGGGCCGATAAGGGGGGCGCGGAGGTAGGGCGGCACGGGCCGGCCCCCGGGAGAGGTGTGGTGATCCGGGGAACGGCAGAATGTAGAAACACTGGGAGCTCTGGGAAGCCATGAACCAGTAGAAGGAGACCAGCACAATGTTACTTCAACCCCTTCTTACATAAGGATCGCGATTGTCGGTGCGCATCAAAAATGACTTAATATAACTTAAATAATGCACGACCACCCATGCAGCCTCACGCGATGAAATGAGAATTCCATGAAGCTTTAATGTGGTGCAGGGAATAACGGAAAAGAAACCCTACAATTCATCAAACAGAATCTCCCGCAGAAATATATTGATCAAAAAAGAATGATGGAAGTTATTGTAATGACATTTCCTTTTGCTGGCGATTCTGTATCAGATATTGACATGTTTGCGTGTGTGTGTAGAGAACACACCCAAGAATAAACATGCTCAGCTAAATCAGTCACAAATATCAGTGGAAATGCCATACATGTATAAAATAGAGTACTTGTTTCACCTTTGTTGCAAAAAGAGCAATCTGTCCCCCCCCCCGTTCTATTTTACCATACAAGCTGAATTGCATCTTTATACATTCTTTGCCGGTGCAAATCTAAAAATCCATAAAATATTGTCATGAATTTGGATGTCATTGGATGAGCATTGCACACGGCCCCTTTCCCATCATGCCATGCAGCCAATTACCCATGAAAGAACAGTCCCACCATGCATAGAACAGAGTATGTGGTAGAAGGTGTGAGGGGCACAGTGTGCGTTGGGTCCAGGTAAAAGGGTAGAGGTGTGAATTATCCGTTGCCTTTTTAAAGATATTATTATAGCACTATGTTTCTTACCCACTTGTGATGGCACAATATAAATATCTCTGTTCAAGGGACATCTGTCATGCTTATTAGCGTCTTTTAAGCTCAGCATATGAAAGTGGAGCGGCTTTCTTCTGATGATAAAATGCACACCTCACAGTTTTGAAAGCAAGCGGAGCAGAAAGGGTCCAGGGATGATCAACCGGGAGACGTGTGTCTCGGGCCGTGCTGGGCAGACCGGCTACAAACGCCCACCTCGCAAGCTATTGGCAAGGAATTAATCTCTCGCCGAGTCCTCATCAATGTGAGCATATGCAAGCTGTTTGTCTTTGAAGTGTCGCTTATTGACAAATAATTAACAGAATGTGTTTATGCTCACCAAGCAAAAGCAACTCAAAGGAAAGCAAATCGCAGTCGCAGCACACTTGTGGGGACGGCAAATCATTTAACTCTCAGGTCTCTCCCCCATACGACATCAGCAATGCACGGACACGCACACACACACATACACACACACACATTAATCTGCTGATGCTACGCTTTGCAGAATTATTTATTGCACAGTTTATTACGACTTTAATCGCCGTCCGCTGTAAATCTCTCAACAATAAAAACGGCACTCAACAGGCAAAAGTACTGTGGGTGAGCCTGTGATATCACATCGACTTCACATTATTGGTCAATCTGAATGAAAATTAAAATAATCGTGAGAGTCCTGAACATTTTGAGATGTGTAAACTCTCTCAATTGCTCAGTCTTGTTTTGATATTCATAATTTTTAAAAAGCTGTTTCTTAAAGAACCTGTAGTGGGCACTCTTATGGTATAAATAATGTAAGATATATTGGGTAACGTAATTTCAATTCAAATTATTTTATTATAGCGCCTTTCGCAACAGAGTCACCCCAAGGCACTTATGAAGAATGTGTGGCAGTTCATCACATCGTCCTTTATACAAAACACATACTCTTATGCAGAGGTGGAAAGTTCAGATCCAGAGAGTACAAATCCAGACCAAGATTTTGTTTCAACCAACCAGTTGAGCATAAAGAGTCAGACACAGAGTAATCAGCTTCATATTCAAGGGTCCCTGTCAAGTGCCAAGGCCCTAAATGTGCCAGGGTATCCCTGCCCTTTCCATGCCTATGACTGTATATAAGTAGTGTATATATGTATATGTATGAATATACGTGTATATGTATATATTTGTATATATGTGTGTATATAATAGTATTTGCCCATTCGCTCTTGTGGGGTTGAACAGGCAGCGATGTGCCCTCCTCAGACACGGTGCCACCGCCCTGCCAGCAGAGAACAGTTAAGAATCGGTTACTAAACAAAGTTCATACGACTGGAAGCTTCGGGGCCCAGTGCTTCTGTGCAAATCAATCACAGTCGTGCCACGTCCTTGTTTGAAGGCCGTATTTGTAATACATGCTTCCATGACAAAGGAATCGCACGGAACGTATAGAGGGAAGGTGAATTAAAGCCAGAGGCGGAATCATCACAAGTGATTGAAGCCTTTTGTAAGGAAGCATATGAGCTTCTAAAGGCGCTAAGAGTGAAGGCTAATGCAGTCAGGGTTAGCATACCCCGCGGTGCCGTCGCCGCGCCGGATACCTGCAGCGCCCAAGGCCTATGTTATGTAGAATCCATGCTTTCCCGGCGAGGCCTCCATTTGATTATTTAACTGCTTAATTCACCATATTTCTTTTTATCCCGGGTGCAATCATTAAACAAGAAAGTTACGGCTCAGTTTCTCGCCCCCCCCCCCCCCCATCAGAATGTGCCTTTGCTGTTGATTGGTGACTGAGCTGCATGAAGTTTAACTCAATCACGTTGCTCCAAGATCTCTGTTCCATGGGGTTTTTCCAACAGAGCTGTATTTCTTTCGCTCTCTAACAAAAAAATCAATTTCCTCTTGAAAATGCTTACTGTGACGTTCCTTCAACTTCAGCGGGTTTTTTTTCTTGCTGCCAGTTAAGCCCCCCCGCTCTCGCTCGCCCGGATACACGCCAAAAGTGTGTGCATAGCGGGCTGCTGAACGTCTGCGTTATGAATGCTTTCAACTAACAAAACCTGCACCTATCCCTATTAGCTACCTGTGTAATCCTCCTGAAAAACGCTTAAACCAAATATTAGGAACATGGCAGCCTCTTCCGGACAAATTCCTCCATTTTCCTGTTAGCTACCTAGTAGATGCAGCACTGCCATCATACCCTAACTCAGTGTTTCTCAGTCCAGTTTCAGGGACACCCAGACAGTCCATATGTTTGCTTCCTCATAGGTCCCAGTACACCTCCACCTGGTATTCAGTGTTCTTGATTGGCTGAGAACTGCGAGGGAGCAAAAATGTGGACTGTCTGAGGGTTGAGAAACAATGCCCTTCTGTCATGATCCACAGCACCCCCTAGCTCAGGGGTGTCAAATTCCAGTCCTGGGGGGCCGGAGCCCTGTGTAGCTTAGTTCTTTCCTATTCTACCATAAATGATTCAGCTCAACTAGCTGTGTTGTAAATAGCACAAGGAGTTGAATCAGGTGTGTTAAACGGGGGGAAACCCAAAAATGTGCAGGGCTCCGGCCCCCCAGGACTGGAGTTTGACACCCCTGCCTGAGCTGTATCGATGCTCTACCCAAACTCACACCATATGAAATGTGGCCTGCGTCTCTCCTTTATATTGTCAGTGACCGGCATGTACACAGACACCCGGTGACTTTGATGGCACTCTGTTTGACCTATTTGATAATGTCACTTGCGGCTGAAGTTCATTCATTTAAAATGCCAAGGCACTTGTTATTAAAACATAAATCAGAAGCTTCAAATCTATTTCTTGTATAGGGCACACAAAATTACATTTAAAAAATCGATTCTTAACACCGTTTACTACAATGATTCTACTAGTCAAACCTATTTTAGAAATAATATGTTACTCTTGTCTTTCGTGGTTTCCATGGCAACAAAGTAGTTATAACGTGTTGATGTATTCTATTAATAATTACGAAACAAACCATGTGTGTTCAACTCTGGACACTTAACATTTGCCCCATTACCAGAACAAACTTAAGGTCCAGTCACGGATCAGTCAGTCTACGCTTTGACTTGGGAGGTTACAACACCGCCCCCCCCGGCCATTTTATTATCCTGTTAGCACATTTACCACAGCCTGGAAATGAGCAGACACTCAAAAAAGGGGACAGAGACTTGAACTTGAAACCTGAAGAGATCAAGGACTGAATTTATTTGGCACTCCGTCTGAGCCGTGAGCACTTCCGAGAGCGGGGGGGGGGGGGGTTGCACGACTGTAATCCGTGAGACTGCTAAGCAAGGTGGAACATTTGTCATTTTCGACTCATGCTGTTAATTAAATACATGAATTTAGAGCAGACTGACAGCTTGTTCGTGGAAGATAATGCATCGTTAATGAATACGCAGCTCCGCTTTTGGGCGCCAGGCCAGCCGCAGAGAGATGCCCCCGGTCCTGTTGGCTTTTCCAGGGCTTAACTGCTCCCTCATTCCCTGTAACTGCGCCCTTGTGTACTAACAAAGCTCAGGACGTGTCTGAATAGTGGACATGGGTAAGGGATACATGTCCCTCACCCATTCCTCTATAACCATGTGTCCAGTACAGGGTCACGGTGGCCTGGAGCTTATCCCAGGAAGCGTGGAGTGCAAGGAGGGGGCTGGCTGGGGGGGTGCCAGGCCGCCCAAGGACACACACTCACACATTACTGGCTATTCAGTCATGCCAGCACTTCCCTTGGCTAATGGACCTTGTAAGGTGAATGTTTTTTTATTGTATAACACAAGTGCAAAGGGACACATGAATTTTAAAACACAGAAATATTCAATACATCCATCCATCCATCCATCCATCCATTTTCTGTAAATGCTTGTGCTGTTTAGTGTTGTGGGTGGGGGTTTGGAGCCTATCCTGAATGGGTTCCACCCTATTTCCACCACACAAAAGCATGTTTTTGGACCATGGGGGGAAACTGGAAGTCCTGGGGGAAACCCCACAATGACATGGGGAGAAAATGCAAACTCCACATATATACATGGAGCCATGGTGGAGATTTGAACCCCGGTCCAAGAGGCATGAGACAACAGTGCCAAGCACTGCGCCCCTCCACCACTGACATAATAATAATAATAATAATAATAATAAATAATAATAATAATAAAAACGAAACAAGGTCGGGAAGGGCATCAGACATCATTTTCAATGGCTTAAGTACTTTAAAGGAAGAAACACAATCTGCCATTTCTGATTGGAAGCGGATATTCACTTATATCCCCAAAAGACAATATGGATATATAACTATCGTATCAAAATTCAATATGTGGTCCCAGGACCACGACAAGCAGATGGCGTTTGTGTCGTAGTGAATCCTCAAGGAACTGCTGCCACCTGGCAAGCGGCCAAAAAAAACGGGGGGGTGAAAGAATGGGGAATGCCGTTTGATAGCGACGGCGTTCCTGATGAGTCGGGTGTTTTAATGGATTTATAATTAATGCCCATAAGTTGCTCGTGGCATCGGTGGCCTATGAAAGATAATGTTCTGTAACCGCCGAGTAATTTCGGGTCATCGCAGTTCAGTGGAGAACCCGAACAACGATGACAAAACGTCCATTTACAGTCCATCACGGGGACAGTGCACTATGGTGCAAAGCTCATTTTCCTCACTCAAGGACTTTTAGCATACATCACAGGGAAAGGAGGCTAGCCAAGCCCAGTGACGTTTTAAAATAGTACGGCCCCAGATCTCTCTTGTGATCTCTGTAATTAAAAGCTCCCCCCGTGCGGCTCTGACAAGCTCGCCGACGGGGGCCGTGGAGAGCGTCAGATCATTTGCATTCTCCGGGGGCGAATGCCGATCGATTGGCCAGACGAGTCGACATCAATCACAGAGAAAAAGATTATGGCAACTCCTGGAGTGTTCTGTTCCATTTGGTTTTCTGTTTTAATCAGGCCTCTCACTGCGAGTCGCGCTCTCTCTCTCTCTCTCGAGACTTAACGGCATTTGACATTCGTCTGTCCGCCATTATTAGCTGGAAGTTCACTAAGCATGAATTTTGTCGATTCCGCTCCTTCCTGGGATACCACCCTGGTGGCGTGTCATCGTGGGGTCTTAGTGATCCTTTTAAAAACTTTAGTTTCATTTAGTTCATCACCCCCCCCCCCCTCACATCCCCCCCCAGGTCAAATCAATATAATATGAATGTGGGACCGCCCAAGTTCCCTCTAGTGAGAACTTTCCATGGTACAGGGTGTGAAATTTGCCTGGGGATTTTTATTTTACATTACGTCTCTTAGGCTGAGCTACTGCAGAGATTAAATGTCCAAAATGCCTCCCAGCACAGAGACACGCATTTGTTTGTAAGCATTTTCATATCCTCCTTTCATAATCTTATGTCAGCCTATTGACTCTTTTTCCATCACTGAGACAAACGTAGAGGAGCTCAGATGCAGGCTGTCGCGGGGAGACATTAAAGTTTCATTCTGTTCCATCCAGCTGAAACCGAATATTTCCATTTTCTCCCAGAGCGAGAGGCTCGTCGATCTCGCCTTTACATCACGATCCACTTAACCCTCCGCCCGATTCCGATTCGCGTGCCTCTCCTAACGCACAAAAAGCGCCGCTCTGTGATATATGGGAACAGAGAAACGCACATTTTTAATCCAGGACAAAACGAAAAAAAATAAATTATTCAGCATGATAAAGATGAGCTGTCGGTTTTACTTTTTGAACGCAATTGTCTGATACACTGGGAGCAACTTTTGGTCCACAAAGAGCCAGAAATGATCAACAATTGTATTTTTCTCACAAGGAAAATTGTGTCGAATTGTGGAAAACGGCCCTCACCGTAAGTATCGATTGACAGTATTCAATTCAGAGACACACTGAGTCACACACTCTCGTCACCAGAATCCTCTTCGTTATTCACACATTTTGTTTCTAACCTCTTCTTTTCTGGCCCGGTTCATCAATTTTTACTTAAGTATCGTGATGTTTTGAATTCCTGTACGACGGAGCTGAAGCTGATACAGTGTAAAAAGCCATAAAATCAGCTGAAGTCTCATAGGGCTATAAATCTTAGGGGTGGAAACTCAGCTGGTCAAGAAGTATTTTCACTCAATGCAGTAGCTCTTCTCCGCTAAATGGGTGACGCAGACTGGAAGGTCGCTGGGCCGCATTTCATGCGACACACGCATCATATAAACAATTCAACGCAGAAGAGTCCTGGGGAAATAAAGTAAGGCGCATTCGCTGTGAAAGACTCTGATGGGGACATGCAGCTGAAGTGGGCAACGCACTCGAGAAACGCGCCGCTTTCACCGTCCATCGATTCGCGTGTCTCTTCCCTCACTTTCTTCACGGACGCCCTTCATCTTAAGCAGCCTGGAAGATTTTCTTACACACTTATGCGATGGCGCCTGCCCCCCTTGGCGATTTCGAGTACAGACTCCCTCCCGGGAGTCCAATCGACAGCCTTAAGTTTACAGACCTTTGGGTTTAAGAATCCCCTGTGTCAGCTTCAGACTAGCTTCAGAAATTAGACTAAATTTGGGTAATGATCTCAGTGTAATATCTATTGTGCTATAGAATTTGCCACATAACAGATTTTGACCCTAACAGCCTCCTTTATCACACACCTCCCCCACTGTTCATCAAAGATGCTTCCTGCAAAATTGATTATGACTCTATTCAACACGCCATCTTGCACCAGAAAGTTCTAAAACCATACTTTCCCCCCCAAAACATAAGTCTCATTAGCAATGAAAAATGAAGAGCACAATTAGCCTGAAACAGTGGCTGAAATAGGTATTAATTGAAATTGATTTTATAATCTGCAACTTATGGGTCATTAATTTTTAATCTTTTCTCAATCAATACGATATTCATAATGGAACGACCAACTCTTTCATTAATACAGTGAGCACACTTTCACACAAAAAAACAATGAAGTGAAACATTAATTATGCCATAGTGTATTATGGTGTTCATTTTATCTGGAAACTGTTTAAGTCAATGCGCCTGCAGAAAGTTCTACTGCAGATCTGGAGAATATCAACACTAAAATAACACACTGTACATAAATTGTTATATGCTATTTATGCACCCTATTCACAATCCTATCCATCCATCCATCCATCCATCCATCCATCCATCCATCTTACGGTGATCAGGGGTGCGGGTGGGGGAGCACCAGTAGAGTGAGCCTGTTTTTTTTTTTTTCAGGGGTGTATTTTTCAAATCAGAAGCTCAGTGAGAGTATTTTTATTGGAAAACGATATTTGGACTGGAATTTTCTTTCCATGTTAGCTTGCTATTAGTGAAAACTGAACATTACTTGATAATATCGACGTCAACAAGATTTTAGAATTGCAGGGAAATAACAGGGTCAGATGCCAAATTGTTTTTTTCTGCTGAATGTGAATTTTGTGTGCAGTCATTGTGGCGATGGTCCATCTTTGTAGTTGATTGAGCCGTCAGGTGGCAAAGTTAGGTGACAATCTCTTGCAAATTTCCATCAGCGATCAGTTTGCTGTGGCGACATGATTCTGTAATCTGAGCACAAAGTAAATATTAGCGGCGAACAGCGTGGGCCTTTATCCTTGAATTTACTGAAGCACAGCACTGCCGTTTGGGACAGAAGTTCACTATCAACCATTTGAGCACTTCACTCGAACCCGAGCTCATTTGTTAAGTCTTTCATACATATAAGGAGAGTAGTGGGGATATTTTTGGTGGAAGGGTTGTGGGCAACTCTTCTGCAGTACAGAACTATCACTACTAAGTAAATGAGGTGTGGTAGTTATATTTTTGAGGGAGTACAGTGGGACTCCCTCAAACAGTTAACATTTGTTAACATTTGATGCACTGTCCTGTCTCAGTGACACCGCGAGAATGGTTGTATAACATGATTCACAGACATTTGCATCGAGCCTCACAGAAGGTTTCAGATCTTCAGGTAAGCCGTAATGAGGTTGTCACTGCTAAATCTGAGACATGCCGATGATCTTGGTGAGCGCTCTACGAAAGTGCACTTCTCTTGAGTTCGAAAGCTGCTTTTTTCCTTCAGAAGACCCTAAGGCGTTGTTGGAAGATGATTTTTTTTTTCCCCCTACGTCCTTGCAGTGTTAACGTGATCAAAATTTCCTGCTGGGAAATGGTTTTCATTAATACTGGAGGATAATGAGATCTAATGGGGATTGAGTAATGATCAGCGATCAAAGTTAGGATACAGTCTCTCTTTATACAGAGCATCTGTTTACATAGTCGCAATTGTTTTTAAGAGTTAAATTTATATTTCTCAATATGGACAGAATGAACATAGCAGGAATTTCTAACATTGAAATTATACACTTTAATAAAATGCAGTTTACAGTATATGAAATACTGTATCTTTAACATAAATTAATTAAAGTTAATACTGATGCTACGCCTATAAAGTTCAGTAATGTTCTACATGATATTTAAACTGATTATTAACATAAAACGTAAAGAGCAAATGTGAAAGATAGACATGGCTTTATCCGCAGAAGTGGGATCGCCGCGCTTTTCTTAAATGAGTTGGATCCTTGAGAGCCTTGAAGGTGGCCTGTTTCTTTACCTTCCTGCCACCTTGACGTTCCTTCCCCCTTAAGTCTGGGCCCAGGATGTAAAGCCACGTTATACAAAGAAGCGCTTTCCGCAGACACGCCACTCTGCGTCTCTAGCAACCTTGCCGGGGTCCCGCCCCACAACGCCTTAATTGACAACGTTAAAAGATTATTTTTTTCTCTAATTCAGTGCAAGTGTTAATGTATTCAAACTCATCCTTTAATAGGAAGAATGCAGTTGTCCAGTTAGCCAACGCGCACGGAACAGCAGCTACACTAAAGGGGCTGTTTTAGACTTTCGGCTGGTTTGGTCTGATTTTTTTGATTAACGGCACTGAACCTCTCTGGCAGAAGTCAGGATAGTGTTTCAAAGGGAACCAACTGTAAATTAATTTTGATCTATTTACAGACATAAAATAATTAATTTTCACAAGGTGTCTCGGTGGGGGGGGAGGTTTTAGTGCTGTGCTTCCTAATTGCAGAATGATTTCAAGGTTGTTAAATAATTATAGGTCTTCACCTGACTTTTAATGTTTCACGGAAGGGTAAAGGAGCTTTAAATATATACAGCAAAAATACATAAAATATAAGGCACTATATCACAAAGGAGTTATTACATACGTGACAAAAAATAATGCAATTTTTAAATAAGCTTAGAATGGAAAGGATATATGCTTTTGTTTCCTATTTAAGATGTACTTATTAAGGTTTTCATACTACTGTACATACAAAAGAGGCATCACAAACAAAAAACATAAAAATCAGCCAAACTATTACCTGGACTCATCAGTTTAACATTGTATATCTGAGAATAGATTCATTATTATTTTTGCCTGTGGAATAAGATTATTTCCCAAAAGCAAAATACAAAAATATACCCAGCACTGGAAACACTGCTGCCACCCAGATGTCTTTCTCTAGGGTGCTGCCATGGGGCCTCATCTGGGACTAAAGCCAGCAACCTTCATGTTGAGTTCATGTCCTTAACCACAATAGCACCTGCTCTGCCCCCTCCCGGGTAGATGTGTTACAGTTAAGATAAAAATGCATGCAGCAAGAATTTTAAACAACTGCAAAGCATTATGGACTTGCAGTTTCCTGTTTTTCAACTGGGTGACTCAGATGGTGAACATTGCCGGTTCGAACTTCACCCTAGTGTGTGTGTGTGTGTGTGTGTGTGTGTGTGTGTGTGTGTGTTTGTTTGTGTGGATTATATTTGTATTACACTGTGGGGACCAAATGTACCCCACAATATGATAAAAACCTATTGTTTTGACATTGTTGGGGATAATTTTTCAGGTCGCCACAAAGATCAGTGAATACTATCAAAATCATAATTACAAACCTGTGTGTGTGTGTGCGTGTGTGTGTGTGTGTGGAATATGCAAATTCTCCTGGTGTTCCAATGGGTTTCCTCAGGATAATGTGACTTTCCATCAGATCAGAGGGATTGGATTCTCCAAATTGCCTTTGTGTGTGTGTCAGTGTCCTGTCTTATAAAGCATCCTTCCCAGGATGGGCTCCAGCTCAGGATTACTGTGACCCTAATTGGATAAATGGTTCAATGGATATTTTGCAATTGTGCTACGACGCAAAGACGGCTTTATCTGGTCTGACCTCCCATGCTCATGAGAGCCAGGACATCACTTTCTTGCCATTAATTTAGTACAAATTAAGTACCTATATAAAAAAACATTATTGCAACCCATAGCTACAGATTTGCACCAGTGATTCATTCCAGAAGAGGCAGATTCCACCTCTTCCCAACCGTAAATCCCAATGACTTTAACTACCCAGTCTGCTTACGTCACGATTAGCTTTTTTACTCTTATATGATGTTTTGTTCATAGCTTTTCTCATTATGCCAATTAAGTTTGATTCTTCTGCTTTGCTATTGTTTGTTACATAAATCAATATTTTAAGGGATTTAAGCTTATCAGAGGTGCCATTAAATAACTGTGTCAGTTACAAGGTCAAAAACAGACTTTGACATTCTATACATTGGGGATATCAGCAGAGGTGGAAATTTCAGGTCCGGGAGGCAAAAATCCAGACCAAGATTTAGTTTCAACCAACCAGTTGAGTACCCCATGACTGTGACACTGTGTACTCAAATGGTTGGTTGAAATCTTGGTCTGGATTTTTGCCTTCTGGACCTGAAATTTCCACCTCGGTTTAATATTCTACCACCGAAAGCAACTCATTTGCATAAACAAAAGGAATTAGCCAGACTTCCGTTTCTCCCTGTTACCTTTCAATTAATGTGTAATTAATGTGTTCCCAGTTTCCGTGGTCGCACTGCGCCCTGCTGACTACACCCTCTGAGAAGGAAAGGACACCCCCCCCAGCACTTCTCCAACTTTCATTAAGAAAAACAGCAGCAGATCCACTTGCATATATTATAAAAGGTCTTCAATTTTAATTTTGCTTTTGCCATAACTGCCACAGCAGGGTGACCCCAAGTGGTAATAATTTTTATGCATTGTGCCAGGTAGTAATCCATCATTTATTACTATCACAAAATAAAAAAAAGCATTTTACAGAAGATTAATCTTAGTGTTCTGCAGCAGTGTGGGCTTCCAGTGTGAAACACTCACCAGCATGAGCTGAAACTCCAACATCACTGTATGTTGCAGTCATTTTGCACTCAGCCTAATAAGGTCTATAGGGCATCAGTTGTAATACTTTAAATTACAAATTTCGGTTGCATGTGAAGTACGTAGTGGCTAGGATGACCACCTAATCTATGTCAGCAGGGACTCTATGAGCTACTTCAGGTTTTACAAACTACCTTAAAGCTGAAAGGCTCCTGTGCTCGGCTAAATGGTTCAGTTCTTGTTGTGCTTTGACTGGTTTGTTTCCTTGACTGAAAGACTCATCCAGCTGTTTCACATTAACATCAGTGACACGTGCATGATTATGGGAGACTGACCAATCAGCACACAGCATGTATTCAGTACTAAAGTGAAGTCCAGGTCTTTTTGGCTGAAATGGTAGCTTCCAAACCCTGTTCTACCTCCTAGTGTCCCCTCTGACATGGATTAGGTGGTCACCCTAGTTGTGGTTTAATGGGTAGCACAGCTCCATGATAGCCCCCCCCCTTGACCTTGAGGTTGCATGTTCCACCTCTGCTTCCCAATGTATTCTACAGGCGCTCTGCTTCAAGCCAAAGCAGTTAGGTGACTTAGTGCCTGTAAAATCAGGCAAGACTGAGTGTTGCAGTGTTGCAGTGCACTGGTGTTTCCTGCCTTGTGCTTCCTGGGAAAGATTTCCAGCTTGCTGAAACTGCATTAATGGTTATTGTGAAATGGTGAAATGATACAGTATACAGTATGTTAGGAGATCACGTAAGCTTTCAGCCTACTTACACACTTGTCCTCTATTTATTTTTACTCTCACCATCGTGTAAGACCCGCATTACAAATAAAAGTCAACGTGGGCAAATAGTACAGATCAGTCCTTTGGGAAATCAAGTCGTCTTCCACGTAGACCTTAGCCAAAGCGAAATAGAAGAGTAATTAAACTCAGTAACGAAATGCTGCCCTGGCGATGAGCTGTGCATGGAAACAGTCTACTGATAGTGATATATCCCCGCAGACGTCCCAGGCACGCTGAAGAATGTTGTCAAAAACCGGCGAATCTGTACATTTGTGCTGAATGACGTACCTCCACTGTCTACTTTGTTGCAGTGCACAGCATGGTAACTGTCATGTGGTGACATGTTCTATAAGGTCAATGTTTTACCGAAGCTTCAAAAGTATGCAAAGTACCTGGCTCTGCACACCTATCATAATCGGAAACTGCCCCACTATCAGGACAATATTACAACTGCATAAAACATTCATTTTACAGCATATCATTTTTTATATTATTAGCTTAATTGATTTAATTGTAAAAGAGGAGACTAAGAATTTGCCAGAGGATGAACCAATCTAGCTGTAATAAAATCCTCTCTCCCCAGCCTCTTATCAGGCTGGGAAAAAAATATATAAACAGTTTATAATTGGATTATCTACATTACCCATCTAACCACATGATTAATTTCGATTGGGGGGAAAAATTTAAACGTAGATATTTGCAGTTTTATGTGCATTGTGGATTTGCACAGTATTCAGACAATGACATTCACACTTAGAAAATGTTTTTTGTCACTTTGTCATAAGTAGGAGCTGAAACATTTACTGACTTCTGCAACGAGCAGACATCAAAACAGCACCTTAGCCAGACCGTCTATCCATAATGGCAGGCATTTGGACAGCAGTGTCTGGGATCACTGGTAAAAGGGAACAGAACTTGGGGCTGTTGACTGGTTAGGCAGCTTCCGGACACGGAGTGCAGGGATTGTGAAACACGAGCAGAACCAGGACACAGGAATAAGGAAATGAGGCTGAAATGCAAAACCGAAATAATCACAACAAATGCAAAACACGACACCGGTTGCACGGCACAGCTGCCGCCGATGCCAAGGCAACGACAAACTCCAACCCAGAAACAGAACAGAGGCGCATATTATGTTAGATTCAGCTTTATTGTCATTGTGCTGAAAACAGGTACAGGGCCCATGAAATGCAGTTAGCGTTTACCCAGGTGCAAGTAAAATACATATGAATGTGCCAAATTATAAATACAGTGCCTTACCTAAGTATTCATTCCCAATAGACCGTTCCACAGTATGTCATGACAGATTGTAGTTGTGTGTTTCACAACAAAGGGGTTGAATACATATGCACTGAACTGTTTTCAGTGTAAACAACTTTCAATTCGATATACCCACTGCCCCCATCACAAAATTATGGACTATTATGTGTGGGCCCCAATAAATCTCAATGAAATCCATTTTCACTTGAGGCTGTAACCTGACAAAACGTGGATAAATCTGGGAGGGGTGAATACTTACCCAAGGTGCTGCTTAAACATAAATTATGATTGTGTGCATAACTATGCAACGAGGTCGCCCTGAATGTAAGGAGCAGTCAGGAAGTACAGAGCCGCTACTCTGCTAAGAAATATGATGCAAGTGCAAACCGTGAGATATTCAATGTGCAAATGAGCAGCCAGTGCAAACGAAACTGCGTTCACTGAGCGGGCTCCTATGGAACAAAAATGCCCGTCTCAAGACGCTGGCCACCGCAACAAAACCAGAGATAAAACATCGATATATTAAACACAGACCCCCAAACTACACTCCGTACCAAGCCAAGCTGACCCCTATGCTCTGAGAGTGATGCGGAGAGTCCTAGTCGGCGCACTCGGCTCAGTCTGGATAAGAGTCACAGCTGGATATGAAATTACTCACTGCGAACTTACTCAGTCCCACAAATAAATGCAGCGGAGGAGTAACAGATCTTCTCCCAGTGAAGCTTAATGGACCAGAGCTGGTCACAGCCTTATTTTTGGAGGCTTGTAGAGGAACGTTTCGTTAATTTCATTTTCCCTTAATTTTATGACGAATAAAGAAGCAATGTCTCTAGCTGTTACTATATATACTATGATGGTGAGTACTTATGAATAGAGATTTGGGTAGGAATAGAAAGTTAAATTTCATTCTTAATGTACAAGGACCTTCTGACACAACAGCAAATTAGTGAATATATGGACTCACATTACAGCAGAAGGCACAGGAATCTGTAGGACTTTTTGAACCAATACACATCTTAAACTTAAACTTAAATAAAATCTGCCAGGTGAACATATTAATAATAAAACTTCAGATAATAATTACTGAGAATTCATCTTTAATTGTAAGAGTGTATTTTCCGGGACTTTAGAAATAAAAGGTCCCAGGTAACCATGGTTACGGAAATCCATTGTTTCATGAGCGGCAAACTAGGCTACACAGAACACTATAGCTGTCCACATCTGTCATTATTTCTTCCCCAAAACAAAACACTTCTGCATTTTGTACAGGTGGCATTTGAAGTCAGTTCCTCTTTCTTCTATCCATCTTCAAAACACTTTTTTTCCTTAAAAAAAAAATTAAAATCGAACCTGAGCATTCAGTAAAGAACAATCATATTTTCTCCCATCTAAGAAATGGCATGGGTAGCTTCATTCACATTAAATCTATGAGGGGTATACCTGCTTTGAAGGCCTGCTCCTTAGCTGCAGAAGTGAATCAGAAGGATAATATTAAAAATGAAAGCATTTCACATCTGGCTTCATCCCCTTGAATGTGCATTAAGGCCTCTAATTTTGTGGCTCACCCTGCCTGATTTATTAATAACCCCATTTCCTAATGATAATGCTTTTTTTTTGCTCTTCCGAAAGGTACTTGTTTGAAGTTTTGCGTTGTGTGTGTGTGTGTGGGTGTTTTTTTTTTGGCCTCCTTGGGCACGGAGTGTCATGTCACGGACCGGGGAAGAAGGAGCAGGGGGGGTGGAGAATCAGGGAACGAGGGATTTATTATAGGGATTATAGGAAGTCACACTTGGGAACATCAGACGTCAGATGGTTGCAATGTTAATGACCTGACTAGGGAAAATATACCTAACGCAGACTTAAATACATTGGACTAATGAACTATAACGAGAAACAGCTGGTAAACACGGGGAATCCACATGAGGTAGCGGGGGGGCGTGGCACACGGGAGGATCGGACGAGCAGGTCATGATACGGGGTCTTTCACAGATTTTAATTGTGTTATAATAGTGTTCCCTGATGTTCTTATCTTATTTTCCGCCAAGTCACTGCTGCAATAAAAATTTCAGTGTGTTTGTTCTTATTTTGCCATTTATTTTCCGCAAGAAATTCACAGGTTTCAGACCAAAGTCAAAGTCAAAAGGGTAATGTAAAAAAACACCTTTTCTACGCCTGGATTACATTTAGGAAAAATCCATCGTTTGGTCGCTATCTTTGAAAGAGTATTGCACTGTCACAAATATTGCCAGTGGGAGCTGGACAAGCCTTTGGTTATATTACGAAAAGAATGACCCTGACCTTTCATACAATACTAAAATAGCCTAGCGATCAACAACAGATCCTCATTTCAATTAAGTGAGATCAAAACAATGTGATCTTTTCTGGTGAAGGGGTTTGGAAAAATGAAAGCATGTATGGAAGGATGAATGGATGCATACAGGGATGATTAGTAAATTAAACCGTACTTCTCATAGTTTTCAAAACCGCATAGATATTGGAAGGTCTAACACTATCTTCACTAAATTGTGCTTTGCAGTCATGTTCTGTCACAGATGTGCTTAGGGGTTCGACTCCAGCTGTTCTCCGCCTCCCGGCAACTACCAGCATTTTCCATCCGTTGGCTCGGTAACTTCCCATTTCTACTGGTTTATGGGGGCGGATGTTTGACCAGACCCATTCCACTTTTAACGCCTTTTCTCAAGGATGCGACAGAAACGACTCCCTTGGATCAGCTCGCCAGACTCTGTCCTTAACCACGACGTTACCTCCTGCTCAGAACAACGCTAAAATATGTAGCCTTGCAGACATTTTCCTTCAGGGAGAATTACAATTTTTGTCCACTTACACAGCTTGGATGTTTTACTGGAGCAATTCAGGTTAAGTACCTTGCTCAAGGGTACCGTTAGGTCAAATTTAGTGACTCTCAGACTACAGCTTTGGGATTTATTTTGCTACTGTTCCATGAATGTATCCAAACACATGCATTTTAATCTAATATTTTTTCATTACCCCATTGCTCAATTTTCTGCCTGAATGTGTAGCATTATTACGAGCTGTTTGTATATCATAACGACACATTACGTTTGAGGCAACTTTTTCCACTTGGTTATTTAATCATATTTTATCGTCTCACATAGGCAGCAGTGAGGCAGCTGTGGCTTTCCTACGCGCTGCACCTCCTGATAATCTGTTGTGTTGACGCACTGTTGTCTAATGCACCCATTATTTGCACTGACCTGCAAGTCACTTTGGACAAAAGCCTTTGCTGAATGAATAGATGCAGATCAAACAAACCACCCATCCAGCACCAGAACCATACAGACTGACATGTACAACATGTTCTACAGGAATTTAGGGACAGCAACAGAATTAGGTTTTTCATATTGAATGTATACTTGTATCATGTTAAGATTCCTCTGATGAACTGGTATTTATGTGGCAGTGCTTTCTAGGAAAAGCTTCAAGCTCACCGGGAATGAATCTCAATACCAAGAACGCAAAGACCATACTTGTGGTCTTCGCAAGACCAGTCTTGCTAAATTGCCTCCCAAGAATGAACTCGGGGTGCAATGAATTATGGGATTGGTCTCGTTCGGCAAGGATGCAACCGATGTATCCTTGATATTTGGGACGGAGCAAGACCAACATCCGGGGGTTTTTACCTTCCTCTGTACTGTGTTCTTACTATTGGTGCTGGTCTTCGGCAATGGAAGATGACGTGAAACAGGCACACGAGAACACAAGTACGGTGAAGAACATATATCGACTCACCCCACGAATTGGTCCTGGATAGGTAGTTATGAGAGAGAGATGGATAGGTTGATGGGTGGACATACCTTAAGATTCTTGACTCAGGTGTCTGTTTTGCCAGAGTTTTTTTTTTCGAAAGCTGTTGACTGAGTTACAAATGCTGAGGATGATAGCTGGCTTCCCGGGAAGAAATCATAAGGTGACCAGATGACATGATTCCATGTGGAACACAGAAGAAGCTGGGATCACATGTCAGCAGCTGGAACGCGTGAGCTCCTCACCTTCCTGGGGGTTTTTCTTTCTACAGTAACTCACAGCCTGGATGTGCATCGTTCTGAACCAGTGCACTCATCAGTCACACCACAATTTACGCGTGCCTGTTACACACCCTAAGGGGTAAATCTGAAGGACGTTAAAAGGGGAATATGAGGAGAATCTTCCGTTTTACTTTCATGACACTATAATTATTTCTGCCATTGAACACGGTGCCGCCAGAAACGTGGTTCGGTCAGCAGACGTGGTCGTTATCAACCTTACGCAGGGGCAAACACCGAGGACGCGTGTACACAGAGGAAATCCCAACCGGGAAAAACAGCCGTTTCTACTTCTTTAGAATCCGCATCAAAGGGAGCGGCTGAAAACTGCGATGGGACGGAGTCGGTCTTTGTTACACGCCGCACACTTTGCCTGCCAAATGAAACGCTGTGATTGAAAAATAATTGTCACTTTTCATCCTTACAAGTCATCCACCTTCCAAATGGGGAAAAGGCTGGTGTCAGAATGAAAATGACTGTAGGCAAACATGCAGGGTAATATTTATATTTTCCAGGTTTGCTATTGACAGAGGTTTAAAAATACTGATTTAATACTGTGTTCTTATCCAGACAGTATACAGGCAGTAAAAACCAACAAAGGGTGATAATCTTCCTTTATTGCTCTGGCACGGAAATGGCAGGGTTCTGAGATGGGGGTGGGAGGTCAGTATGATTCTGTATCAGACCCGATGGGACACCTGTCACACACCCCCCCCCCCCCCAATCTTTAAGAAGCATTTCAGAATTCCAGTTAGTGCCTTACTGACATTATGGCCATGTTATTGGGAAGCCAAAAAGGGGGTTGATTTATTCTAACAGAAACAAAGACAGTTTATACTATTAAAATCTGAGCAGCTGTTTTTTTCCCAATTTTATGTGCAGAAGGTGCATAATTAGCAATTTATGAGCTCTGGGTATACAGGGTGCAAGGCTCTGGAGTATATTTATAAATTTTCTACATGCCTGACAACCGAGACTCTGTGCTCTTTTCAGGTTAACCTGGAGTCTTCTCTGTTTGTTGAGAGTCAGTGACAAGCTACTTGAAACGAGTATTTGTGGCAGTGCGAGCGTCACCAGTATTCGCCGAAGCCACACACCCCCCCCCCCCCCCCCCCCCCACGCCACACCCCCCCCCCCCCCCACCCCCCCCAACCCACCAACAAACCCTCTACCATGTTGCTGCTGCCTGAACGTTTAGATGGGTTCCTGGTTTTGTCGGGCTGAAAAGAAAAGTTTTATAAGGAATTG
>JAOYFF010000045.1:7782519-7803761 GCA_025773925.1 Cryptomyrus ogoouensis | reverse complement strand
CCCCCCCCCCCCCCCACCCCCATCAAAATGAATCTACAAAAATCTGCGATGGAACTTCTCAGACAGTCCCTTCACATCCGTGGAATATAAATGAAGCTTTAGCTCTTAGGAGATTTACTAACACAACATTGTTCTGAGGGCAGAATGAAAAATTATCAGTTCAAAGCGATAACCAATCATATTGTTGAGCAGGTGGATACAGGCAATAGTATAGTACAGTACAGTACAGTATAGTATTTCTTCTGCATAGCCCACCTTGCTCTCCTGTGAGACACACACACAGGTGAGAGCACAGCTCGGGCTCTAAACTCAAGATCAGCTACTTCTAGATCAATCAGGGGTTAAGGGCCTTGCTCAAGTGCCCAATGTCAGAATCAGTCTGTTAGCTTCAGGACTCGAACCGACAACCTTCCAATCATGAGCATACAGTCCGAACTTGTCGAGCCATCCGCAATGGGGGCTGGTGAACGCAATGTATACAGTGGAATTAAGATCCTTTGAAGGGGTTACAGGGAACCAGTATACAGCGCATGTAAAGATGAAATGTTTCCTTTTAGCAGGGACACACAAGGAATCCCAACATGTGACAGAGGGGCATGAAAACCTCTATAGATGCTATCAGACCCAAACCTGCATTAGGGCTTGAATATGCACCATTTACCGCATTTGCATCCCCTTATCTAACAGGCAATCACAGGCTATTTCACTGCACTGTATAATGTATAATGCCCACTGCTGCCCTTAGCATCCCAAAATATTTTTAACTTTTTACTGTGTTGTGTAATGTTAGCATGCCCACGGTGAGCTGAGGACTGACACACACACACACACACACACATATGACGTTTTCTTTCTAGATTTCATTGCCGCCACTACATTACATTTTCAATTTACCAGATTATTTGTTAAAGCAATACAATCCTAACACCTTGCTCTCTACCCATAAAGCAGTTATTATGTTTATTGTTTCAAGGTTGCTTTTAATGTGTCGCCACATCTATTAATGAGCATTTCTGCCGATGTGTGCCAGGAAGGGTGCTATCCGCAACAACAAAAACAACCTACATTAAAGTCAGTGATTATAATAATCATCCGTGCTTGTAACTATGTAACTAAACTGTTGGGCTTTAAATACGACTCTTTGTGTTCTTAATCTTACCGTTACATGGACACAGATTCGCTGACAAAAAATCTGCTTTACCGCTAATTGCTTTTTTGTGGCATTTTTGTAACGTCACCTGACAAAGTCACAATGATCCACGGGCAGGATTGGGCAATTCCCTATCGCCCTTAAAACCAGATACGCAAGGAAAAAATACTGTAAGTAAATATATATATAGGTTCGATGGCCGGGAGTGTCAGTAAAATAACAGAATCGGCATTTTTTCTCATTTATATACCTTATATATATATACCTGGTTTGCCTACATAGCACATTCAGGTCTGCACCTTAATAACTGCGCATACAAAATGCAAATAAAACTAAAAAATTGCACGTCTGCCTCTTTCTGGCGTGTTGGTGCTAAAATTCTTATATGAAAAATGGGTCAAGCTGTGTTTTCACCGGGACTGACAGCTGAAATCGTTAATGAGTCACATATATAATATTTGTTTTCTAAAAGTACACTAACATATGGTACATAAGGGCCTTTAACATTTTCCCAAACACTTCCATTAACTAAAACATGTCACACAACTATGAAACAGGTCCTCGTTCCTGTTTTAGTAACACATCACTACATTACTTAATGCCGTATGATTTGAAATGTAAATGGACTGATTCTCACTAAAGTGCGAAGGATTTGCTAGTTGTCCCATTAATCTGTTGGACAAAATATCAGTTGTATGTTTTTGTTTGTTTTATTTTAATTCAGGAGAAAAGTAGAAGTCAAGATTATTTGCAATCTGTGTCCAAAGTAAAACAGAATTTATAAATTATACAACCCAATTACTGTTGTCAGTAAGGCATTGGTCTCGTGGGAAATTCTTCATCTGTGAAGATTTGGTAAATGTGATGACACTTCCAAGTGCAGGAAGTTGTGCTGCAGGTAGGGGAAACGCCAAGTGCCTTTAAAAGCGAAGGATTTTCATTTTACCATGAAGAGGAAACACAAATCATTAACAGTCAGAGCAAAAAGTGCCGCAAACGGACTTGGAAGACCATGGAGACTTTTGTTTTTCTATTTCCTCAATTGAATTTTTCTGCCCCGAAGGAGGAAGCATATTTCAAAATACTCGGTCCGAAGGATCTACCAGTCGCCACAATGCAAGATAGCAGATCTAGGTAGGTCGCAATGAATCACATTGGCACCCCTTAATAGAACATAAAGCCGCAGATCGACCGGTGTGTATGTTTGCCAGATGAGTTGCTGTTTGTGCAGTGCTTTGCTGCGCTAGGAACCGGAGAAACTTCCTATTTTCTGTACTGCATGATGAACTTTCAAGACGCCGATGAGACATACGCCATGTTTGCTTCATGAATTCACGGATGTGTTTGTATTAGTTTTGCTTACTTCGTCTCCGTCGCGAGTTCGTAAGGCAGAACTATTGGGCAGCTGGAGCAAAGACTTCGCAAGAAAAGAGCAATGTGAGATACACAAATGAAAAAATTCTACGTGATGCAATGGAGGAACGTGTTGAGCTACCTCCTCTACATCCTGTCTTAAGCAGATTTGAGAAGAATATATGAATTTATTAAAGACTGTAAAAATGCAATAGGCTAATTAAATTATTTGAAAGTGTTTAAGTTATGAATGCATGCTCCATATGTGAATGTTTATGTGTATGATGTGTGTGAAGGTTTTCGAAATGTTGCAGTCGTCCACCCATTTGTGACCGTATTTTTAGGGGCTGATTAGGAAATTCTATCTGATTTGAGAAAATGAGCTTCTGTTCATGGCAGCGTGGAATCTCCATGGTCCAAAGTCAAGCAGACTGATGAATTTTCTATAACTTCCTTTTATTTCGCCTTCACTTTGTTCAGCTTGGAGAAAGTCTATATATGTTTTAATTGCTTCTGTAAGGAAAGCGGCATGAGTGTGGTTTATAGAAAGCTATGAATTTACTCATTTTCTTTTTTTTTTGTGCTTGTAGGAAAGACGACAAGGACAAGAAAAGCAGAATAAGCCGCCTACTGACAAAGTCGGGTTCTCACGAAAATGTCAGCCCTGAAAAAAAGGCAGCCACAAAGAACAGCGAGTAAGCCTGACTGCGGCCGAAAGTGTGCACGTCCGCAGCACCGAAGCGGCTCCGCACTGCCGGCTGAGGCGTTCTTGGCCATTCCGAGGCTCATAATCACCTCCGAAGAACACACGTCACGAGTAGCCCCCGTACAGCTTTTGCATCAGTACTATGGCAGAGAACGCCGTCACTAAAGTGTGATCTTATAATGACTGCTGACATTTTCGGTCTATAATCGCATGCACCGGAACACCTCAGAGGAGGAAATGAAATGCAAACAAACACATCAAGAGGTTTAGCTAGAAAACAGAAATGCAATCCTGCAGTCAACATCTGCGCAGTCTGGCTATCAAATGCACACTTTGAATTGTGCATGTGCAGGCTGGGTCAGTTTCGCCTGCGCAGACATTAAAGGTCCGACCTACATAAGTGCAAAAGAAGTGGCGTTACCCATGAAGAAGAGGCCGATCGTCTTCTCGTTGCACGAATTTTGGATGTTTTATGACTTAGCATTTGTTTATGATGCTGACCTAAATTAATTTAAGCTCAGAAGTTTGTTCCAAATCTCCCCTCAGCTTTAACATAAATCAGTGTTTTTGCTCTGATCCAAACTGGTATCTGGAATTCTATTTGTGGCCCTGTGTTCTTGAATCAGTACAAATATTAACATAATCCTTGTCGTTGGCCTTATTTTGATATTCATTCAATAGCGTGGGGCCATGATCTGATTTAAAACTGACTGTATATATTCTGTTATTATACATCCCCATGTTACTGTAGGCAAGTGGCTCCCATTTATATTTTTTTGCTAAACGACAGAAGGTGTCTGGATATGACACAGAGGGTGAGAGAATTCAGTGCTTCCTGATGCCATCGGCTGAATGTCATTGTTAAGTGGAAAGAGCTTTACCTCAGAAGCGCAGGAAATACTGTTTATCAGGATGAGAGCCATTTAAGTGGAAAGTCTGAGTGTTTATAAGCATAACATATTCACCATTTTGTCCATTTGCTTTTTTGTACAGTGTTTCTCCAGAAGCAGCCTTACAATGGGGTGAATCCTTTGAAGAACTACTAAGACATTCAGGTAATTTTTTTTCCTCTAAAGCGCATACAATAAAAGTCACAGTTACTACATTCACAACCATTTCTAATCTACAAGTAATATAAATACAGTTAATACTTATCACCTCAAACCTCTTATCCTTTGATTAATGAAAGACTTAGAAAGTACAGCTGAAGTTAACTTGTAAAGAATACAGTTAACCTGTAAATAATACAATAAAGCATCTAAAATTAATGTTATTAATAGAACTCTTAGATCAAGTGATGCTTTGAGACTTCATAATGTACGCCCTCTGTATAGCTGTATCCCAGCACCACTCAGAAATCCAGGAAAATAGACAAAATACATCATTGCAAATTCAATTTGTCTCTTACTCGTTCCAGTTTGTTCGGTGTGAACTGTAAACATTAACCTCAAAACTCTCTGCCAGTCTTTTGTGGATTTATTTGTTGCACAGTTTGCAAGGAAATCTATGGAAATTTAAACAGCGCTGACAGTAAGGTCACACTGCATCTCACCCTTTGCAATGCAGATGGAGTGGAAATGTTCAGCAAGTTCCTGAAGTCAGAATTTAGCGAAGAGAACATTGAGTTCTGGTTGGCATGTAATGACTACAAGAGTACTCGTTCTGATAGTAAACGCCTCAACAAAGCCAAGACGATATACGCTTTGTACATTGGGGCAGATGCCCCAAAAGAGGTAAGACTTTCCGTTACTAGTTCGCTCTTTCAGAAACTATTGTCATATTAATAACGTGCCTGTGTAATCACTCTGAAACTGCCTAGTCTTAAAAGTTAATGCATTTTTGCATTAGCCCTCAACAAAGGCAAGGTTGCTTCATCGACAGCATTCAGCATAAACAAACAGTGAATTACTCTGCCAAATTGCTTCAAGCCTGCTCTAACAGGATATCACAGATGTGTATATACTTCTACTGAAAACATAATTGCAACATTAAAACATAACCTCTGCTAATGACGGGATGGCCCAAAGAAAAAGATTTTGCTCTTTCAAAACATATTATTTCCATGCTCCAGATAAGAAATAAAGCCTTATCCCATATGTAGTTTCAATTTTCTGAATGATATAACAGAATTATTGTGCCAACTGCAAGGCTCATCTATGGTAGACTCAACCTCCTGAGTAATACTTCGAGCTTTTGGGTGTGTAGCAGATCTCTGACGTTCCCCTCCACCCCGTCTTGCAGATAAACATCGACCACCCGACGAAGGTGACCATCCAGCAAAACATCCGCCGCCCCACGGTGTCCTGCTTCGATGTGGCACAGAGTAAAGTCTTCAGCCTCATGAAAAAGGACTCTTACCCCAGGTTCCTTCAGTCTAACATCTACCTGCGGATCATCAAGAGAAAGAGTCCCGGCAGCACCATGTACAGGCGGCGATCTAGATCCTGCGTCTTTAGCGATCACGCTGAAGCCACCAGCAACGCCGACGTGTGGTTATAGCCACTCGCAGATGCGTCGTTTGTCATCGTAATGAAATTTTCTGAAATATCCACTGTTGTCGTGACTTAATATATTATATGAGCATATAAGCTTTGTAGTTATTTATTGACACATGCAAGTGTCACAAATACTACAACAATATATTAATCTTGCAATAATTAACACTGCTTGGATTAAATAAATTATTTTAAGTAACCTATCAGCACATTAGTCATGAATCTCTTTTGATTTGTACATTATATTTATTCTATGAGTAATTCTGATGACTACAAACATGTTAAATCTTTGCCTGGATGCTTTACAACCTGGAATAAAATGCAGAAGGACAACAGAGAGTCTGTGCTGGTGTGTTTGTGCACGTTTACAGCCCTAACTATGCACCAAGGGTCTCAAAATGAAATATTTCCCTGATTTCACTACTTTGGCCAATTCTAATTCCAGTTCTTTACAATATTTATCAGGAGTTTTAAAATGGAAGGAAACATGCAATGAAACTCCATTACAGAAAACTTATGTTATACAGAATTTTAACCTAAACGCAAAGAAAAAAATAACATCGAAAGATGGAAACATTTTCCTAAAAGGACTATGAGGCCCCCACAGAGAGTGTGCCCAAGTGCCTGCCAATAAAGTTCCCTTAGTATTGCAAATTCACTGAGAGTCTGAAATTACAGCTTTCTGATTGATTGGTTCCCCTTGTCCAAGGACCCAAGGAGCAGGCTCGCACACTGCGTACCTTCAGAGATCGATAACTGACACTAGTCTTCACCTTGACGTAGCCATGAGAAAAACTCCCTGGCAAATTCTTGTCTGAAATAATTTTCTCCATTTGGAACTTAAGCCCTATGGAATATGCAGCAGATAAGAGAAAAGACTCAATATCTGATCCCGTTTTTTTGGCGTCTTTGCAGGGAAAAATAATAAACTGAAACAAATAGCCTCCAAGGAGATTCAACATTATGTTTTGCTACGCAAATACACAATTCAAATATACAGAGGAAAACAGATCCCTCCAAATATTATGACATGTCTTAATTTTATCTGCAGAATTGTGTTTTTGTTCTGGAATTTCTGTGTTTGTGTCAACAAAACAGCCATTTGGTTGCAAACAGGAATCTCTACAGTAACTTTGTGGACGGCCATTCTACAGCTTATTACCCAGCAGAGGGCACAGCTAAGTCCAGCATCTCTTCAGTGTTCGTACTGCTGAAGCGATCGCCATCTGCCATTCACAAAGGGACTGCAACATACTCCTTCTGCCGGCATCTAGACAACTGCTCTATAAACGAACATGAAAGCAAACATTAAACAGGGAAGACGCGTTTCTATATGTTTGCCTGAAATAGAAATAATAGCAGCAAAACACACTCCCGCTCGGGTCTTGCCAGCCACTATTACTCCACCAACCTGCATAACAAGCTCCCTCATTGGTCCTTTTTCTTGCCCATCACAGTCAACCATAAATTACGATGAAATGACCTCCTTGACAATAAATGTGGCAATAAGCAGCTGCAAGAACATAAAACCAGAAGGTGATAATGTACATATTAGCGGAAGCAAATGAAGTAGAATTTATGTAAGGGAGGTCAAAATAGAGGGTGACAGTTATTTAGTTCCTCTTGTATCAGTGTTTCCCCGTCCGGTCTTTGGGGACCCACAGATAGGGTCCCCAAGCACCGAGGTGAGACAGGGAGCTCGGAGGGAGCAAAAACATGGACCGGCTGTGGGTCCCCAAGGACCGGATTGGGAAACACTGTTTTATAACTATATCCAGTACAGGGTCATAGTACGTCTAGAAGAAATGAGCATGAGGCATGGGAGATCCTGGACAGGATGCCAGTCCATCACAGAGCACACACAGTCCATCACAGAGCACACACAGTCCATCACTGAGCACACACAGTCCATCCGAAGAGCGGCACTACAGACACGACAAAAATGCCAAAACGTGCTTTCTGGACTATAGGAGAAAACTGGAGGTACCCATAGGAGATGTGGATGAGCACAGGAAGAACATGAATACTACACACACAGAATCAGAGGTGTCAGACATCCCCAAAATAAAAATGAATCTTAATGCACCAAAATAGATGTTAGTTCAACACATGCTCCATTATCACATGAACCCCTACCATTAAACAGATAGACCAGAGATTTAGTGACTCATCCATATTCAGTAAAAAATCTGGCAGTACATTTGTCGTCCTTTCCGGTATTACTGACCACAGCCGCCTGAGGCCTGAATTTTGACCGGATAGCTTTTCTCGCTATATGACAACAGGATCACCTGTTGCGGCCTGAAGAAAACACCAGGAAACACTTCTAGACGGTTTTTGCACCCCTAAGTGGAAGATGACAGTAAAGGCAAGCGGGTTGATGTCCAGCTTTCTTCACCTCGTTCATTATCATCCAGTCGGTGACAGCTAGGTGGTACAGACAAAATGGCCCCATCAGCTTGCTCAAACCACAAGGCGTGTAGAAAGCAATCGATGACTTTTTGGCCTTCTATTAAACCACCGGGGTCTGGAATCCAGTTTCCCCCATATTTTTAAAAGGCAGACTTCCATTTCTTTTTTTTATTCTGGCTTGAACACTACTTGTTACAGAAAAACTCTGCGTTATCGAGCCCTTAGGGACTGGCAGTCTGTTCTCTAGGAGGACAGGAATAAATTTGCCATTAGCTGTAACAGACCAGGCTTCAAACAGCAAAGCTATGCACACATGGCAGTTTGTCTCAGAAGCAAATGCTATCGTAGCTGCATTTCTCACGCTTTACACCATAATCAGGTCTTTTTTAATTCTCCTTTTCTGCCATGAGATTCCATTCTCGATAAAACAGCTGAGCATAACGTAAATTTTTTTTTTATTAAAAAAAAATCATGTGCATTTCATGCACATGGATGTAAAGTGTTTTGCAACAGAAACAGAAACATTGAATTTATGTTATTACGAAAAACCTCTGACTGCTTCTAAACTCCGAGCAAAGCCAACACATTGACTCTGAATCTGTGAGACATCAGGCAACACTTTCTTCATAATTACATAACATTAGTATCAAAATTAGAAAATTAAGAATCAGAATCAGTTCAATTAATTTCTGTCGGTGCAAGTGTCAACAATAATGTCAATCAAAAAGTTAGAGAAAAAAATAGACCATGTACAAACATAAGAGATACAATGCAACCAGTTAAAGTGCAGTGACTACAATGCAACCAGTTAAAGTGCACTGACTACAATGCAACCAGTTAAAGTGCACTGACTACAATGCAACCAGTTAAAGTGCACTGACTACAATAGCGACAAGTGGGAACAGTACTTATTCAGGTGGACTGTGGCATGGGATTGACAGAAGTTATGTGTATCACAATTTTATTTGCATTAATAACTTTTCATAATATACTTTAAATTCCCTGTGCAAATTATGAACAGCACTTTGCAAAATTATTCAGACCCTTGACCGAGTCACACATCTAACTGGGTGTATTTAATTCCATGTGATATATTGTGCTTGATGTTATATATAACAAATATGCAGTTTGGATAAGTATTCAGGTATTCCAGGGTAAGTACCTACCATGTGAATCGTAGCCCATTCCTGCTAGCAAACCAGTTTGAGTTCTATCCAGTTGCTTGGATTTGGACTGTGGGCAGCACATTTCCAGTCTCACCACACAGTCACACATTCGGACTTTGGCTCACCGTAGCTTTGAGCTTGTGCTTAAGATCGTTGTCTGCATGTCTTGCTGGAACATGAAACATTGATTCTAAGTTTTCTCCAGCATGTTTTCTCTGTAGTATTTCGCATCGCCCATTCTTCCTAAAGTCGTCACAGGCTTTTCCAGCCCCTGCTATTGAAAAGCATCCCATAGCGTCCGCTGCCAATACCAGGCTTTACTCTAAGGATGCTTTTACCTGCAGTTTTGCTGTGTTGGATCTGCAGCAAAGATAACACTTTGTGAGTCACCTAACCAGGGTCTTTTGCCGGTTTTTTTTTTTTTGGCCGATGCAAACTCTAAGTGAGCTTTGATACATGTTTTTAAGCGATGGCTTCCTTCTTGGAAACCTGCTATATAAACCTTTTTAAGGAATCTTCTGGAAATCGTTGCCTGATGCACATTCTCTCCCATCACAGAGACTCTACTCTGCAGCTCAGAGGTGTGGCATCTCTTATCAGTTTCCTTCTTGCCCTGATGCACAGTCTGGCAGGATGATCAGGTCCGGGCAGCTTCTATAATGCTTCTTACTAATATTCTATAATGCTTCTTCCATTTCTTGATGACAGAGTAGACTGCTGTGCAAAACTCCTTGGTCATTATAATGTCTTTGCCTCAGATGTCATTACTCTCGCAGATATACATGTGTTTATCTTGAGATCTGTGATCATTAATTGTGTGCATTGGCCAATCATGTAATTTGATGACTCGTTAAGGTTCTTTTGTTTTTTGCACCTAACTTTGGGTTTGCCATAATGAAGCTTTAAATCAGGCCTGCCCAATTCCGGTCCTGGAGGGCCAGAATCCACCACAGTTTGCAAATTTCCTGCTCAAACACACCTACTAAACTTAATTAGCTGATTAAGATGTGTTTGAGCAAGGAAATCTGCAAACTGTGTTGGATTCTGGCCCTCCAGGACCGGAATTGGGCAGCCCTGGTCTAAATATTTATTTCAGTAATTTTTTTTATAGTTTGTCATGTAAAACATGCTGACATAATTCATTATGAGTATCATTACTTTAAATTAAGCTTTAACATAGAAATAAAAATCAATGCATTTTGGCTTCTAGTAAAATGTGTGAATTTGTGGAGGGTCTGGATACTTTGGTAAGGTATTATGTGTTCTGTGTACGACAACGCAACATTTATCTTGTCATTAGCACACAGCTGTGTTTTCACCTGGATGTCATGACTGTCCCTCACTCCCCCCCCCCTTAATTGTTGGGCTGAAGAGTAGATAACATGTCATCTGTTTTCATTGTGTGGTATGCATATTGATTAGGTTACACCACCAGCATTTGCCTTCTAAAATATATGTTACACATGTGAGGTTCACCTAAAATATAAGGAAGTGAATGCAACTTGTGCTCGATCATTTTTAATAATGTTCTCCTACTCAATCAGAAAGCAGAACAACATATAATGAGTAATCATCTTAAGTTTGCCACAAAAAAAGAAAAATATATTTAATTTTAAGAGCTGTTGGCTTCTTCATTTGTCTCCACTAATGATCATTAATCTCTTGAGACTTAAATGTGATTTGTGGGGGTTCATTCCTTGGAGTGTACAATGGAATGCAATTACCTCGATCGTACTGATTGCAATCACACTGCATGTAAAGTTATTAATTATAAAATTGTATCAGGGCTTACTGAAAAATAGCTATAATGTTGTTACCATTGTGGAACTACCCATCCCGTTCTGTGTGAGTGTGAAAATGGGATTAAGTTGGGGGGGTGGGCCTGGTTCATCTCAGGTGGGAGAGTCAGGTGATCCACCCTGCATTCGCTGATTCCTCTCACCAGTACTTACTGGTGACACTTGTGTGTGTGTCCTATCCCTGCCTACCCATCTCTGCCGTCACGCACACCCTCGAGCACGGACGTATCCCAGATAAAGTTTGGTTTTTCTAAATTCATTGTGTCACACAGTTCTCAGACGGCACTGGCTCTCTCATAGGAGTTTCGGTAAAAAATTACGATATTTGAGTTCATTTCACCTACTAAGAGTCAATCAAAAGATGCACTGATTCATCCGTCCTTGTTCTAACGATTCGTGCCGGTCGGGATCACAGGGACAAAAAATTTATGCGGGATTTGAATATTTTTGTACCATTACCGAGATCGGAGATCGAAATGCACCGTTGTGGTTTGATGAATCGAGGTCTAGAACGACAGATGCAAAGCAAGATTCAAGTATTGTGGTCAGGTGACAGACAGAGGTCAACAACGGTCCAGAGGAATGGCCTCATTGGGCATGTCCACTAGAAATGCTGACTGGACTCGGACGAGATGCGGGTCACGTTAAGATGTATAACAATCATCATTTTAAGATCATTCTTATATGGGAGGAAAAAATATTTTTGCAAAAGGATCAGTGTGTATGGAATAAGCTTAGTGCTAATATATAGGACATCTCCTGACATTGAGAAAGCCCTGTTGGGAAAGATTATAGTGTGTTGTGATATGATTGGGGATTTAGATGGTTTTCTCTGTGACAAGAGTGAGCCTTTGCTCTTCCGCTGGGGGGGGGGGGGTTAGCGTTATAGCTATTTTCCACACAGACAGGGTGATTGGTGATGCCAAGCTCTGAGTGTTTTGCATGTCACAGTCACTGCAAGGTTTCAATTTACTTCACTTGCCTTGACAGAGGTAGCTGCGAGGCCTGCCTGGAATTGACAAGCAGCTGCATCCATCGCTCATGTGTGTATGCTATGTTTTTAATGGCAGAATCTGCACTGAAGGGAATGCAGTCTATATGGCCATTTATGATACTGGTGTGACACTATACACATTAACCGGATGGTTTGGGCGGCAGGAGTGAGAAAGGGGGCCTCTGTATTTAAAGGAAGCATGCTTAGCTTTAAACTACAATTCATCTTAGCGCAGAAAAGAAAATAAAGCAGCTTGTCTTTGGTAGGTTATGGGAAACAGTGCACTGCATTTGTCCCTCATTGCAGTGCTCAGATGCTGGCTTCTGTCTGAAAGTGTCCACTGCACTTATTTTTTTTTACCCAAACTTCCATACAGAATACGTTTCAAGTGGCTGATTCCTTTCTCACATTCCATAGAAATGCCAGTTGGAGAAGCCTGTAATGAAAAGGTTACACGCCAGCACCTTCAGGGCCTGGAAGTCTTCAGAAAGTGTTTCTGATACCGGCAAGAGAAATCACAGTTCGCTGTGAATCGCTCCACTCCGATCAGAATTTGCTAAAAGGCTAATGCTGTTATGAATATCCTGTATGTCAGACGGATTTCATTTTTTCCCCCAAAACCTGTTAACTTCTCTGCAATGCAGTTGTCTAGGGTAGACCCAGTAAACATCACTAAAATACGCTATTAAGATTTAAAGTAATTTTTAAGGCAATTATGTTTCGCACCTTCCGAATTCACTTGCTTTCCCTTCATAAACCATATCAATGTAACACAAATGAATTTGGTTTTAAAGGCATTAAAGTTTTGAATCTAAATGCCACAGATGTAAATGCCCAGGCAGCCTCCTGCTTACGCCAGCAAAACGCCGCGCATCTCATAACATTTCTTGGGGGGATTTTAAAGATATAAGATGGCCGTGTTTTCTCTTTCGTTCTTATTAATATCTATTTGAAAGAAATTAAACTGGGTTACCGTGGGGAGAGGAGCAATTAGAGAAATCCAAGCGTGTTTGAAAGCCGGAGCCCCCAGCGTTTCGGATTTGTTAAGCGTAATACCAGCGGGGAAAACGCACAATATAAGACTTGGCTCCCATTAGTCATTTTTATTATAAAAAAGCAAGCATGGTCTTTTCCTGAATTTTTATCGTCCTTTTCGTGTCAGATGGTTTGACACACACTAACCATCTTCACGCTTTTGGTTTGCTAACGAGCCTGAACGACGGATGTGTTTCACTTTTTTTGCAGCACTTGCACCAATAAAGCAAGTCGATCTGCTTCTTATCTTTTGCGGCTGATCTCTTTTTTTTCTACGTCTGACGCCAGTCCATCGAGATAAATCAAAAGATTGATCTATGAAGAACTGCTCCTCTTCCTTGTCTTAGTGTCTCGGCTAGACGGCATTTTCGCCCAGCGCTGCCGCCCTACACACGCAGCATCTACCTGCTTCGGCTTCCCCCCGTTTGAAAGCATGCGGTAAAATGCACATATTGCCGCCTAAATAAAGGAGTCATCCCCACAGCAAATGGGGAAATCATTCTGAGCCCCACAGCAGTGCGACCAAGTGACAAGGTGCTAAGAAGAGACACAGCGCCACCCGGTGGCTGCTGTCGGTGCTCAGCGCTGAACTCCTTATGTTAGAGTGACACTATGTGGCTCGATCTATCCGCGTTAGGGGAGCTGAAACAAAGGCAGCGTCAGCTTTAGGGTAAAATAAACATCTACTTCACTGAATGCATTGGGGAGGAGATTCATTAAATCTGTGATGTAATAGAATCTGACCGTGTTTATAATGGTCATAATGAATTATGTAAATCTTAAATCTCTGCTGTTTTATTGAGGCAGTGAAAATTCTAATGAGGTCTAGAAACCTGTTTACCATTCTGCTCAAAAGGGAAGTCGATTAAAAAAGTAATCATCCTATCCTATCACTGTATCAGTCATGCATTCATACAGACCCCCCCTTCCCTCATATTAATAACCCCCCGAGCTCAGGCTTCTTAAAATCGCCTTTACACACAGTTATAAATCGTCATGGCAATGGTAACATGACGTGCGTCAGCCGGCCAGGCACGATGCGTTGCGGGCTGGACAATATGCAACGCCTCTGCTGCACCTAATCAATGTGCGCCAATTAGCGTGTCTCCAGACTACAATAACAGCTTAGCGCAGGTTGCCATTAAACGCCACAGAGATGGCGATGCTTGCTACTCATGTAATGATTACCCTACAGTCTGTTTTTGTATACAATCATGCCTTGTTTTGCTATTGAACAGAAATAGACCTTCAGTTTACACACACGTGGCATAATTCTGAACCACACCTAAATTAATGTTTTAAGTGTATTAAATTTTTTTCTTCATTTTGTTAAGATAATTGTCATGTGAAAATGGACCTGACTGTGAATATTATTAGATTAGAAACTGAACTACAAACTCACTAATTTCTCATTGTAAGAGCATAACCTTGTGATGGGATGGCTGCCCGCCCCTTGGGTGTTATCAGGGTGGGCTCCGGACCCCCTGCAACCCTGAATAGGTTATGCAGTTACAGAAAATCGATGGATGGATGGAGGAGCTTAACCAAGTCTGTAATACAACGTTTGAGTTCATGTTGAGATCACATGTATTTTAGCATTTAGCTTTTGTGACGACGTTTGCCGTTTTATTTTGCGTTTTCCCCACAGTGCTGTTGCACATTTCTTGTTGGTTCTTGCCCAAATCCGTGTTTTGGTGTCTTTTTTCTGTCCATCATCTATATGTTCACTTGCAGATATGCCAAACATAGTTATACTGTTAAGTTTGCTTGCTGTACCTTTGTACCAACTTCCCAGCAAAAATATATAGACTGAGCGACTTTAGAATGTTCCGCTAAACCTCGCCTGCTTTAAATGAATTTTCCCCTGTAATTTCCATCTGGCTGTGAATAGTCTGGGCAGTATGTAATGTTTGTGTTTCAGTTTGTATTTGGCTTAGCGGCTCTTCCCTCGCATTTGTAAGGAGCATGGATGGCCGTGTTATTTCTCTGTTGGCTTAACTGAATCTAACAAGAATGTTTGTCAACTCGCCATTCATTGCCAGCAATGTGTGGCAAACAATGACAAAAACAGAACAAAAGAAGGGAATGAGTTTAAATATACTGACGGACAAATGTGAGTGGAAAAGCTTAACCTTATAAACATGTTTTGTGGCATTCTGGGAATACAGCTGGGAGACGGGCCACACAAAGGCATAAGTAAGGACTCGTACACCATGAAAATGTGTGACAGAATCTCTTTGAAAATCAAATCGCCTGCCTTGTTTTTCATTACCGATGCAAATGGAGCCCGCCGCCGCATTTTACATCACCTGGTGCCATTTCCATTTTCCATTCGTGCTCATGGCCGCATGCGTCCAAACAGGAAAAGGGGGAATCGGTTTCAGCGTGATCAGTACGGACAGGTGGCCCCGCTGGCGGCTGCCGGCGCAGAACGCAGCCTTTTGTCCTGTCCTCAGTCATTTTCTTAAGCAGTTCACGGTTTCCTCTTAAGCAAAACTGAAAAAATAAGACTTCCTTTCCATACAGGGAAAATATTTATCACAGTTAAATTGAAAAACATCCTGATTGGAATAATATTTTAAAAATTGCACTTATTACCTGTAAAATGGGATAATCCCTTAAATGGGAAACTCAAACTTAGATTTATAACAGCACATGCATGTATGTCTTTCTATTACAAATTGTGAATATCGAGAAAATTGAATATTACAGTCTGGGTTTTCTTTTCTAGTACTGTACTATGAAATTGAAACAAGAAGAAATGTCAAGTGTATGAAAATTACTTTGCTTTCTCCATCTACTGAAGCAGCGCTAAACAGGAGTTTTTGATCAAAAGTAAGAAAAAAATGGATTAGCTAATAACCAGAAATTTGTGGATGTCAAAAATGCGCATGCTACAATACTTAGAGATTAAATATATGTTAGGATTATATGTTGCAATTAACCTCCCACTGTATGATGAGATTAACTCAAAATGTGACATACAAAAAGATATCCCTGCATTTATACCATATTAAAGAGTCTGACTGGTTGTTTAAGTATAGGGAAAGCTAATGTATTTCATCCCCACAATGTAAGACTATGTGTGGACAGACTAATATTTAATGAGACAGATTTATTAAGAACTCAGCTTCCTATTCCACTGGATTGCTTCATTATTTTATTCCACTTTTTGTTGAAGTTGTTCTTCTTGAATATTGTATAACATCAGTGCCTTTGAACCTTCTCTGACCTTTCCCTTTCCAAAACAAAAAACATAGTCCAAACAGTGAAGGCTTGTTCTTGCCAGATGTAAGCTCTTTCATGAATTTTATTCTGCTTTTGTCAAAAAAGTTAGATTCTACCACTTCTACAAAAACAGCCCGTAAGATATATTGGCTTTTGTTCGTTGTGTATTTTCACTTTTATTTACGGTGTCAAATATCATACGAAACGTCTGTTATTTACAGATGTAAAGTAGGTATTTAGAAGTGAGCGTCCACAATTTTGTATGCCAAAAACATAATCATAATTATTCTGTATTCTATTGAAGAAATTGTTCTCCAGCTGAGGTAATTGAAATTTATTTCTGCATCTGTCAATATCAATTTCACCTGTGAAATATTTTGCTTACTTAGTGAGATTAATCAATTATGATGTGCAGAAGCAATTAATTACCCTTGACTCCGTATATTTATAACCGTATGGTTTAACTGCTCGTTTATCTTATTTGTGGTTTTATGTTTATCTTCAGTGAAATATGAACGAGTCAGGAGAACATTCTATTACTCCCATTGTGATGAATGCAAATGAAATCACAGCCAAATATTCTGTCGAAGGTTCATCAAAGCTGCCAGAAAGGGAAGCAAGGAAAGGTTAGGATGAACCAACGATATTTTGCATACTAATTTCCATGTGTTGTTTTCAACAAGCGAACAAGCTCAGGTCAGTCAGTGCACTTGATCACCTAACCCCATAATCAATTTCAATTTTAGATTTACAGGAGCAATTGGAAGACAAAAGACACAGGCATGGCAATAAAGTGAGTTTCTTTTTAAATTTCAAATTAAGCAATCTGTTTTTCTGACTAATCATAGTATTGTGTAAGTCACTATTATAATACGAGATTTTATCTGTATAGCTGAGTACAGTCTGTTTTTGTGAAAGCTTCAGTTTCTTAAATGTGGCAAGAATCAGTAGGCAATCTTTTTAAAATAAATATATATGAAATGTATTAAACAGCACCCTGCTCACATCATTCTTGATGTTTAGACTTTGCTCTGGAATTATAATTCGGGTAGCGTATATTCCGACATGAAAGGCTTGCCAGCAGCACCAAGCGTGTGATATCATAAAGAGGAGCATAATCACAGAAGCAGGCGCTAGGTCACCAGGAATATCACTGCCGCTTTCACTCGTAAAAGATCTCAATGCTATTTTCAAGGGTAGATTTTGTTGCTTTGCCAGGGAGCCCCTGGATGACGCTGGCTGTTGGGAAGAGTCCGTGGACAAACTTTTGGAATGTAAATGTAAGGACACCTTTACAAACGTCCCTGCTGGCCTCAGCTGCTGCTTTGTATTATTCATTCTTTGTGTGTAACAGATTATCGTGATTGATCTTAGTTTTAATGGATACTTTTAGATGGGTGACATTTCATAAATGTTTCTGAAATCTGGAGCCATGAAGAAACTGAGAATTCTAATCTCATCTTCGGCTGATAATGTTTTTGACCATCTCATCTCAGTTCTTGATCAGTATAGTCTTATTTTCCAAGATGAAACATAATTTAATTTGACCTACTTAAAATAATACATAATGATACTAAAACACTGATATATCAGCCTATATTAAATATAATACTTCAAAGACCAATAATGTATTTAGGTAATAGATTAGGTATAGATTCTTGTTATACTTTAAATGTTTCAAATCCATGGAAAATGTTACAGCATAGCTAGATTCTTTAAAGGCCTTCTTCGAAGTAATTTATTATATGCAAATTATAAACAAACTAAAATGATGTGTGTTTTATTGTTTGTGTCTAAAAATTAGTTGCAGTTTTTGCCAGTATTTTTAAGTTTGCAGAGTTTGCCAGTATTTTTAAGTTTCCTAGCAACTCTAAATAAAATGGCACACGGGGCCCAGAGTTGGTGTGAGTGTTGGTCTGAGTGTTGGTACAGGCTTGCAGTCGCATCAGCCGTCATTAACAGCAAATTCACTGTTTTGGTGTAGCTGGTCAGATGGCTTTCCGGGAGTTCCTGAAGACTGAGTACAGTGAGGAGAACATCTTGTTTTGGTTGGCCTGTGAGGATTATAAGAAAATTAAATCCACTCCCGAGATGATTTCTACTGCAAACATGATCTACACTGAATATGTACAAACAGAGGCCCCAAGACAGGTAGAAATCCTTTATAATTGTTTTTTAAATATGCACAGATTTCTTTTCTATCTAAAAATAAGAAAAATTCTGTGACAGATAAATGGTTGAATGGATGGATGGATGGATGGATGGATGATAGATAGATAGACAGTCTCACAGTAAAGAATACAATGCAGCTATATACTGAAGTGTAATGGTTATTTCCTCTTTACAGATTAATATTGACTGTGGAACCAGAGAAAATATAACACAAAATATTTCCCAACCAAGCCTCACTTCCTTTGATACGGCACAACGATTAATATATGGCCTGATGGCGAAGGACTGTTACCCAAGATTCCTGAAATCCGACATTTACCAGGCGTACCTGACGCGTTCCAAGAAGAGATGAATGTGAGGGACACCGCCGGAGAGATGTACAGTGACCCTCCTGGCTTTCTGTATTTTACTCCACCTTTACTGAATTACTTGGTATTTACTCCGACCAACCTATCTATAGTTTTGAGTAATTCACGCCATGAGATAACAAAATATAAACATAGAGGAAAAGATCCTTATTTTTAGCTAAGAAAAGGTTGTGAAACGAATGTAGATGTTTCAGTCTCCTCTTCAGAGCACGTTTGAGGGCTACATTAAGCATGATTCATTCACAGCTCCTTCACAGCTGAAACAGATTTTCTCATAAGTTGACATTTCAATTTCTTTGATTCCATTTTAAAGTATAAGAATCATTATATTATCCCTACATACTTATTGCCTGGTGAGATATGAACCCATTTCCATTTCTTTGTCCTTTTAGCTTATTCACGTGTGCATAGTATAGTCATTAATTTGTTTTCAATAAGTGCATTATTGTGGTAGCTTTTTGTTGCCAGTTTTCCCAGATGTGGTCATTTTCTTTAAATATTCTCTTTTCTAGTTTTTTTTCTTGCTCGGACCGATGTAAATACTCTAACCATTTCTCCCAGCTCGCCGTTCGTGCTGCTCCTTCTGTCTGCAATCTTCATCCCCTTCAGTAAATATCCTCTGTCCTCTTCTCCTCATTCTTCCTCTTCTTTGATTTTTTTCTCATCTCTGGTGCATTTGGGGAGGGAGGACAAGCCACAGAGGGAAAGTTTGTGGAGAGAAAGCGGCAGGAGATGAAAAACGAATTCGGTGGTGATTTCCGCAACTTCCTCAAGTGTCACCCTTGCGGGATGCAGAGCAGGGCTTCACAAAGGCCCGACTGGGCCCCTGAAAAATTCTACTGAATGCCCCCCCCCCACCAAACTAAAGCTACCACATACTCGTCGGCTCCCCCTAGTGTCTGAGCTCCTGCAAGTCTTCCCCTTTCTCCACCCTTAGGGGCAGCCCTGATACCAAAAGGAAACATCCCTTAATCCCTTAATCACTGCACTCACCTTGCTCCCTTTTCCACTTGGGGTCGACCAAATTAATCAGGCCTGCGGTCAGCCCTCAAGGCACCTTCTTGTTTTAAACTGGTCTGCTTCTCCCCAGTGTGGGGACAAACTCCAGTCTTCCTTCCTCATCATTAGGATCACATCTGAATTTATGCAATTAAAGAGGAACAAGTTGCAAAGGAGTATATTGCCCCGACTTGAATTTACGGATGATAAAATGCATAGATAAAAACTAATATTGTGTGTTGCCTTGTTTGCTTATGAAATAAAAATGTAACATCTTTCCAGTGTGCCACGAGATTCGTTTAATTTTTTGTTTGCATATGTTTCATTTTTCTTTTGTTTGTGTGCTCTGGGAAATATTAGGCACGATAAAGTAATTCCGCTTTCACGGAAGTGCAAAGAAAGGAAAGCGTGTGAGACCGCAACCCAGTTTCCGAGAGGCACTTTAATCATGCTTTAGTCATATTCGTCCTGTATTTGCACCTTGCATATCCCAGCTGTTGTGCGAGATCGCAGGTAGCAGAGTGGAAACGCTCCCCGGGGCTGCGCCTTCGCAGCCGTCCCGTGGGCACCCATGCCATGTGTATTTCTGGCTGCCTCGTCTTCCTCCTTTTCCTCATCTTGGGAATGGGTAGGATATATGGAAGGAGCATTTTCCGGAATTAGACATACAAATTGAGTCAGGGGGATGTGTGTTGTCTCCCACGCGGAAACCCGAGAAAGGACAGCTATAGGACGTTAATGACGAGCAGTATGACTGCGCTCTAAGGGGAGGGATTTTCATTTAAATGCGAGGATGAGGGACATGAGACAGGAGGTGTGCTGCATTCCACCTAATCGACAGCTGTACGTCCCCCACCCCCCCCCCCCCCCATCCCAGCTGGCCACTAAGTGCAGAATCCCAAGAAATCCTGTAGTGGTGTTGATTTATTTTTTTTCTTTGGAGGTGTGAGAGCTGGTGTTGGTTTGTAAGCGGCCCTAAGGTCAGCACAGACAGGGAGTGATTTATGGTCCGCGATGCACCTGGGGGGGGGAAAGGCCTGCGAAGCCGAGGCAGACAAATGTACTGAAACCACAGGTGGCTGAGGGCGGGGGGGGCAAACGCAGCAGGGCAGGCAAAGTAGGCGGGCAGCTGGAGACTCAGCCACAGAAACACAAAATGAAGGAGAGGAAAAAATACCTGGCAGTGCAGTGGGATAACCAGTATCCCTTCACCTGGCAGTGCAGTGGGATAACCAGTATCCCTTCACCTGGCAGTGCAGTGGGATAACCAGTATCCCTTCACCTGGCAGTGCAGTGGGATAACCAGTATCCCTTCACCTGGCAGTGCAGTGGGATAACCAGTATCCCTTCACCTGGCAGTGCAGT
>JAOYFF010000045.1:7767408-7782419 GCA_025773925.1 Cryptomyrus ogoouensis | reverse complement strand
GATAACCAGTATCCCTTCACCTGGCAGTGCAGTGGGATAACCAGTATCCCTTCACCTGGCAGTGCAGTTTGATAACCAGTATCCCTTCACCTGGCAGTGCAGTGGGATAACCAGTATCCCTTCACCTCGCAAGTATCCCTGAATAAAACAATAAATTCTCTATCAAAGGGACTTCAGTGTAGAACCAAGGGCATTAGACAGTTACACATATCAATTCACTATTGTCTATACAAAAATCATGCTTGCAACACTCTGAAAAACACAACAAGCATGCAAGCGATTTATATTAATATTAATGCATATGAACACGGCACAACAACCCCTAGGTGTATAATTTATTCGGTTTACAGAAACTGGAATATATTGTCGCTGAAACAAACTTATCTGCACTGGTAAGTACAAATCCCTAGAGACGCGGAACAGGATCCGTTTGTGAATTTTTAATCCGGACTTCATGCTTTATGGCAAAACTCGTGAACTTGGTGCAGAGAAATGTATAACTTTTACCGGAAAACAAACAAAACACGTGTAGCTTATAAATAAGGTATTTTTTAATTATTTATTTAGATATATTTAGTAGGTTAAGACCGATGAAATTAATGGGATTTGAGTCTCAGTTAATGGGTGTTTGTTATTGCTGGAAACTTCTGGAAGTATTCTGATTAAATGTAAGTCTGCTGCTTGCAGGCAATGACAGTATCCAGGATTTATTAAATTCAACAGTTTGCCAGTTTATGACAAAAACCTATTTGTGGATGTAATTCAATCTCAAAACATATAACCACTTTGCGGTCGACAACTCAACGAATAGTTATATTCATTCATTTTGAAGAGCCTGTGCTTCAACACTTAAACATCAGCAGTTAAAAACAATGTTAATGGACCATCGCTTTAGAAGCCACCGAGAATATACATATATATGAGAGCTTAAGGGCATATCTCTAATCCAAACAGATCACAACCTGTTGTTTAAAAAATGGCTTGGCGCACAAAATGGTGCTGGTTACATTTTATCCTTCCTGAATTTTAATGTGTCATTCGATGTGTCAAAAGCAGAGTTAAAATTACACATGTGATTCTTGCATAATGTCCTGGCCCTATCAGACGCTTGCATAACTTGTGAGGCGAGTCAGTGAGTCATCGGCACCTCAGCTGGCCATGTCGAGAAGCAGCGGACGGAGAAAAGTTGTAAAAAAAATTAATCAAATATGAGTTTTAAAGAATGCGATGTCCTGTAATGACTAACGAAAAAAATTTAACAAATATTGCGATGCTTACAGAACTGGGATCCTACATTACTGACCATCGCAGGTTTCAAATTGGTTACTAGGGGACTTGCTGAATGTTGCGAACAATTTTACATTATTTTGACTATGATTGGAGTAGTGAACGAAAAGTGGTGCGTGATTTTTTTGTTCTGAATCTTACATTAATCCTTAAAAACCTAAATTTTTTTATTTGTGCACTAATTAAGTTTTAAAATGTTACGCCCATGCCAATAAAACAGCTGCTGACACTGTCCTGGACATTATTACCACAGTGTGCTTCTGCTCTGTTAAATATGTGAAACATGAGAAAAATTTCAGTGCCACGGTATTTATGTTATACATGGGCTCTCTGTTAACAGAACATTTTCATGACTAACAAAAATGTTTTTCCTTTTGCATAAACAGCTACTTAGCAGTGTCACAAAGTAATATAACACCACTGATGGTAAAATGCTTATAATAATATACAGAAAAAAAGTGCTTGTGTGTGTGTGTGTGTGTGTGTGTCCATGGCCAGGAAACTCCCCAGACCTTAATCCCATTGAGAACTTGTGGTCAGTCCTCAAGAGGCGGCTGGACAGACAAAAACCCACAAATTCTGACAAACTCCAAACATTGATTATGGAAGAATAGGCTGTGATCAGTCAGGATTTGGCCCAGAAGTTGACTGACAGCATGCCAGGGTGAATTGCAGAGGTCTTGAAAAAGAAGGGCCAACACTGCAAATATTGACTCTTTGCATAAACTTAATTGTCAATAAAAGTCTTTGACATTTATTAAATGCTTGTAATTATACTTCAGTATCCCATAGAAACATCTGAGATAAAGATCTACAAACACTGAAGCAGCAAACTTTGTGAAAACCAACACTTGTGTCATTCTCAAAACTTTTGGCCACGACTGTATGGATGCATACACACACCAAGCATGTTCAGAAACTGAGTAATGAAATGCTTCGATGAATTTGCCCAGTTTCAAGCCGCATTCATCCATATGTTGTTTCTTTGTCCAGCGACTATGACTGACAGATTTACCAAAATAAAGAAAAAAAATACGGTCTTATCAACACAGTTCTTCCTACCGCCCCGTAGTGGTCAGTGGAGACATTGCCTCCTCTGAGTGAAATCGCATAAACCTAATAAGTATGTTTGGACGAGGTAATTCGCTGCTTTTGTGATGTAGGTTTAGAGACCCTACTGAAGTAAAAAGTCATATGAAGATAAGATGCCCGGGACTCTCATATTGAAGGTTATGCCATGTATATATATGTGAAACACTAGCTTTCACCCTTTGAAAATACCCACCTTTATTATACGACGAAATTCGCTCACTGTCGTTGTTACATTGTTACAGTTTTTTATAATTTCATATAGTAATATATGAATGATGGGTTGGCGCCCCCCTGCGACCCTGCATAGGACGTGCGGGCTTAGAAAACGGATGGATGGAATATACAAATGATTATGTACCTTTATACAGCGGTATCTATGAATTGTCTACCAGGTTATCGTTTCAATTTTTGGTTTCTACACTAGATGGCAACAAAGGGCCGCAATCGTTAGTGTTCTAGAACTGTTCTTGATTTTTGAATGCCTTGATATTGAAAGTGATTTCTATAGGCCTACATGCGTTCACATCAAGCAAGGGCTGGGAACCGGTGTTTGATGCTGGCACATATACAGATTTCAGGCATCAACATTAATAATTTAATTCAACTCTAAAATGCATATTAGTTTATTAAATACTTATGCATCTGGTGTATTTGTCTGTATTTTATAACCTTTCATGAAAGAGGAACATTATAACTGGGTAAAGTATGCCATGTTGAGAGGTCATTTAAAGTAAATAATCTAAATAAAGTTCACTACATTTATGGATTATATTTAAGGGGTAGGTAGAATCAGGGGCATTGCTAGAGACTTTGGGGCCCATGAAAGCATTTTTTAGGCTATCTATCACTCAAGGGCCCTTTGAATCATACTATTTCTTAGGACTGAACAAAATAAAACGTAGTTTACAAACCAATAATACATTTAAACAGTTTTTCACTTCAGTTCTCTTACTGGTCATTTGACCACTTACCATGTGATCATTCAGGTGACTCGAGCAGAAGTGACCAGACACTGTATGTTTATTGATAGTAATTATCAGTTCCTATGTTTGGCTTGCGCTTGATGAATGGAACTGCATTTCAGTAAAACCTTATACTGGTGACATTTTGCCTTGTTTGAAGCCTTGTTGCTGTTCTCCTTTCAGCTGGGCTGATTACCAATGGACAGACCACAATATGGGAAATGTGGGCAGTCGTCTCAGCAACAGCCAAGATGAGTTGCAGTGCTTTTAGGAAGGTGGAAAAAAGGATTCCAGAACTTGATCACCTGACAGTGGGTGAACCAGGAGCCCCCACCATCACACTGAGTGGTGATATCCAGAGATGTAGGAACAGGGGCTCCTGAGCTGGGAGGGGCCCCCCTAGAGACTGCTAATTACATAGCACGTGTATTCTGTTCTTTGCACAGTAAAGTAAAAATAAAGGAATTGTGTTTATTAAATTCTCCTTGTTGATATTATTAAATTAGACTATACAGTGAGTGGCTCAGTAAGTTAAGTCTCTGTGCCTGTGATCAGCAGACTGCCGGCTTGAGCCCCAGCCACCGTGGAATAGCCACATGTCTGTGGGCCCTTGAGCAAGGCCCTTAACCCCCAGCTCCATGGGTGCCGCATGCTGGCTGACCCTGTGCTGTGACCCCTGAGCTATGGAGAGCGAGGCAGGGTCGACGAAGAGAAGCATTCCAATGTACCTGTACTTGGGCAAATAAAACTTGTTTGTTGTTTCTAAAATAATGGTAATAAATTTTACCATGTTGGGTGAGGCACGTTGGAACGTTAAAATCTTAAACATAATTTCCTGTGTAATCAAATTAAATTTGCCCTTTGTGCAGCATTGGGCTTGACGACCTTTAACCCTGTTGTGATGACATCAGAGCACAGTACCCGGGTACAGTACCCGGCCCAGGGAGTACCCATACAACAAATCTCTAAGGAAACAACAAAACTCCACAATGCAAAGTGAAGTGGTATTACTGGCCAAAATAGCTAGCTTACTCAAAACATAAATAATCACTTTTAGTCAATATAACTATCAAAAAAAAATAAAATGATTAAAATACCTTTCTAGGTGACCGTACTCTTATCTTATAGCAGTTAAGTTAAATAGTGCTATGCTTAAGTATATTATTCTACATATTAATAATCTTATCGCCAAAGTTTCAAAATTGTTAAAGCCTTTATTGAGATAAGGCTCGGTCTGTCTGATCCACCCACTGTCATCGTTACACACGGATATAATCCCATGAATTTTAGGCCAGACTGAGGGGCCAATCCAGGGTAAAACAGTATCAACACACACCTGCACCCCACAGCCCCAACCTCCCAACAATATGGGGCAATAGCAGTAACTGGAGCTCTGCCAGTTCTCCTCTGGGAGATCAGTACAATTCCCAGAAGCCCCTGAGATGTGTGGCAGCAAGGCTACCTGCTGTGGCTCCATTTGCCAGTTAAAACGCTGTTAAATCACTTTGCGTCGGTGGGACATTTTTTCTGCCCGAATGCAACAGCAATTGCTAAATTTACATTCATAGCACAGTAGTAAATCCATTAATAATTCATCATTTAAAATATAAAATTACAATTGTACCCAGAGATACCTTCACAGACATCCCTCCAAAATAGGAAAAGGGAAAGGAATTTTAGTGAATTGCATTGTGCAAAAGATAGATAGATAGATAGATAGATAGATAGATAGATAGATAGATAGATAGATAGATAGATAGATAGATAACAATGCAACGCAGGTTATTCTAATTTTCTGTATCCAGGTTCGTTGTGAAAAATCCAAAGAAAATTCAAATTCAATATTTGTGTCAAAAAGCAGCACATGTTGCGTCACTGGGAATGAATTACATGGCCTCTTGTCATTATATAACAATATATTTACCAAATTTGCATGGAAGCCACTGAAACCTGTTGTTCCAGCTCATTTTAATAACAAATTTTGCGCAAAGGAAAAAAAATACTTTATTCCTCAAAGCTAGAGCACAGTGGATTGTGTAATCATACACATGCATTATTTATACATACCTACACTTTTATACATTTTCATACATACCTACTTATTCATACTCCCTTCAAATACATTCCCATGCAGGGATACGTAATTGCGCTCTACAGTGTCTCCCCATGGCACTAAGGGGACAAACTGGGTTAAAAGGGACAAAAAAGTCTCACTTCATCATACAATCTGGCTGAGACTAGTCAAGATGTCCCTTAACTACTGTCACAAGAGATCAACCAAACAGGAAAAAAACATCCACCCAGCTATAAATGGACTGGCATGTGGTACTGTAGGTGTCAAGATTACATCGTGTCGTGCTTATAATGTCAAGCACATTGTAGAACGCCCCCCCCCCCCCCCCTCCAAGAGTCACATCAGTCTAATAAAAACTCATTGTAATTAAAGGATTGTAATGTTGTGTCATGCCATTCTGTATTAGTTGAACACAGATAGTAGGAAATGTGTCTTTGTCATTGATAAATACTTCTGGACCAACACGTGTGGAAATGTCCTGATGTTTTACCTCAGAATAGCGAAGTGTGAGAATCAGGAAAGTTCTCACCCGGTAAGGATATACTGCTTATAAAAAATCCCGGAAGAATTTTGCAACATTTTGAAACATCCTAAGTTTGCAATGTGTGTGTGTGTCCATTCTCCATTTAATCATTTCCACAAGATCATTATTTCCTAATGCTGTAGGTGTATGTACAAATCCCAGAGTCTGAGCAAAATGAATCATAATTACAGGACAAGCAACTGGAAAAGGGATAAAAACACTTTACATTAAATGCACCTTCATAATGCATTCATAGAACATTCATAAGCAGCATATAAGTATGCCTTAACATGTCTTAAAGCATTGCATTCAAAATACTTCCAATGAACAAGATATGACAGTAATACATATTAATAACAAACATTATAATCGCATAATCAGATAATGTTTGTAATTAATGTATATTGAAGCTGTTAAGGTATGTTAGGATGTTAAAGTATACTTACACGCTACTACATGAATTGATGAATATTCTATGAATGCATTATGAAGGTGCACTGAATGTTCTATGAATGCATAATGAATGCATTATGAAGGTGCAGTTAATGTAAAGTCTTACTATAAATTTCATAGGGTTCTTAAAAAGCACCTTAAGAAAATAGTGACTGTCCAAAAGTGATTCACATGGCTGACTTCGCCCTTGTTACTGAAGTTCAATAGAAAGTTTTGAAAGGTATCAAATCTCAAAAATGAGGAATTGCAGGAAAGTGCTTGTTTGCAAGCCACCAGGCTGCCAGGCCTGTCAGATTTGTAACCTGATCATTTTTCGGATCGGCGATCGTGCAAACCTGTGTTACATGGCATTGAACCTGCAGGACACGTTCTTTGAGAACATGCCACTTTATCAAGAATACGTCATTCTACAATCTGTCATCTAGCCGAAGAGTAAACCAAGACACTGAGGTCTGTGCTAATGTGAGCGATCGTGATGCCATATCTTACCTTAGCTATGCTACAAAAATAGATTTCAGCTGATTATACAGAAGGATGTTAGTTCTTTCTGCAGTGATTGTACACCAACTTAATGCATGATAACCCATAATGGAACATACATTTATTCACCAAACAAACATTATAATTCAAGACAACGTGTCTTTTGTCTCCCCATTTATTCAGGACTTGAATTCACAGCCTATAAGTTGCAACACTGACCTGCTCTCTACTTTGCTTCTAACTTAACAGCTGCAGAAAGGAGGGGAATTTTTAAAATTTACATCAACAATGTCCTTTTGTATTTCTCAGTATAAATGATTCAAGGTCAAAAGAAAACACTAAGGATTCATGTTCTTCTCTGGGTCTCTGTCACAATATCTGTTTCCATCGTAGGTGTTGTCCACTCATTTTTACGAAAGCTTGTAGAGAACTTCATGCTTGGGACAAATGAAAGGAACCATGTCAGTGTAGCTATCAAGTCTAATGTTTTAATACTGGCTTCAGTTCATGTTTTGGTTTCTCAGTGTCATTATCTGGGAAGTTATTTTGTCAGTATCCTCTGCAGAGCCTCTGTAATACAGCCTTTTGTGTGTTAACTGGCTACGTTAATTGATTGCTTTTTCAATTGATTCGATTTGTCCCGCACTCTTACATGAGGTGAAATGCGGGTCCTCTGAAGAGTGGGGGCCGGGGGAGGGAGGGTTGAAAAGGGGGCCTAAATTAATAAAATTAGCAGCTTGCTTCTGCTGGAATTAATATATTGAGAAATGTAGAGATTACTCAGGGCACGTTAATTAAACTTAATTGTTCTTATGGCATAATTGTATGAGACATGGGAAGGAAAAGTATGCATTTCTGCACAACTGCAGTGGAACAATACGTGACTATTTTCTGTTTCAATTTTAGGCTCACAGTACTAGTATTTTTGTTTATGTTTATGTAAAGCATTTTTGTTTTTGTCCCAAAAGTCATGACAATGCAATTTATGACACAAGCTTCTTTACACTTAGAGAGAATGCCTACAATTACCTTTCATTATGATGTAAAAACAGATTTAGTCTTCTAAAGATAGAATGAAATGCAAACACCCTGCATAGAATTCTGTAAGTAGCTTTTTCTTACAGCTTGGCAAAATGTATTTTGGGATCAGTGGTTGTATAAATAGCTTTGAACAGCTCTGTTTGCCAGAATCTCAGTGAGAACAAGTGAGTAATTCTTTCCATCAGAAGTCTGCCAGACCAGTTTGTTGAAAGACCAGTTCACTGCAGGTTATACAGGCGCATCTTCCGACAGAAGTTGTGCCAATGGAAAGAAAGGTGTAGCTCAAGGTTGCTTACCTAAGCAGGTCGAATAAAGAGTCATTCATTTTACAAAACATTTAAGCTATGCATGCACGTGTTTATGTAACATAATAAAAACGTCATTTATGCAATGAAGGTTTGGTCTTGGGAAATTTATGGCTGCATATCTTCTTCAACATTGAACTGAAAAAAATAATAGATGCTTCAAGGAATTCATGTGATGTAACAGCCTTTTCATTTTTTATGCAAATGGAACTCTGCCCAATATTCAGATTAGTATTGTATAACTTGCACCTTGGGCAGAGCCCTTGTTTGCGTTAAATATTTGTCTTTATATTCATATTGGAAATCTCCAAGTTGAATGCACACTCCTTCTTTAAATCATGAGAGATTGTCCTGAACATAAAGTCGACACTTATCTGAAGAATTACTGTTTGCTCGCTGAGATCAGGGCTGTAGCGAGGCTTTGGAAAATACTGAGGTCCAGGCCCCAAGGGTTGGGGGGGGCGGGTCTTGTTAATCACATTACTGATACCGTCCCATTGATAAGCTGTTTATTTTTAGTACTTACTTAAGTCAAACGTTAGTTAGCCTAATTTTTTATTCAGGTAAATATTGAGCTTCAAATTTTATTTTTAGCTCTTAAAAAATTACCTCATAACCAGCTATGGCCCTGGGTGAGATACAGTGCATTGAGCTTGGCCACCAACCCTACACTGTTGCATTTACTTTAAAACAGAAACTTTCATTGTAAAACTAATTTCTAATCTTAATTCTCATTAAAGCCGAATGCTAAAAGGCATGAAGGCATCATAGCTAAATACTTACTGGGAACACACAAGGAGACAGATATGAGCAATAATTCTCATGCCAGCCAAAAAGTCATCCATTCATTCTCTAACGCAGCTTGTCCTATGCAGGGTCGTGGGCGAAACGGTCAGTAAAAAGGATATTTTTAATACTGACATATCTAGCAAACAAGTGATAAATAGCCATCAAAAAACAAGTGGTATTGGGTGATGATATAGTATGAAACTAATCATAACCTTGCACAAAGTGCCCAAAATAAGGCGGGTTTTCCCTTTTGAAGTTTCCACAGATGTCTCTACTGGGGTAAAGTCGCACTTCCTGGCAAAAGAACAAGACCTACACCAGAGAAAAAGGGCACTGATTCGTAATCAAGTACAGGTTCGCCGTAACTATAAATGCTGTAACCCAAGGCCAGCTGTTCACTCCAAATATTTGATGTCATTTATATAACTCCAGTTAATTAACACACATTATGACACACAGTCTCGTCACATTACGGAGTTTCTAGTCAGCTTCACTGATTGTGCGTGAGGCCAACAGAAAAATGATATCAGATCCAAATCAGCCAAAGAATGACCTTCTGAGGTTTCTGTAGAAATGGCCCTTTGAGGGATTATTACTTGGTAGTTTGTCATAGCATTAGAAATTTGAGCCCTGGTTTGTGTCCTGCCTGATACACTCATACCCATTATTATACATACATATTTGCTACCAGTTTTCCTGGACGAATGACTTTTTTTTTTTGTTCTTGACTGACTCACTAAATCTCATGGCAGTAACACAAGGTTAATGCAGGTTGGTTTTTTTTTTCTTTTGTATTGTTGCGTGGAACAGCTTGAATGTTTGAACTTTGACGTCCCTGCAAACATTGCCGCAAGCCAGCAGTCTGTACCTAATATGCTTCAGGAAGTGTGGCAATTCGGACGTACTGCTTTCTGGAGAACCATGGTTAGCACATCCACTTAAAAAAACTGCATTTTCCATTTGCACAAGTATGAGTACAGGTACACTGGAATGCTTCTTTCTGCATAACCCCGTCACGTTCTCCTTCATGAAGGGCCCAACACAGACTTGACTATTTGACTGAGGCTCAAACTAGCAACCTCCAACTTACAATCTATACAACTTACAACAACTCATATATAGAACCAAAGGGTAACACTTTACTTAAAGCACTTATGTATAACGCATTATAGATACCATCATAATGCATTATAATAGCTCATACTGGTCATTATAAAGCATTATGAAGGTATATATAGTGCATTTTAGATCTGAGTTTCATAGAGCATTTATAATGCTTAATAAACATGGCAATAATGTGTTATGCCTTTCTACAAATAGTTATAGCTGTGTTTATAATGCTTTATGAATTATTGTATTGCATTTTGAAGGTATCTATAATGCATTATACATGAGTGCTTTAAGTTACCAGCATTTCCATGCCTTGAGTGTGCTCGAGAAGCCTGTAAACACAGTCAACATCTCGGACATGAGCTCAGAGCCTGTGGTTGGCGGGAACAGTCTAGCGATGAAGTCCTTCACATGCAGACGCAGGATGTCACAGTCAAGAAAGCACCTGCTTCTTTCAGCAGTGCTCTGAGGTTTCGGAGCGTCTTATTCAGCCCTGTGTGAAAAGTACCAAAAACTGGGGTGGGTGTGGCAGTCATCAGCTGTGCATGTGGTGTGGGAAGTTTTAAAGACACCACTGAGAAACACAGAGGGACTGCCCCCCCCATTCTTTTGTAATGCAAAGCGAATTCATTGAGATGTTTAATGTTTTGCTTGTTTACATGTCACCTTTCTTTAGTACTTCCTTTTTTAAAGTGCGAACAGCAGAGTGAAAAAGTACCGCCGTTTCGCGGTAAAGCCCAACTCGGATGCAAAATAAGAGAATGTATGCGCCGCTGACTAGAAAGAACAGCTGAGATGGACGCCATTAAACACAATGGGAAAATCAGCATTGCAATTTAGCACAGAGTGTGGACAAACTCACCTCCTTCATCGTGAAAATACAGCTGTAACACAGAGTGAGGAACTAATCAACAAGATTTCTCCGAAGAGACGACATTCACAGAGGGATACTATTTTATTGCATTACAGAATGCAATGGCTGCATTCTTCAGGCTGTTCTCAAAACCTGACTAGCAAATGGGTGTTTTTAGTGTCTAAGAATAACTACAAACTCCACTCTCCACATGACTGACATGTCTGATGGCTTATCTGGCCAATGCAAACCATTTAAAATGCATTTGCTTATTAGTAGCATAATCTCATGATCATGTGCCCAAGGGTTTTTATTTTCTTTTTTAATGCTGCCTGGAAACTTGGTTTTCAAGCCCACAGTGGGAATACTGTTAATCAGTTCCTAGTAGCCAGAAAGCTGGGTTATGTAGCTCAGTGAATTGTTGTTCTACGCAAAGAAGCCAGTCACATAGCACACAGCGGCATATTTTAACACCTCTTGATATAACTGAAGTTTTTCCTTACTGAAGCAAATTAGCATAGTAGAAATTGAGGTTAAGTACTTTAATCAAGAGTACAACACCCTCTCCCCCAACAGATCTCTTCATTACAAGTCTAGTTTTTCAGCCACTGAACTTCATTATATTTTGGGCTGCTCTGTCCCATTGAGATGCCCTAAATGAGCCTTAAATACTACTCAATGATTAATGGAGACCTGATTAAGTACAACTGAGCTGTGACTAATCGCCCGACTCTCTGCGGTGTCCCATGGCCCTCCACTATCCGTTTGCTGCCACCCCTTAAGAAAGTGTACTGACTTATCGCCCAATCTTTCACTGTTTCCCTCCACCATAGCTATTGCTATGGCAGCAAAAGGGAAGTGAGAGATGTCTGGCCACAGACATCTAAAGAGGACTCAGCAGAAAGTAGGAGGTTCCCATTGACATGAACATGCAGCAATACGGTGCACACAGCAGCAGGGGAAATGTCCGTTTTTGCTACCTTGAAACAATCAAAAGTTTGGGCGATAAGTAAAAAGTTCATCCAGGAAAACTGCTCTGTAACCTGACCGTGAACCCTGAGAAAACACTCAAGGTAGAGTTTCATGAAGCCCAAAAACATCCTGGACATCAGACTAGACTGTGTCTGGAAAACAGTACAGCGGCTTGTGCCTTGACAGAAAAAGGTCATCGTTTGCGTGCGCGTGCTGTGGTTTCCACAGGCATATTTGCATCCGCAAGCCCCCATCTGAACATCTAGCGGGGCAGGGAGGCTCACAGGCTGTGTTGTTACGTTAGCTATGACGCAAAGCCATCATAGCATGGGCAAAAAAAAAGCAAGAGACAAGACTTTACTTCCTCTTTTTCCTGCGGTTTTCTCTGTATAAAAAATGAGACGACTGAGCAGTTGGCCCACAGAGACAGTGAGAGCACGCCAACGGCTCTGAAGTAAAAGCTTACCATCCCAACACAAACTGAGGCCAATTCCAGTACAGCTCAAAGGACTTACAGCAATTCAGCATGATTGCAGAAGATCAGAAAAAAAACAAATCTCTGTGAGTTCAGATTACAAGAATTACAGTACTAAAAAGTATTCAATGTTTAGGCCACATAATGTAATTTTAAGCAAATGTTTTTAAGCAAGTAATGAGGATTTTTTTGCATAGGAGTTTGTAAGCTATTAGCATTGATGCATGTTTTAGTTGAAGATAACTGTTTGGAAGTTAATTCATTCCATTTGTTTGTTCTTAGAGGGAAGAACCTGGTATGTCACCTGCAATGCATGTTCTTCAACAAGCCGTCCTCTGAAAAGTAAGTAGAGTCTAATTCATCTGTCAGATGAGTGCAGCAGTCATATGACTTTTTGACATCTGCCACCAGCTACTCTGACTAATTTTTGATTCTTTGTATCCTCAACAGATTAAACCCAGAAGAAACATACATGTGGTCTCAGTCGTTAGACAAACTTCTTGAGTCAAAATGTAAGCACTTTGATCCAGTCAACATTCATCCTTTTCTTAATTTCAAATATTCTAATTAAGAATCCATTTTCATAAGTGTTTGATACATATTTATGCTGCAGAAGCCTACTGCCCTAATTGTGATGATTTGTTATACCAATTATGTTCTAATGATCTGATGTTCATATGTCTCCTCAGATGGAATGACTACTTTTCATGCATTTCTGAAGTCAGAATACAGCGACGAGAACATCGAATTCTGGCTGACATGCGAAGACTACAAAAAAATAAAGTCTTCCTTAAAGATGAACTCCAGGGCAAAGAAGATATATGAACAGTACATCCAGGCTGAAGCACCAAAAGAGGTACATTTCGACGTTCAGACGCTTTTTGATGCATGCACCTTCCATCAGCATAAGAATAAATTAGCTAGAATTCTGATGTTCCAACTGTCCTTCCTTGTCCAGATTAACATCGACCATCAGACCCGGGAGTTGATTAAGAGAAACATGAAGACTCCGACCATTTGCTGTTTCGATGAAGCTCAGAAGATAGTTTATGGACTTATGGAGAGAGACTCTTACCCCAGATTTATTAGGTCTGATGTCTACAGGACTCTGTTGGAATCCGTGACTGATTCTGTCAAGAGTTGAGCAGGAAGCTCTCCATGCTGGATGTGAACTGGAATAGTTGGCAAGTCCAACAAACAAGCAGGTGTGGCATGACTTGCACATGGCAAAATGGACGCAACAGCCTCTCCTTGTTCAGGAGCGGGACTCTGAGGCAACGTGGAGCTGTTGTCCTCCAAGCAGAAAGAATTGGGACAGACATGGATGACCACACACTGCATACCCCACCAACGGAATTATCAATCTTGAGGATAAATCAATCAATTCATGACTAACATATAAAGGTATTTCCTAGTTGTTTAGATTGGGACTATGTTATGTACATCATCTATCAACGTCATGAAGTTATGGGTCCAATTTCCGACACCAGGATAGGCTGGTCAGTTAACTAGTGCTCCCATAACTGACTTGTCATTGAGGACACATCACAAGCCGCGTGCAGTGCAGTATTATAGCTAAAATGAGGACCAACAGGGCACTGCTTTTAACGATTGGAAGATGGATGGATGAATCTATGGGTGTCGTTTTAAATTTTCAAAAAATTTAATTACTCAGGACTAAACAAACGAAGATATGTAGCATTTCCGGGGAATTTTGTAAAGCACAACTATTCACCACAAATGTATTGATACCTGATTTTCAGCTATTAAGCAACCGTAAAAATAATGATTTTTTTTCCTGGTGTGGGAGGATTTTATATTTTTCATTGTTATATATGAGATTTATGTTCTATTTATTTCTCCCGGATGTACATTGTCCCCGTAAAGAACTCAGAGCACCAATAAAAATGCTGAATCATGGCCATTATTGTTTGGCGGGATTCTTCTATTTAGTGTTTTTTGCTAATGCCAGACTGCGGCTGCACTCTGTGGCTTTTGTTTGTCTGCTTTGTGTGTTCCTGCGAATGTCACCAGCGCTTTCAAAATGCTGTAGTACAGACAAAGTTTCCGTTGTGACTTCCTTATTTTTGTCCCACCTTACCATAGTAACCAGATTCATATCACGTATCCAAGTCAAATGACCCTATGGCATGCAAATGCTGTGAGTGTTCACCCTGACAGACAGTGCGGCTTTATGTTCAGACTGTTTCACCAAAATAATAATTCCAGACAAAAAAAAAAACAAATGTAGTTTGTCGTGTCTCAAATATCTGCTTAAATAAAACCAGTAGAATTTTAAATTCCATATGAAAAACGTAGAAATAGCTGTATTCAAGAGCATTAGGCAGAAGGGTACAGCTAAAATAAAATATAATCATCATTCATCACATCAGTATACATAACTCACTAAAAAGCTATAACTTATAAAAATGTGTTTCATTTGTTTAAATGTGTTTAATCTTTACTTTCCAGTGGATTTTTGTTTTTTTCATTTATTTTATGTCAGATCTTATAAGAACATAAGAAATTTACAAACAAGAGGAGGCCATTCGGCCCATCAAGCTCGTTTGGGGAGAACTTAAGTAATAGCTCAGA